>ML777472.1:1097582-1141136 GCA_009831015.1 Picea engelmannii
ATAATCCTCTTCCTAAAGGTTGTCTCCAATACTTAATCAACCATTAACCATCACTTCCACTTCTTTGTTCCTGCCTATTGGTGTACCGTCCATATCCATATTGCACTCTGTATATTCCATTAGACCCTTCAATGTACTACCAAGTTTGGAACCAACTCACACTGTAAGATTCTTCAGTACCACCCCATAATGTGAAGCTGGTGACTGGTTAAAACACCCTTCCGAGTATTGATTACGATGGACGACTGAATGAAACAAGGTGGAGTGTGCATCAAGTACTAATCATTGCCTTAGAACTATAACAACTGGTTCAAGGACATGTGAATACATGTAAAGATAGTTATGATCGACTTATGTAAGCTACCTATGTTTCAAGGTGGTACCCATGGGGAACATAACTTATTATGTTGTAAGTAGAGAGATAGAAAAGGAGAAGCTTGTTAGATATTCCTCAGGAGGAATCTTGGAGAGAAGAAAGTTGTATAAATTGTATTACAATTTGATCAATTTTGTAATGGATATTTTTGGCACAACGATAGACCTAGGGTTCAACTCTAAAAGTGCACCAACAAACCCTAACTAGTGGCCCTTTTAGCAACACCTGCGAAGCAGATGAAGTCTCGCCCGAAGTAGTAATATGGGGGTTGCAGGACACAAGTGTCTACAACTAGAGGAAGTGGAAGATGATTACAGAATAACAATGCAAGATAACCTAGAGATTCTTAACCTTATTATGTTTATCTTTGCAAAGTTAGTTATATCTCATTATCTTCAATAGGACCAATAACAATGCATAACAGTATAACAGATAGAAAATAACACAACATTAACCACAAGAACAACAAGATGTACGTGGTTCACCCTCTCCCTAGGGCTACGTCCATAGAATTGTGTATAATTATATAATCGGTAAAAATACACAGTTTTATCTGCGCACTTAGTTGCAGATCCTTCTCTCTCTTCCTCTTTATTTCCCCTCCCTGTGCACCCAGCTGTAGGGTCAATCTTCGCACCTAGATGAAGATCCAAAATACAAGATTTCTCTACCACAAAGTACTTCTCTCTCTCGATATTGATATTACCAACAACAACAACCCTCTCAACTCTTATAGACCTCTATTTATACATTCCATGACTCTTAGAAAACCCTAGAATGAAGTCTAGGTGTCAAAAACCCAGGTACAAAAACCCTAGGTCCACCTAACTCACCTTTTCAAGACTTCACCAATCTATCCTTCCTTCTTCTCCACGAGGTGCTCCAAATCACCTATTAGTGTCTTCTTCTGCTTGCTAACATTTCCATGATTCATCTTCCTTACTACTTTGTCTTCCTAGATCTTCTCTTTCAACAACTTTCTTTCCCTTACTTCGCTCCTTCTTTTATGCTTCTTTAACCACTTTGACCCTTCCTTGATTTGTGTGCCTTCCGCTCACTTCCTACTTTTTATTTCCTCTTCTTTAATCTTTTATTTATTCCTTGATACATGACCCAGGGCCAACAGGCCCCCAACACTCACATGTGACTCATCCCGGGTCACTGCAGGGTTGAACCTCTTGTATTACTTCGACTACAGACTACGCAGAGTAGCCTGTGCTTTCTACTCTATCCCTCCTTATCTTGTGCATATTGTATTTTTTGTGTCTGGTACCTAGTTTCAACTGCGCCTGTTACCTAGACCCTTCTTCCTTTTCTTTTATTGAGAGATGCACAACAGCTGGTTGTCACAATATAGCTTCAACTGTCTCACATTTACTAAACCATCCTTCCACTCTCCATTAAGAGTCTTCAACTGCGTAGCTCCACCTTTTGTAACATAGAAAACATTGAATGGCCCAAGCCAATGTGTCTTGAACTTCCCTGGATGCTTCGTGAACTTGTTGTCGTACAAAAGTACCAAATCTCCTTGTTTAAATGCTTTCTTATTGATATGTCTATCGTGGTTTAAGCCTTTTCTCGTTCTTTTTGTACCTGCTAATGAAATCTTGCAAGGAACCTATCTTCCTCCAGTTCCATTAACTGTGTGAGCCTGTCTTGAACAACATTGGTATCATCCATACCTGTAAATGCTACAATTCTTAAACTAGGAACCACATAGTCCATAGGTACCACTGCTTCCAAGCCATATAGTAACTTAAAGGGAGTCTACGTGGTTAGATTTTTGCAAGTAGTTCTATAATCCCATAGCACTACTGGAATTCTCATATCCCAATCATCTTTGTTGATACTGCAAATCTTATTCAGCGTTGTCTCCAAGATCTTATTGAAATCTTTGATTGTACCATTCACCTGTGGGTGGTATGGAGTGCTCTTATGATGGTGAACTTCAAATTCCTGAGTCAAGGTTTCAATAGTTTTTTTGATGAAGTGTGTGCCTTAATCACTCATAAGGATCTTCGGGCATCCAAATCCCGTTATGATATCCTCAAAGATGAATCACGCAACTGTAGCTACACTATAGCCCTTAAATGCTCTTGATTTTGCACATATGGTCAAATACTATGTAGCAGTGATGATGTATCGAGCTTATGTGCGCTTTCCTACTGGGTTGATCGGTCCCACAAAGTCAATAGATCATTTCTCAAATGCTTGTAAGTTTAACTAAGGTGCTAAAGGCATCTCATCCCTTCTAGAAGGCTTCCCTATACTTTGGCATACATCGCAGGCTCTGTAGTATTCCTTAGCATCCTTGTGTAAAGTAGGCCACCAGAGGCCATCCCTGAGAACCTTTTGCGTTGTTGATTTTCTTGCATAATGGCCTCCTGTGATGCCTTCATATGCTTCTACGAGGATCAATGGTATTTCATACTCCATAACACATCTTCTTAAGTTCTCATCTAGTCCAGTCTTATATAATTGTCCAACTATAAGTTGAAAATTTGCAGCGTGGACTACCAATTGTTTCTTCTAAATAACTGTATACTCGAGAGGTGCCATTCCTGTGGACAGGAACTAGACTATTTTGGGGAAGTGATCATCGAATTTTCTGATGGCCAACGATTGTGCATCTTGTAGGGTATCATCTAGGCTAGTAGGTTCCTCGCCATGTTCTAACCTAGATAAATGATCAGGTCCTTTATTCATTCTTCCTGGCTTGACCACAATCTCAAAGTCATACTCCTCAAATAATAATAGCCATATGCATATTCTTCCCCCCAACATTGGCTTGTTGAATAACTAATTTAATGCATAATGATCAATTAACATCCTAAAATGTCCTCCCAGCAAGTAGTGTCTAAACTTCTGCAGTGCATATACCATAACTAAGCCTTCTCTTTCAGTGGTAGTATAATTCCTTTCACATGTAGAAATATTCCTGCTAGCAAAGGCTATAGGGTGGTCAATATCTCTTGCACTTGGCTATGCCAAGACTTCTCCTAATGCAATGGATGAAGCATCGACATGAACATTGAACTCCTTAGTCTAATCTGGAAACACCAAGATAGGCAAAGTGACCATTTTCTACTTTAGTGTGTCAAAGCTCTTTTGGCATTCTTCTGTCCATTGAAACTTACTATCCTTCTTTAATAGCTTCTCCATAGGTGTTGTTATATGTGTGTAACCTTTAATGAACTTTCTATAATATCTAATGTGTCCCAATGTAGTGCGCAACTACCTTACTAAAGTAGGAGGTGGTAGATCAACAATGATAGTAATCTTGGAAGGATCTACCAACAACCCCTTTTTGCACAGAATGTGCCCTAACAACACGCCAAAAGGTGAAAATAAAATACACTTCTTCAAGTTCAGGGAAATCTGACATTTCCTACACTTATCTAACATTAATCTCAGACATTCAATATGCTCTTTCAGTAGGATAAAAACGGTCCAATCATCAAAGTATGCTTCCAAAAACTTGTGTAAAAATTCCTTAAATGCTTCGACCACCACCCTGGAAAAGATGGTTGGTGCATTCTTCAAGCCAAAAGGCATCACAATGTACTGAAAAGAACTCCATTAGGTTGCAAATGTAGTCTTATGTCTATCTTCCTTAGCAATTTTGATCTGGTCATAGCCTAAAAATTCAGCTGTGAATAAGTAAACTTCCTATCCTCCTACATTATCTAGAACTTCATCAGTAAAAGGTGTAGGGAATGGGTCATGTAAACATGCATCGTTCAACTTACTTATATCTACACAGATTATTCTTTCTCTCGAATTCTTATCCTGGACCACCATAGGGTTGATCCATTTAGATTCTTCAACTAGTTCTATGATTCATGCTTCCAACATTCTATCTAATTCAATATTAAATTTCTTCTTGTACTTGGGATTCAGTCTGTAAGGTCTCTGCTTGATAGGTCTTGCATCTTCTTTCAAAGGGATATTAATTTCTCCCATGGGTCCTTTAATTCCCTTCATGTCTATGAACTTTGTTGGAAACAAGTCCTGATACTCATGAAATAGTTATGCAATCTTACTAATAGTAGCATCATCCCAATAGTCTCCAACATTTTCCAACTTAGGTGCTTTCTCTGTTCCAATGTTAACTTTCTTAATTTTAATAGGCTATCCTACAAAAGGTAATTCAACCCTTGGCCCTTCTATATCTCTTTGCCCTTCAGTTTCTTAAATGTTCACATTCTGAGGATCATCATCTTCATGAGCATTAATATTATAACAACCCTATAACCACTGAAGAGGCGCAGTCCATTCATCTTCTTCTTGTTCGAAAGGGTGGTTAGATACTTCCTCAAAGACCTTCCGTATTATAATTTGTAAAGCCTGATCTACTGTCAGGTACTGAGTTTCAAATAGGAACGTAGCTATAAATTTCTAGGTCATACCATACCAATCTGTAGTGGCTAAGCACAGTTTTTCTTGAATATACTAGTTGATAGGTGTAGTATCTAAGGTGTTAATGAACTTATGTACCCACTGTTCTATGGGAATGCTACTCCAAGCTTCCTCATAACTTCTCACATGGTCCTTAGGACAACTCTTACCTATGTACCAAAATTTGCAACCTTCATCTTGTTCTGAAAAGCGCATTGTCAATAAGGTGCGACATTGTTCCCACTCCGCGGTGTTCTTCTTATGTGTTCCCCACCATCTAGATGGTGTTTCTTTTAATGCTTCATCTAGTGCCAACATCCTCTGTTGTATTGGCACAATTCTCTCTAATTCATCTAGATCTGTCTCTAAATGATTCAAGCCATCAAATGTAGGAATATTACTTACTTTTGTGCCAATCCAGTGAACTACCTTGGTCAATCTGGCACACCTCCACGTAGAGACTTCATACATTATGTTTTGCCAATTATCCAATGCTTCTTCTAAATCTGATGAGCATGCACTTTCTCTTCGCCAACTCAAATTTCCATCTACTGTAGGGTTAATATAATTCTACTGTCTTGCTGTCAGTTTATAGATGTTCTCTAGTTCGTAGGCACATCATTCTTCTCTTATAGGTTTTGTGTATCTGTGGCCTTCATCAGGATCGAGAGGTGCAATGAACTTAAGGCCATTACCCTCGAATGTCATTCTTCTCTTTTTTAGGTCAACAACAGTCAGATTGTTGAAATCCCAATCAATTCCTAACAACACGGGATAGGGATAGCTATCATAAACAATCTCGATCACTTTGAAATATGCAAATGTCCTCACTCCATCAATGTCCATAGGGACATGTTATAGTCTTCCAAAGGGGCTTACCGCCTACTGGTTATCCATCCTGAGCCTAATAGGAGAGTAAATCAATTTAGGTTTTCCCATCAGTGCCCAAATCTGCTTTGTCATAACAATTACTTTTGATCCCAGGTCGAGGACCACATAGTCCACGTCATAGTCTCCAATGTGAGCACTAAGGTGCAGTTCCTTTCTTGTCATCCTTTTCCTAGATACTTGATTCATAACTCTACTCAATAGAGTATCTATTCTTCCAATTTCATACTATCTTATCAAGTTTTGTAGTTCCTACACAACTCTTTCATCTTTAATCAAATTGATACAAGTATATAAGAAATCTATAAGCTTGCTTACCTCTTTTCCTTGCCTAAATGGGACAGATTGATCAAATGTTTAAGGCATTTCACATTCCTTTACTTTTGGTTGTGCCCTAGACGAAGAAGCTTGTTCTCCTCCAAATTCTCTCCTTATTTCTTCAAAAGTATTATTTTCTCTCCTCGGATCAAACAATGGTACCTTCTCTCAATCTCTTTTGATCCTCGATCCGTCTGTATTCTTTCCTAGAGTCAGCCTATCTTATCCTGTGACAACACCTCCTCTAGTAATAACAATGACTCTGGGTTAT
This sequence comes from Picea engelmannii, assembly GCA_009831015.1. Taxonomy (NCBI): domain Eukaryota; kingdom Viridiplantae; phylum Streptophyta; class Pinopsida; order Pinales; family Pinaceae; genus Picea; species Picea engelmannii. The sequence continues at coordinate 1,103,834 of ML777472.1, forward strand.
TCACTGCGAGGTTCAGTTGAAATTAGTTGGACTTGTTGGTTTCCTCCTAGTCTTTCCTGAAGTTTGGCTAACAATATTGGACAATCTTCAATGACATGATCAAATTAATTACAGTAGTTGCAAGTAGTACAAGGGTTCTGACAAGTATCTCAAGCATAGATTAAAGAGAATCATTTTAATTTTATATCTTAGAGGCATGCATACCAATCGACACATTGGGAATCTCGATTCACATGTCAACAGATTCAAATTCACTAGCATCAGTATAGATACGAACTATCTCATTCCATATATGAGATCAGATCTGGTAGCAATCATTTACCCTAGTCGTTTGTAACATCTCGCTCTGGCGCACTGAGAAAACTTATTCTTTGAGGACACTTTCTCTCAAGTGATCCAAACTATTATGATATTAAAACATTTGTCCTTGATTATGATGCATTATGGTAGCTGACATGATGTTTTACTTCTTGACATAGACGGTGCTATTGATTCGGTTTTACTAAGTGTGTAGGGTTTTGGACCTTGACGATGTAGAGGCATCGACGGAACCCCTTGGACTCTGGATCGAGTCAGGGAGTGTGCTATTGGGGTTGGATTGTTTACTGTGATTTTAGTACATTTGATTAGATGATATGATATGGACATGTTCTGACACGATTGTTGATGATCCAGGCTAACGATAGCTTGCTGACCAGACACACATATGGAGTAAAAGGGCCACACATGACTATGAGAGAGGTTGAGGGAGAGGTGTGGACAACAGCCTTGCCATAGCCTACCAGAACTCCCGCCATGGCTCGAACTTTAGGTTAACGATTACCTAGTTCAAGAGGACCCACGATGTCGTGAGGGAAGACTGTGACAGTTGCTTACGATGATTCTAAGGGGTTCTCAATAAGGTGGGGGCCTTATTTATTATAATCCCTTAGTCTCCCACAAGTTCACCTAGAGGAGTATTGACTCCAGGAGTTATTGATGTCTACCAATCAGCCAAGAAGCGAGTGGCACCCTTGGAGCACGTGGTGCATCTTGAAGGGAACGTCGCGCAAAAGAAACAAAGAGGCGAGTGGCACCCTTGGAGCACATGGTGCATTCAGAAGGGCACGTCACACAAAAGAAACGCAAGAGGTGAGTGGCACCCTTGGAGCATGTAGTGCGTCCTGAAGGGCACGTCGCGATGATGATGATAAAGGAACAAACTTAGATGGCCCTAAGACAATTAACACATTAAGAAATTTTAAAACAACTCCCCTAATTAAATGTCACCTAGTTCAGAATCTAATTCCTAAGTCTGAAACTTTGGTAGGGGTAAAATTTTGTGTACCCTTGAGAAAACATCTCTAAAAATTTAAAATAGTAAAATTTAAAATAAAAACCCTTTAAGTAATAATTTTGGTCTTCATAAATTTTGGGGGTAGAATGAGGAGAGTAGGAAATTAATTAAAAGATGTGGATATAAAATATAAAGAAGAAATTAATTATTTTTAACTTTTGATAGTTTAAAAAGATGTTGAATTATTAATAAAAGGGAAAAAGGGGTTAAATTGCAACTGCCATTTTTGGCTCTAATAAAAAGGGGAAAGAAGGGAATAATAAAAATTTAGGAAACTAGGGAATGGAGGTGACAAAAAAAAGGAGGAAAGAGGGAACTTATAGTAAAAAGAAATAGGTAAACTTAGTAAAGAATCTGCATTCAAGAACCTTCTAATTTTGAACTGACTTAGCATTTTCATTTTAGGGAAAGTATTTAAAACCTGTGAGGGAATTTAGGGACACCTAGGAGTAAATTTAGGAGTAACTCTAGGTGGGTGAGGGAAATGAGACAATTATTAATTTAAAGAAACTAATTATTGGAGGAAAGTGGGGGATGGATGACACTTGTACGAAGGAGGATTATTATAATTTTTTTATTAAAACTTAAATTAAATGAGATTTAAGGAAAGTTTGGATGTTCTAAAAGTCTATAAAAGAGAGAGAGGAGAATGAAGGAGGTGATTGGTTGTTAGCATAACGTTACACTGTCAGATTAGTGACTTTATTGATTTACTTGTGGGGAGTTGGGATTTCCCAGCTTGGATAGGAGTGGTAGCTTAGCCTTGCGAGGTGAGAAGGGAGCTAGACATACCATCTGGATAGTGTGTTACCCCTTTGCGGCTCGGGGGGCTAAGGGGGAAGCAGAGTACCCCTAGCGATTGGCTGGGAGGTATCGGTGTAGTCTCGACGGTCGACGAGCGGGAGCGGCATGGAGTGCGCGGACATCATTCAAGGTGGGCAATAAGGCAACTGTATGATTTTTATTTAGTAGGATAGAATGCATTATGACTTATGTTGGGATCAGAATATCGGTTGTAAATGGATTGAATGGCTGTTATTATTTAATTACTCGATGCCCTTATAAATTGTATGCTGGAAATGAAAAATATAGATGTGATAAAAATGAAAGGAGACATGGCTCTTACTGGCAGTATATTTAATTTATCTTGGCCTGTAACTTTTTATTTTATTTTATTGAAAGGCCATCAAACGATCCTTGTCTGTGTTATTTTCTGGGTTGGGGTTTTACTTCCCTTACTGGAAAAATAAGGAGAATGATTAAGTTCTTTTACCTCTGTTGCCCTTGCAAATCAAAGTATCAAGTCTTGGCTGCAATAACCCTTCCTTGTGATCTGGGACTGTATGGTCCTTGCCTAACTTTAGGACAACTTTATGCTTAGGTCGCCTTTAATTGATGGAGAAAACTCAACTAGATTTTGTTACTTTATATTCCCTCTAATGTTTTTAAAGCATTCCTTGAACTCACAACATAATGCAACCCTGTGTAAACCCTGCTTTAAGTGAGTGCTTCTGAAATCCTGAGGTAGCGACCCCAGGAACCAGAGTCAAAATGTTCAAATCTGGATTAGTTATCGAGTTCCTTGTCTTCATTTAATGTTTCATATCCATTCCTATAGTGTGTCTTCCCTCCATCAGTTTGTTTTCTCCTTACGTTGTGAGGTAATATATCCTTCGGTATGGCCATACAATCAGTCATTGATTCTCATGTTGTTGTCACCTACAATGCCAGCTTCTTCTGCTGTTATTACTCTGTGTATTTCTTAGTTGATGGAATGCACGCATGCGTCGCCCCAAGGGTTTGAGAATCAATCTAGTGCATATAGATCCACTTCTCTTTGAAAATATTATATCCTCTGAGCACGTGAAACGAGAAGTCTAGTGTAGTCATGAGTGATTTGAAAAGCCATAGTCCATCTCTACAGTTATTTCTCATCAATTGAAAGAGGTCGAGTCTCCAGTAAGAACGAACATTGGCGATTATCTCTTGGAGATGGCATTTGGTACGCCGCCTTTTTCCTTCTCTCTAGTTATGAACACTGGCAGTGACTTAGTGTGGACCAAGTGCAGTCCCTATACTAACAACTCACTAGCTCCTTCTACGATCCCTTCTCCTCCTCAACTTACAGGGAGGTCCTTTGCCCAAGTTCTATGTGCCCAACTTCTTCAATCTTTTCCAGCATCTTCAATAGAGAGTGTGAATACATGTACTTGTTCGGATAACTTCATTACCTTAGGGATCCCTTCAAATGAGACCCTTTTCCTTTACTTCCCAGTCTCTTTCCCAAATCACCTTTGGATGCAGCAATGACAATCCAGGATTCCTTCTTCGATTTTCTAAACTGTATCAAGGAGAGATTTATAGGAGAAGTCTTTGTTTAAAATTTCTGAGTACCATGGAATTTTAGTCCTGATTTCCCTTACCCTTGGAAGGATTATTAACCCATGCCTTTGCCAAGTTGGTGTTTAAATATGTGCGTACCATGAAGTTAGTTGTTAATTCTCACGTTCTACTCTTCTTAATTCGGGAACGTTGGTATTGCCTGAGTTTATTTGACCGATATTGGATACCTCTTGATAAATCAATAGTCCTTCCCCACTGTATGCATGACTCGGGAAAGGAGGGTCCACTCCCAGGCAGTCAACGTTCGCTTCGGCTGGTAGTTATGATAGGGTTCCGATATTCCTTTTCCTGTCAATCACCCCCCTATTTTGCCTATGTTACCTAACCTACCGATAGCTCTGTTACCCTATCAACACTTATCCTGTGGGTGCCTTAATTAGCCTGCGTTGTCCAGTAACTCCAGACAACACGCGTGTAGGGTACAACCAGTGATATACTAGCACCAAAGAGTATTTGGGTCCTCCCTTTTTAATCTTTAACACCCAAATTATTCGTCTTAGTTAGATTAATAACAACCTTTACCTTATCCTTTTCTTATTCTATCTTGTTGTGCAGGGTATCGAATGCACATGATCTATTATGGTGTAGATTTTCCCTTTTAATCAGAATGGATGATGTTAAAGAATATTGTAGAATTTTAATTTGATATATTTTTATAGTTATGAAACTGTTAAGTTTTTAAATGATTACTATAGTTAGAATCATGAAGTGTTTCTTTTTTAGTTAGTGGAATGAGAATTTTGGGTAAAGATTGTTGAGATGTACATAAATCTCTTCTTGGGACAATGTTATATATACCTATATGATTATTAGATAGCGACCTTAAAACAAAACACTCATAGCAACCATTAATACTTAAGGCAAGTTGAATTACTTAATATCTCGACGCCCTTTTTGTAATTTAAATTTTCTCAAATGAGTTGATTTAATACTATTTAGATTTTACCTTAATGTCATTATGCATGACACGACCTGCCCTCGGCAGCAAGACGCTCTCACTAGGACCTTCTGTACCTTGGCCCGAAGAGTTGAAATACTCTTCAATTCCCGTATCGGGACTTCTTCTCACCCACAGGACACTCTTTTGATCTCCCGGCAGTCACTTCGGGAAATCGGGCTTCGCGATATCACGAACCCTGTGTGCATGTCCTCGAGCAACTCAAAACCCCGATCCCCGATGGGTCAACAGTCAATGGTTCCATGTATCGGAGATTTCCTTATCGGGAAATCGGTACATGAGATGCCACGATTTTCTCGCCTTACAAAACCCCGAATGCCGATATGCGATGCCACGTGGTTAATGCTCCACGCGATTCCTGTGGGACCTATCACAACTCAGAGTTTTGCTATTTCCCCGTGGTCCTTTCGACTCTGAAAACGCCGAAGTATCGAATCCTGACTCCTCGGGATCTCGTGCCACCTGTCCTTGTCACAATCGACGGCCCCGATTAATTCAGGAAATCACTACTCGTGATTTTGATGTGTATGCAACTCTTGTCTCACCAAACGCCGAACGCCGAATCCCGATGGCTTTGACCCTTCCTGTGTCTATGGGTTATCTCCCACGCAGCTCCTCCACGATCGGACGATCGACGGGGTTTCTCTATCCTCCTCCGCGAACCTTGACCGTCGGCTCTCCTCTTTAGAGGTTTCTTCCACTCGAACCTTCTCCCTGGTCTGTTCTCGCAGTGTCACCAGGGAACTATCCCTCCTAAGCTTAAGTCCTCCGACTCCTTCAGAGACTTTTCACCCACACTTTTCTCACTCAATATTCAACATCTCTCAAAGTGTTGAAGTCACACGGACTCTGTGCACTCGTAGCCACAGAATCTCTGGTTCCCTCTGCTCAGGTAAAATGCTGAGATTTCTATCCAGCCTATACTTCTACTGCACGCTTCCTCGACCCAATTCAACTTCTGGGTGAATGAGAATGAAGGCTTAACTGCTGAGGCCCCTCAATGCACTCTATGCGGAGGAATTCGACTGCACTCTATGCAGGAATCTCTTGGCTCAAACAGAGAAACAACTGAAACTCATTCTCTTCTATCACAGACTTCAGTCAACCTTTGAAATCATATACACAGCATATTCAAAAGCAAATGAATACAAAAGAAACAAACATTCATGAGCATAATATCAACACAGAGACACAACACAAACCATGAAGTTGAATCAAAGACTCTTCTATTAATCCAATCTGTACATGGGTGTTCTACATCAGTTCTCTGCTCTGCTCTTCTCTTCTGGATGTGAGAATGATCCAGCATAATACAATGTACAAAGGAGGGTGCCTATATTCTGTTTTCCCTCTCGAAATCTCTAACCATCAAATCTACAATTAATTCCTATCTAATAGCATTAAATCTAATAAATGACTTCCTATCTACAATACAATACAAGTGCGCTTCATTAAATTAACTCATTAATTCTTGGCACAATTACATCATGGTGAAATTCGAAAAGAAGTTTGCTAGCTTGTCCAACTGTCTTTTCCCTACTCCACGCGTTGGCTCGCTTGATGAGTGAGCGATGCTCCTGCATCGTACTCCTCGGCTCGAAAGATTTCATGGGCTCCTGTCCATGAGCTCCTGAACAGTCTGCCCATGTTTCTGTATTGTTGCCCCTGTTTCCTAGCTGGCGTCCTCCACTGGGTGATTCTTCCATTTCACCAGGTACTCAAAATATTGCTTTCTCCTGGTCTTCCTGCCTACTCTTTTATCTAGTATGCACTCCATCTGCGGTTTCTGTGCAACTGGTAATTGTTTCTGCCACTGGACCACTGGTTCCTCAGTTCCAGTGCCTGCTCCTCCATCCCTGTATGGGTATAAATCCGAAATATTAAAAATCGGAGATATCCCGATGCCCTCTGGCAACTCAATTTGATATGCATTCTCCCCGAACTTCTTCAGGACTCTGCACGGCCCAATTTTCTTCATCTTGAGCTTGTTATATGTTCCCCTCGGGAACCTTTCCTTCCTTAAGTGTGCCAGAACCATGTCACCAACTTCGAACTGAAGTTGTCTCCTTCGCTGATCGGCTCTGCACTTATACTCCTGATTCGATTTCTGCAGTCGCTGCTTCACCTCCGCGTGAAGTTCCTCCATCGCCTCAGCGAATTATTTAGCACGAGCGCTGCTAGTTTCATCCTTTCTTGAATCCCTGAGCTCAGAAACTCCCCTCGGCTGTGTCCCATACAAAATCTGGAACGGGCTTCTTCCTGTACTCCGATTCACCGAATCATTTTACGCAAATTCTGCCTGTGGTAATATCTGGTCCCAACTGCTATGGTGTTCTATCACCAAGCTTCTCAATAAATCCCCTAAGCTCCTGTTGACCACTTCCGTCTGCCCATCCGTCTGGGGGTATAAGCTGAACTAAAAGCCAAATTAGTTCCCAGCTTTTTCCATAGCGTCCTCCAAAAATGACCTATGAACTTTGTATCCCTGTCTGAGACTATGCTTCTCGGCAATCCATGCAATCTAACAACTTCTTTGAAAAAAAAATTTGTGATGTGTGTCGCATCGCTGGTCTTCTGACATGGTATAAAATGTGCCATTTTAGAAAACCTATCTACCACCACGAATATGGAATCAACTCCTCGCTGAGTCCTCGGCAATCCTAACACAAAATCTATACTAATCGCCTCCCATGGCCTCTTGGGTATGGGAAAAGGCTGATAGAACCCTGTTTTCTTCTTTCGGCCCTTCGCATGTTGACATATCCGACACCTGTCAACAAACTTCTTTACATCTTCTCGCATGCCTGGCCAATAATACGATTCGCTCAGCTTGGCGAATGTTTTGTCATGTCCAAAATGACCTGCTAAGCCTCCGCTGTGTTTTTCTCTTACCAAATTCTCTCTCATGGAGCAATTTGGAATGCACAGCTGATTGCCTCTAAACAACAATCCATCTTGGATCATAAAATCTATCCACGGGCTCCGATCCCTGAGAACTGGGTTCTCGGCCGCTTCATAAGCTTCCCTGAAATCTGCATCACCTGCATACATATCTTTTAAATTTTCAAAACCCAAGGTTTTGACTCTAAACTCCTGCAGTAACAAGCATTTCCTACTCAAAGCGTCAACCACTTTGTTAGCAGTTCCTGAAATGTGTTTTATCACAAATGTGAAATTTTGCATGTACTCTACCCATTTCACATGCTTCTGGTTCAACTTATCCTGTTGACTCACGAACTGGAATGCATGATTATCGCTATACAAAATGAATTCTTTGCCTCCACTTTTTCAATGCATGTATGATGGCATAAAACTCCTTGTCTTACGTGGAGTATTTCAGCTTCACATCGTCCAGCTTCTCGTTGTAATATGCAACAGGTCGATCATTCTGACTCAAGACCCCTCCAACAACATACCCACTAGCATCACATTTCACCTGAAATGTTTTCTAAAAGTCAGGCAACACCAACACTGGTTGCTCTGTTATCTTCCGCTTCAATAGATTGAATCTCTTTTCAGCCTCGGCTGTCTAGTGAAAAACTTTATGCCGCTTCTTCACGGTGTCCATCATTGCTGTGCTAATTCCACTAAAATTCTGTATGAATTTCTAGTAGAAACTAGCCAGTCCATGGAACTCCTCACCTCGAAAACATTCCTCGGTGATGGCCAATTCCTGATCACTTCTACCTTCTCAGGATCCATCTTCAATTCATTCGCCGAGATAACAAAACCCAAATAGATGAGTTCTGTCTGCATGAATGAGCATTTCTTCAAATTTATCAACAACTTCTCCTGCTATAGTCTTCTCATTACAATGTCCAAATGTCTTAAATGTTCAGCCATGGTTTTACTGAAAATCAATATGTCATCCAGATATACGACCACAAATTTGCCAATGAATTCCCTCAGGACTTCATTCATTAGCCTCATGAAAGTGCTTGGCACATTTGTCAATCCAAACGGCATGACCAGCCATTCGTACAAACCTTCATTTGTTTTGAATGTTGTCTTCCAGTCATCTCCCTCTCTCATCCGGATCTGATGATATCCGCTCTTGAGATCAATCTTCGAAAAATAATTTGCCCTGCTCAGGAAATCCATCAAGTCATCCATCCTCGGCAGTGGAAGCCTGTACCTGATGGTGATTTTGTTTATCGCCCTGGAGTCTGTACACATTCTCCAGCCTCCATCTTTCTTCGGACTTAGTACTGTTGGAACAAAACATAGACTCAGACTCTCCCTGACCAGTCCTTTATCCAGCAGATCCTGCACCTGCCTTTTGACCTCTTCATTTTCCCGAGGTGTCAACCTGTATGCAGCCTTGTTCGACAAACTTGCTCCAGGTATGAGGTCAATATGGTGACTCACACTCCTCATCGGTGGCAACGAACGAGGTAGTTCATCCACGATGATATCAACAAACTCTCCCAGCAGTTCCTGAATCTCCTCTGGCAAGTCGTCCACTCTTGTGCTTGTCAAGACAATTCTCGGCTTCCTGACAACAAAGAACTGTGGATCTTCGTTCTTCTCCATCTCTGTGAGAAGTTCCTTCCCACTCATGAGAAGTATCGTATTGCTCACTTCCGGTTTTACTTCTTTATCCTTTATCGGAAGAAATGTGTGTGTTTTTCCATCCTTCTCCAAGGTGTATGTGTTCATTCTCCCATCATGAACAACATTTCTGTCATACTGCCATGGTCTTCCCAATAATACATGACAGACATCCATGGGAATGACATCACACAGGATCTCATCTCTATATTCACCCATTTTAAATTCAACCAAGCATTGTTTCGTAACACATACCTGGTGTCCTTTTTTCAACCATGACACTTTGTATGGACTCGGGTGATTGGTTGTTTCCAGCTCCAGATTTTCTACCATCTCGGTCGAAACGAGATTATCGGTGCTTCCACTGTCCACGATGACCTTGCATTTCTAGCCCTTGGTCTTGCAAGTCATTCTAAACAGTCTTCATCTCTGAGCTGTATCTTCCACCTCTATCTTGGGTGTTAACAAAATTTTATGCACCATCAGCGACTTCCCACTTCCGGTGTCTTCATCCTCATAATCACACCTCTGCGCCTCAGTGATGTGAGCTTCTCCTCTGTCCACCTTCCTGTCTGGACAATCCACGGCTTTGTGTCTGTCTTTTCCACATGTAAAACATGTGATAACTCCTCCTCGGCCTCAGCCTCTACCTCGAGTATGAGGAATTACGTTGGCGTCTGCATATCTGCCACCCTGCTCTGTATGCTGCCTCCTTGGCTCAGCATATTGCTGCCTTGGTTGTGAGGTCCCACCTCTCTCAACCTTTCCCTGAGGTCTCTTCCATTCCTCCTTGGGCTTCTGAGTTCTATCTTGGGAAATTGCCTTGCCTCTGGGCTGACTCCTGCCTTGCCCTCGCTGTCCCTGCTTGCAGCTCAGCTTCTCTTCGGCCTTCAGAGCCATCTGGTACACATCCTCAACTGTTCGGATGGTAATCATGCTTAATTCATCCTGAATGTCATACCTCATACCATTCAGGTATCTTGCCACCTTTTAATCATCGCTCTCTCGATGACCAGCTCTGATGTTGAGTCTGTAGAATTCCTCGGTGTACTCTTTCACTGTCATCAATTTTTGTCTCAGGTTCTGCATACGCTTGAACAAAGTGATCTGGTAATCCCTGGGGATGAACTTCGCTTTCATATTAGCGATCATCCTGTTCTAGCTCTTAATTTTCTGTTTTCCTTTGCAGCGCCTATCAGCCTGCAACTCATCCCACCATAAGGCTGCATGTCCTTTCAACTTAGTAACAACGTGCCTTACCTTCTTGTCCTCTTCGATATCCTCATAATCGAAGTAGGTGTCGAGTGCTCAGTCCAATCTAGCAACTCTTCTGCATTCAGAGTCCCCTCATAGACGGGAATGTCCATTTTTGTCTTTGAGCTCATTCTGGAAATGGCTCTGATCAACCTCTCTGTTGAGGCATCCTTTGCAGTGACCTCTCCTTCATCGTGTCCAGCTTCCTCTTCCACCTTGGAATCACTGAACTCTACTGCACCAGCCCCGTGCCTTTGGGTGGTCTCCATTTCTTCGAGTCTTGCCCTGAGATCTCGTATCTGTCGTTCCATCTCTGGGTTTCCTGCTGGCCTACCCCTTTTTCGGGTGTCCCTGTCTTCACAATCAGGTGACTACCTTTCTCTTCTGGGCGGCATTGTGTCTTCTCTGTCTCTCTGCTTCAGAAAGCAAAAGATGTCCCTCTCTAATACCACTCTGACACAAGTTGTGTGTATCAGAGTGCTTTCCCTTTCTCCTTCCCTTCTCTCGCCTGAAATGTACAGACAAGATTTCGGGCTTTGATACCACTCTAACACAACTCGTGTGTATCAAAGTGCTTTCCTTTCCCCCTTCACCTCTCTTGCCTGAGATATACAGACAAGATTTCAAGGCTCTGATACCACTCTGATGCGACCTGCCCTCGGCAGCAAGCCGCTCTCACCAGGACCTTCTGTACCTTGGCCCGAAGAGTTGAAATACCCTTCAATTCCCGTATCGGGACTTCTTCTCACCCACAGGACACTCTTTTGATCTCCCAGCAGTCACTTCGGGAAATCGGGCTTCGCGATCTCGTGAACCCTGTGTGCACATCCTCAAGTAACTCAAAACCTCGATCTCCGATGGGTCAACAGTCAATGGTTCCGTGTATCGGGGATTTCCCTATCGGGAAATCGGTACATGAGATGCCGCGATTTTCTCGCCTTACAAAACCCTGAATGCCGATATGCGATACCACATGGTTAATCCTCCACGCGATTCCTGTGGGACCTGTCGCAACTCGAAGTTTCACTATTTCTCCGTGGTCCTTTCGACTTTGAAAACGCCGTAGTACCGAATCCCGACTCCCCGGGATCTCGTGCCACCTGTCCTTGTCACAATCGACGGCCCCGATTAATTCAAGAAATCGCTACTCGCGATTTTGACGTGTATGCAACTCTTGTCTCACCAAACACCGAATGCCGAATCCCGATGGATTTGACCCTTCCTGTGTCTACGGGATAGCTCCCACGCAGCTCCTCCACGATCGGACGATCGACGGGGTTTCACGATCCTCCTCCGCGAACCTTGACCGTCGACTCTCCTCTTTAGAGGTTTCTTCCACTTGAACCTTCTTTCTGGTCTATTCTCGCAGTGTCACCAGGGAACTATCCCTCCTGAGCTTAAGTCCCTCGACTCCTTCAGAGACTTTTCACCAACACTTTTCTCACTCAATCTTCAATAGCTCTCAAAGTGTTGAAGTCACACGGACTTTGTCCACTTGCAGCCACAGAATCTCTGGTTCCCTCTACTCAAGTAAACTGCTGAGATTTCTATCCAACCTATACTTCTCCTGCATGCTTCCTCGACCCAATTCAACTTCTGGGTGAACGAGAATGAAGGCTTAACTGCTGAGGCCCCTCAACGCACTCTATGCGGAGGAATTCGACTGCACTCTATGCAGGAATCTCTTGGCTCAAACAGAGAAACAATTGAAACTCATTCTCTTCTATCACAGACTTCAGTCAACCTCTGAAATCATATACATAGCATATTCAAAAGCAAATGCATACAAAAGAAACAAACATTCATGAGCATAATATCAACACAGAGACACAACACAAACCATGAAGTTGAATCAAAGACTCTTCTATTAATCCAATATGTACATGGGTGTTCTACATTAGTTCTCTGCTCTGCTCTTCTCTTCTGGATGTGAGAATGATCCAGCATAATACAATGTACAAAGGAGGGTGCCTATATTCCATTTTCCCTCTCGAAATCTCTAACCATCAAATCTACAATTAATTCCTATCTAACAACATTAAATCTAATAAATTCCTTCCTATCTACAATACAATACAGGTGCGCTTCATTACATTAACTCATTAATGTTTGGCGCAATTACATCATGGTGAAATTCAAAAAGAAGTTTGCTGGCTTGTCCAACTGTCTTTTCCCTGCTCCACGCGCTGGCTCGCTTGATGAGTGAGCGATGCTCCTGCATCAATGCACTTTAGACATGTGAGGTTGGGCTTTCAATGGAGGTTGGAATAGACTGATTTAATTTCCTTACTAGTTGTTTTAGTGGTCATTGTCTTGTAATGTGATTCTTTTTATTGCAAAGTCATGGCAATTTAAATTATAATGGTGTCGTCGTTCTATGGTAACGATATGGTAAATTTTATTGTTAGTGGTAACCATATATAGTGTAATGTCCTTGAATTAAGTACAATAAGTTATCATGACTTAGTAATTGGGGATTTTCAATTAATGGAATATACATTTGTAAGGTCGGGTTGGTAACCCATCGACTAACGGAAACTAAACAAGTGTTGATATGTACTTATTTCCAAATGAGTCGTAGGTAATGCTGAGTCTTAACTAATGATTGGTTATTGATGGTGTCCTTATGACTTTCTCTTTTTGTAGAGGTTGTGGTTGTTCATTAATTATTGTCGTACTTGGTTGTAATCATTTTATTGCTTGGTCTGCTTGTGTCGGGTGGGATGTAGACACCTCCATGTTCCTCAGAACAATCGCTAGCCCTAAGACCTTAAATGGTTAAAATCGATGGGAACCTGGGCTTGAGCGTTGCTTATGTGTCTCGAAGGTCCTAACCATTGCAGGGTAGGATGGGCGGGTAGTCAGTCTTATTATTCTGTCGGTTGATTGTTGTTCATTGCTGGCAGATGTTTATGTGCATATTATATCTTTATGTTGTCATCACTTTGCATGTGTTATGTTCGTCACCGTATGGCGATGCAGAGTTGAATGTATTTATTATCCTTGTACACACGCGCACACACACACAAAAAAAATAAAACATTGCACCTGTTATAAGAGGTTTTCCATCATAATGAGGAGGATCATTACATCGTTGGGTCTAAAATAAGTTAGTTGGGTGATTAATTCAACCTAAGTATGTTTCAGTGGAGGCTACAGGAACAAGATACATTACAGATTGGGTCAAATGCCCCTTTTCATTTTAATAACAAATCTCATTTGATGATGAGTTTTGTGATAAAAATGAAGAATCCAAGGTATATATATTATGATGGAGGTGGAGTAAGAATATATTCTGCTACCAGTGACCACAAATGAATAGTAAAAATGTGTAGCTTGTGAGCTACACTTGGAAGATCTGATATGAAGCCCCCAAATAATTGCAACAATTCCAATCTTGACCTAAGCATTATGAAATAAAAGTAGTGCACTTAAGCCCCTAAATGATTGGTTCCTTTTAAAGGTTCCAAATGATTTTAGATTCAGTTGAATTGATGGACAGTTTGAAATCTTTTGATTGTGCATGCCTTCATACCTGTAGAAGATGTTTCAATATCTTAACTCCTATAGAATATTTCCAGCATAAAGAGCATAACGCATTGAAGAAGATTTAGGGTCTGAGTTGAAGATTAGTTGAAGTTCCTAATTGTTTTTTTCTGATAGAAAATCTTAGCCACGAGGAAGAACACGTTCACCATTATGAAATAGGACCATAAAATGTTACTCAAGAGATATGGAAAATGTCAACAATAGTACTAGAAAAATTGAGGTTATTTTACCTCTAAAGGTTCATAGTCGCATTTGTTATCATGTACTACATGCTAGTCTCATTTGTTAGATATGAAATATTCTTTCAACAATAAGAAATGGGACTGTAAATAAATTGGACTATTCTGAAATGCGATAGACATGTGGGATTGTTTCAACAAGAGGATTTGCAAGGTAATTTTAATGGTTAATTCCATTAGACTGAATACTTAGGTATTAGCAACAATCTATTGTTTGAAAGTAGACTTCATTTAATACAAATTCATATTTCCACGACATCATTGTGATTACAATTTAGTTGTCACTACCACTTACTTCCATAAGATTTAGCTTAATGCTACAACTCATATTTTTCATCAAATCCACATCCCCATTTTAGCCAAAACCCATGGCCATACAGGCTCCACCCCATGCTGAACATTGTTTATAGGCATGCCAAGGATGAATGTTTGTTTGTGTACCGGTGAATAAAATCGACAGAGCCTAGACACCATATAATTAATTGGGTTTTGGAAAAGCTTGAGTACTGCCAAAAACAATTTCTTTGATGATAATATATGTAGGTTTTGCATAATGGATAGTTATTAGATCACCATAATGGTTCTATCTTGGAGTATTCATTTCTTGAGGGATTAAGTTCTAGGGTGTTTTTGGATACATTTATGTTGTATTTTCTTAATCTACACCCTAAGTTATTTTCTATGATTCATGTAAGAATTTGGTGGTTTTCCTTTTTGGGTGTATGTTTTCTCAGATAATTTGGTTTCATAAAAAAGATAAGAAATATAAATGTCAGGTATAGATATACATTATGGCATAATAAACCTTACTAAATATACATATCTTGTTGCTCATGGTTAATTATGGAAGTCTAACTGGGACTATCATCATCTCCATCATGGAATGACTTAATTGTTTTACATTTCTTATCTTTTAATTTTTTTGCACATAAGAATACCTTTATATGAATAATGACCATGATATTAATAATTTTGTTCCTAGATGTTGTTGTTTCTAACATTTGTTTAAAGATTAATGTTTCTTGTTGTTAGTTGCTCATATGCATGTTTTTAACATCATGTACATATGTTTATTATTTTGACATTCTCTAGTTGTTGTTTAGCAATTTGATAGGCTATGATTTGTTTTGTATATATTGGTGTTCTTATTGTTTGCATGCTAATTAGATGGCATATAGGTTCATATGTTCTAACAATGTATTTCTAATTTTTTCTTTGGTTGGACAACTAGGTAGACATATCATGAATCATTTCTCTTAATTAAGTTATTTTTATTTAAATATCCTAGAGAGGGGGAACATGGAATTGAAAATATTTTACACCAAGGGAATCCCTACATATCATTGGTGTGATATACAAAGCTCTAGTGTCATTGGTGTGGGGCATACAAAGATCCATATGTCTTTGGTCGGGTATACAAAACTCTAGAGACTAGATGTCTTTGGTGAGGTATACAAAGTCTTTTGACAGAATGTTGTCAATTTTTGTCTCATAGAAATCCTTTTAATGGAATTTGGGGAACCCCTTAGTGGCAATTCTAAGAACATGCCTCAAGGGCATCATAATTATAGTGGTCACTTAACCTACCACCCCATTGGAAAATTAAAATGTTTTTAGAAGTGAATAGGTGAACCCTAACAAGCACAATAAGAACACTGACAAATACAACCCCTTATGCTTGCAACATTATTTGGAGGAGGGTCAAAATATGTTTCTTTCCCAAACATGTAAAATGAGTATATTACAATTTAATGAAAATATTTTCCTATTATTATATATGGTTTTATACTTTATCAAAAAATTCACGAAGACTTCATAATGTTTTGTATTTTAGTAAATGATTTGCCAGGATTTTACAAGATTTTACAATTCAGTGAAAGATTCACCAAGATTTTACAAGATTTTATAATCCATTGAAAGATTCACTAAGATTTTACAAGATTATATAATTGACTAAAAGATTAGCGAAAAAATTATATATATATATATATTATATTATTGATAAACTATCCTTCAATTTTTCCTATGTATCATGGGGATTTACCCATTTATTATACATATAAATTTAGGGGGGGTTCTTAAAATCACCCCTACAATCAATATTAAGTCCTTAAAACCTCTTATCACATAACATTATCTTAGATCTACCATTTATCATACATAAAAAAACTAAGCATCCATAGATGTAGCTATCATACATCAACATCAGTGCACTAAGAAAATAAACACATAAACAACATGAACAACATCACACAAAGCACATAAGAACATAGGATGCACGTGGTTCATCCCAGTGTGGGGCTACATCAACCAACTTATTATTCTCTTCTTTATTAATCTTCAATCTTTCTACATTCTTTGGCTCCTCTGCACAAAGCCACATAGCGCAACTCTGCAGAGGACATGATATCTACGCGTATCTCACTAGATCGTCCTTCCCAAAATCAGGTCAAGGCACAAAGAAAAATAATTATTAACACAAATCCTTACACATTCTGTGCACAAAGCCTCTTACAATTACTTGCACTAAGACAAAAGAACTCAATACAACACTTAGCTAGAACTTTTACATATTCTTGCATGAAGCCAACTTAGACAGACTTCTCTCTAAGTCCTATCTACTTATTTATACATTACCGAAAGGCCTAAGCATGGGTAAACCCATGGGATGACATCCCATACCCATTACATAAACCCTAAAAGCCTAAAAATCCCATAAAGTGAGATTCCACGATCTCAGCTCTGCTTGGGCTCTCCATCTTTGACCAGCCTGTCAAAGTCCCAAAAATGGTCAAACACGACCAATGTTTCCTCAAAACTTGGTCAAGAGCCAACAGGCCCCCAACACTCACCTGTGACTCATCTCAAGTCAGGGCAAGGCTACTTCGAAGGCCTCGAGCTTAGATCGATATCCCTCAACTTGCTGCTTTGCTATAGCCTCCTTCTCGACAATCTCCTAAATCACTTGCTTGGTGATAGGCCCTTCCAGGCGTTGTTCCACTATCACAACCAGTTGGTATTTTTAGCAATAACTATGTTTCTAACCATTCCAGAGTGTCATTCTAACAGTCGGGATGCCTCCAATGGTCATATAGACTCATCGTGGTAAAGTCCCATTCTGCATGGATCTACTATTACGGCGAGGTTCAAGTTCTTCAAGCCTGCCTCCTACGAAGTCTTTACTAGAACTTCTTGTAGTTTTTCTAACTTGGCTTTCTTCTTAACGAGCTTCCTTTCCTTCTTTCCTGCAATCTGATTCTCTAGATTCTTCTTTCCATTATTATTATTATATTCTCTTAGCGTAGTAACTTCGCATTACTGAGGGTCTTTAAAAGGGTTCAAAGGTAATACCTCTTCTCTTACTATTTCTAGGGTGGCTGCACTTCTTTCCTTCCTGGACAGGTTCTCTAAGCCTTCTTATGTTCTTTCAACTTCGACAACTAATTATATGGCCCTCTGTTGCTTTGACTTATCCTCTTTTTTGTGTATTAGTTGCTCTATTTTTCTAGCTATGAAGTCCCTTAATTTTTTTTTCTTCTATTCTATAATTTCATCCTCTACTTTTCTTCAGATCTGGTCTTTCTCAATCTAGGTCTTTCCTAACAAAATTGGAAAAGGAGCGTTATTCTCAAAAAAATTAATGACTTCAAATTCTTCTTCAGTCGATGTTTCATGAACAATCATAGTTACATTAGTAACTCTTCCACATAGGGTTATCATCTTTCCTTTAAACAAGCCTATACTTCCCAATGAAGGTACCATAACATGCTTTTCCAAAATTTCCCAAGTGCTTTATGGTATGATATTCACTTGTGTTTCCTCATCCAAGACACAGTCTACGTCGAAGTCTCTTATTCTTGTTTCTATGTGTTTCTTCTTTTTGAGGGTATCTGGTAAATTGATGTCTCTGCCATCATTCACTACTTCTTTTAACTGCACTAACATAGTCTCTCACTCTTTATGGTTCTCTAACATATTGGTAGTCCCTTGGCCTTCTTCATAGTTTTATTGTCTCATGTTCATATTTTCAACTTTAGTAATCATCTTAGGGAAATGCTCAACTTCATGGCCAATTGATTTACAACATAGACAAATAGGACCTATACCAGGGCATTCCTTAACAACATGTCTCGGTCTTCTGCAGTTATAACATAGTGTCAATCCTCCCTTTATTTTAAACGATCCCCAACCTTTCCTATACTACGCACTGGGATCACCATGCTAGACCTGGAATCTGCAAAAATTCTTTCTAGGTTCCTGCATCCACTTGTTAGTCCAAAAATTCTTTCTATGAATAGGAATAACATATCTTTCACTATCTCTATCAAATTTATTCAGATCAAATATTTCTTCTAGTTGTGCCCTAGTTTTCAGACTATGATAAAGTCTTTCAAACATACCTAGATTCATACTTTTGAAGAAAAAATTTCCACTTATCTTACCATTACTAGAGCACAAAGCTTTAATACCTTACCTCTTTTCTTTAGATATGGTTCCTTTATTAGCACAAAGCTTAGCAAGTTGAGTAGAATACTACGCACTACATCAATAGATCTACACATAAAGCTT
The DNA here is from genome assembly GCA_009831015.1 of Picea engelmannii. Lineage (NCBI taxonomy): Eukaryota > Viridiplantae > Streptophyta > Pinopsida > Pinales > Pinaceae > Picea > Picea engelmannii. The sequence continues at coordinate 1,122,693 of ML777472.1, forward strand.
CCTCTTTTCTTTAGTTCCCAACAATCATAGTTTCAAGTCCCAGCAGCAGAACCATTTGTTGGCACAGGGGCAGACCCAGGGTTCAATGCGTCAACAATGCACCCATAAAACCCTAACTACCAGCCCTTTCGGTAACACCTACGAAGCATATGAAGTCTCACCCAAGGTAGAGGCAAGGGGGTTGCAGGACTCAGGTGTCTACAATCATGTTTGGACACAAATATGTGATTACAACACTTAACATAGCACTAAGCCAATAACATGCATTAGTTCATGATTCTCATGTACATTGAAGATTAACCCTTATTACAAATCAACAAAGTAACAATCAAGATAAAGTCCTTAAAACCTCTTAGAACATATAATTATACTAGATCTACCATTCATCATACATAAAGCACTAACCATCCATAGATCTAGCTATCATACATCAATATTAGTGAAGTAAGCAAATAAACACATAAACAACATGAAAAACATCACACAAAGCACATCAGAACACATGGTGTATGTGGTTCACCCTAGTGTGGGGCTACGCCCACCAACTTATTCTTCTCTTCTTTATTAATCTTTAATATTTCTACATTCTTCGTCTCTTATGCAGAAATCCATAGAGCAAAACTCTGCAAAGGAAAAGAGATATGTGCGTGGCCCACTAGATCCTCCTTCCCAAAATCAAGTCAAGGCATAGAGCCAACTCCTTATCAACACAAATCCTTACAGAATATATGCACAAAGACTCTTAAAATTACTTGCACTGAGCCAAAACAATTCAATACAACACTTAGCTAGAACTTTTACATATTCTTGCACGAAGCCAACTTAGATAGACTTCGCTCTAAGTCCTATCTACTTATTTATACATTACAAAAATTACTAAGCATGGGTAAACCCATGGGCTGACATCCCATACCCATTACATAAACCCTAAAAGCCCCAAAATCCCACAAAATAAGTGATATCCTGCGATCTCAGCTCTGTCTGGGCTCTCCATCTTTGACCAGCCTATCAAAGTCCCAAAAATGGTCAAACATGACCATTGTTTCCTCAAAACTTGGTCAAGGGCCAACAAGGAGATTTGGAAATGGTCTCCGATCTGGAAAATCTGCTAGTTCGGAATATAGTTCTTGGTGCAACACGTGACCAAGTACTTAAAGTAAAAAAAAATCAAGGATACAATGTGTCATTGCAATTTCAGATGTCGAGATAAATTTCATCTGGGAAGAACTAGAGGAGTAGTAGTCATCATCTATGGACCACTAAAAATGTTGGTCCGTATGCCCAAAAATATTCAAGGTATCTCCACAGACATGTTGTCGAGTTGGAGCCATAAGGTGATGAAAACCTTCCTTTGCTCCTCATTGTATTTAAAATGGACATTGCAACATTATAATATAATCTAGAGTAAATATTGGTTCAATGTGTTTTAATGGCATATGTCCTTGACCTTTTTTCCTTTTTATGCCAATATTTTCAAAGCTAATAAAAGCGTCATCAATTTGCATTGGGAAAGCATGCAAAGATCGTAGGAAAATGAGAAACTATTGAAAAGAAGGGAAAAAATTGACAACTATGCAATATACCTGGATCTTGACAAAATCAGGTTCAAGTCAGAAGATAATTTATTTATATTTACTTAAACAATTTTCATATTATTTTATTTTATTATTGTTATCTATGGCCCAATTGTGAATTATGTTCAAATTTGAATGGTGGAGCAACATTTTCATATGCAAGAAGAGCCTCAAATATGCAACTTGTAAGGTTCAAAAATTATGTGCACAATACTAAAGAGTGACATAATGTGAACACCTTTGTATATGGCAGCGAGCCAACAAAATATTGAATTCTTTCTATAATGACATCTTAAAAAAATCAAAACAACCATCATTTTTTTTTGTGAATTCAAGATTGAGAGAGGAAAATAATCAGATTCCATAATATTCTCCCATAAATGCATTTTAATGGGATATTACCTCGATATTTCCGCTTATTAATGCCAATGTTTTCGAACATCTGTGGTGAGCTGTCACCAGAAAAATAATAATTAATGTGCATTGGGAAGGGGCGAACGTGGCAGGCATGGAGGAGAATTAAAGATGCTTTGGTACCTTTTTGAACCTGGGACTTCGTGGTGGAATTGTAGATCACCCAAGTTTTGGATGGAAGATGTATACTCAGAAAACGGGGAATGAGAGTTCGATAAAACTTACTACAGAAAACGCGGCCATAAAATTGGCTAAGGAAACGAAAGCGCTCGATCAGACTCGTGATGTCAATATATAGATGGATATACAATTTATGAGTTCGATAAAGAGTGAGGCTTGTGAGTTCGAGGAGTCTGGGGTCGAATTGTAGATAACCAAAGTTTTGGATGAAAGATGTATATCCAAACATGGGGCATGGGAATTCGATAATGCATTGGGGAGGAACCCGTAACCATAGAATTGGCTAACTGTTGAAACGAACTGGGAAAAATATCAACAAATGCTTTGAAATATCAACATATGCTAGGAAATATAAGTTGCAAGCCTCAAGTCGGGGGTCGAATTGTAGATCACCAAAGTTTCAGGCGCAATATGTATATCGCGCACACGGGGAATGAGAGTTCGATGGAACCTAAGCAGGAACCCGTGGCCATAAAATTAACAAACTATGAAAACAATCGATGGTCAGTCAGACTCGTTATGTAAATATATAGATGGACATGAAATCTTCCACTCCACCATCCTGGGAACCCGCGAGCATAGACATGGGACTAAGTATAGAATCAAAAATGGATAATAGAGGGGAAGAAAAAAAGGGAGAACGAATAATTATAGAAGAGAAAAAATAAAGGGAGGTAAGAACTGTGTGCTTCACAGTACAGAGAATACAATCGACATGAAAGAAAATTGTTACCTAGGAACACATGAAAAGAAAATATGGAGTACAAATTTATTTATTTCAAGATAGAAAAACATAAAATATAATTGACACAAAGACAAGTTAATGTATAGGAAGATATGGAGTATCCAAGTAGGAAAAATAACTGAGTTGCAAACCAGTTCAACAAATATAGACATAGTAAATGAAAAACTATTGGATATGGAACGTGGGTAGAAAAACACACCTTTTCATGTATTCTTCTACATTTATGGTTAGGCATTCTTTGCGGTGTCTAGTTTTCATGTTTGTTTCTATGAACAAAAGCAAAAAACAAAACGAACATGAACATAAGTTGACATGTAAAGAAACAAGCAAGTACTATGTAGATAGACTAAATAAAATAGAATAAGAGGAATAAAGTAACATATAGTGTTAGAAAAATGTACCTTTTTATTTTTTAGATCATTCAAGTTTGTGTGTGTGTGTGTGTATATATATATATATTGTAAAAAAACAATTGTGACCCAAATCAATTACAAATGATGGAAAACTAAGAGGTTGGATATCTCAATTTTCTGCAACAAAATAGAGAGATATGCTTTGAAGCATAGAAATATGATTCTGCAATATGCCTGATGTATATTTCATAATTCAAGTGCAACACCAACTGTGTGGTGACCAGACCAGTATGTGCACAAACCAGGGAAAACTAAGAAGTTGGATAATTTGGTTTTTTGCAACAAGCTACAGAGATATGCTTTGAAACATTGAAATATGACTTTTCAATATGTTTGATGTATATCTCATAATTTAAGTGCAATACCAATTGTATCGTGATCATACCAGTATGTGTCTAAGATAAATATGTTGTATTGAGGAATGGGCACATTTGACCATACATGGTCAATAGGTGTGTTTTGCACATGGCTTGTGTTGTTCAAAAGAAAGTGGATACTGTATTTGCACATGTAGTTTTCCAATTCTTTTGTTCTCGCATTATTTTGTAGTCTGTCAATATTGAAGTCTCCTACAAGCACAATAGTAACGTTCAGATGAAAATGGTCTAATGCATTGGAAAGAACATTTAGTATGTTGGATAATGTTTCATGGGGAGCAACATACAGATTCAGTATTGCAATTTTTGTTCCATGGAAAAAAGATTTTGCAAGCACCATCTCAACATTCTTTTCTTCGAAATGTATATGCTCCAAAACTGGTACTTGTTTTTTCACCAATATCATCACCCCGTTTGTAATGTAACTTGATATGCAATTGTGATTTGGAAATTGTTTTTTTTTCCTGCATAATGCCATGTATGTTTCCTGGAAGCATAGAATATCGGATTGCATTGTATCATAGTCATTGAGTATATCTTCCATGTGTGCATGTAAGTTGCATTTGTTAAGCGAGAGAATTGATACAAATGAGTTTGTTTTATATGAATTGCTAATCATACAACATATGCCATTTTGTGGTAGTACTGAGGTGTTCTATTTCAATATCAACTTTATGTTTAACTTTGAAATTACATTTTCTAAGAGGACTTAGTAAATACATGGAGTCTATGCTTCTGACACGAGACAATTTTGTGTATACAAGTCCATGTATTGGAATTCCATCAAGCCGAAATGCAACACTATCAAGTGTTAGTCCTTGCGATCTGTGGATTGTACCTGTACATGCAAGTTTAATTGGAAACTGTTTTCGAATCTTTAGTCGACCTGTCTTTCCTGATGTCGATACTAGATTTGATTTAAAAAAAATAGGTGTCCAATTGTTTGCAGTGTTTGAATTATATAAATAAGCCAAATTGCTTGCCTGTCACTTTCCTATATGCGGTTCATGGAACTTAATCCAAAGGGCATCAAGTTTTTTTGTTTTGGTATAGAATTTGAGTATTCCATATCCACCATTGACCAAGCCATCCTGTGAATCATAGTTGCAGGCATATATTTCAACCAACATTTCTAATTTTAGGACAACCTGCAAAGGTAAAGTGGTTGTATGTTCATGACATGGCACGTTTCCATGGTTGTCTTCTTCCAGTTCAATTGAATTGATGATGATATCATCGCCAAGAATGAGTGATAGAATGTACCTATTATGAATTGCAACATCCTTATTTCTGTAGAACAGGTAAGGGAAGGTTGGCTCTATTGGTGCAGGTTGCAAGAACCTCGAATTGATATATTTTAAGTCATCATATGTTTGGTTGTTTTTCCTCATTCTATTCAGAATTGCAATAAATGTTTCATCTGTTTGGCGCATTTTAGTATGCAATTAAAAGAATTTAATATTGTCTCTCCAGACATCATGCGTCATTGTTTTCATGTTAATCGTAGGTTGTTGAAATATCAAAGAATCTTGGATTGGATGTGCTTGGTAAAGATCCCCACATAATATCATGTCAATGTTTCCAAAGAATTTTGTGTGTACATGTTTTATGCTTCTTAGTTGGTTGTCAATGGAATACAAGAAGTGACTTCCAATCAAAGATGCCTCATCTATAAATACAAGTTGGAGTTCTCCATAAATATTAAACAAGGTATCTAACATTTCCTTGCTAAGTGGAAGAAACTATGACTTGTTAAAAGGCATTGAAAATGCATAGTGGACTGTTGTTCCACCTACATTATATGCATATTTTCCTGCGTATGAAACTATTAGGCCCTTTGGTTTCATATGATCAAATAAATTGTTTGAATCATAGATTTGTATAAGCATTTTGAACGGTGCTTTCATTGTGAATGTCTTGTATGTTCCTGCTCCTCCTGTAAGATACAAGTGCACAAGAGTCTCCATGCTCAAGCATTTTTTAAGTTCAATGTCCTTTAGAATTGTTTGTTGTTCTCGATCAACATACATCTTATTCTGTGGTATTCATTATTTTCAATAAGGAAATGATGTTTTGTGACTTGAAAACCAAGATTGATATGTTTTTCAATGCCACCTACTCGAGGACAAGGAAAATATGCTTGCAAGTAATAGGACTCACAAGGAGTTCTGGTTGTTTTTCAGTTTGTTAATGTCTCATCAATATTTCCATGGTCTTCTAGTTCATTAACTACAATTTCTAGATCACCCCATGTTAGATTAGCATTGTAAGTAAATGTAGCTTCATTGTTTTTCACTATAGTTTTATAGGCAACATACACAGCTTCCCATATAGGGAAGTTATGTTTTAATGTCTCTTTGTTTTCATTGAACGAAACATATAACAGTAGTTTTTATCTACAATAGTTTTTATAGTCAAAATGTTTATTGTATTTGACAAACTGTATCACAGAGGGATTTTTTCTTTTAGATATGGGGGTACCATTTTTTTGTAATGTGATATGAATTCTGCTAAGTAGATATGCTTAATAGGAGATGGACGCTGGAGGTAATAATAAATAATAGAGTGACATATCACGTCTTCTGAATTGTCAGGATCTTGTTCTAGCAAAAACGATGGTTTAAGAACAAATGTGAGTTTCTGAAGTGGAGATGTGTTTATGAAGACACATTTTCTTGAACTACAATTGAGGGGCAGGGAAAGTGCAATGTGGACTACTTGTTGAGCAGACATTTGTTTAAGATTAAGCAATGTATTTCCAAGTGTATGTATCATTTGTATAACATCAATATGACTTCTTTCATGTTCTTTGCATATTCTTCTGAATGCACTTGTCATAGATTTGTCAACCTTTGTCATATATGAGGTACAATATGATGTTGCAGCATATGCATTGAGGACGTACTGTGCATCTGTATTTTCATTCCACATAACTGGGATGTCCTTGGAGAAACTGTTGTTCCAGATATGGGAAAGTTTTTGTTCAAGGAAAACTGTTGTTTGTTTAAGCGTACATTGTATGGCTTGGATGTACTCATGCTTTGATAGATTTAGCTCTGTCAAGAAGTCATCGAAGCTCATGAACTCGTCAAACTCTCCTTTTTATAGAAATGCGAACAAGGATTTAGATTTCTCAATGAAAACATTGTCCTCTCGACTAAGTGGCTCTATGATTCTTGTTGCTCTCATTGGAGGCACAGGGAAGTTGTATCTGCAATGCGAGTTATTTTGTTTTCTACAACTTTTTGTATGATAATGTCTATGAACTTTGGCAAGTTCTGGATCCAAATGATCTGTGTTGCACGTTAAGTATTTGTCCACAAACTACTCAATCTGTGAATTGTTGTCAGCTCCATAAACTGGTGCACCCTCTATCTAAAATAGTGCATGGTCATGTTCATTCCCCCTATTCTAGAATTCAGTCACAAAAAAATAGTCTGATATTTTTTCAGAAAACATTTCATAATGACATATAAATTGTCTCAAAGAATTTATTCCATGTCTATAGTAGCGAGTAAATGTCATTGTGTCTTTTCTTATGAGGTAGTTAATGTCATTATTTTCTAGTGTATTAGTTTGTTTTTTACGTCTTCTATTCCTATGCAAGTCAGATACCGCAGCAACCAATGGATACCAGCAATGATCTACACTTGTAAATCTGTTGAAAACTGTTGGCGGGCCTAATTGTCGGATCATTGCAAAAATAGTTTTCTTGTTTTGTTGCAAATAGTTAGGAGATATGCGAATGTTTTTGAAATCCATGTATCCAATACCATATTTCAGGATTTTTTCTAGGTTTACTTTGTACTTGAAATCCTTGGCCAACAACTTTCTTCCTTGTAACTGGCCTTTTCTTATTTGGACCCACATGCAAGACAACACTTGCTCTATTACTAGGCACATTGTTTTGAAAAACAAATTTGTTATGTGATAGGAGAAGTCATTGCTTGAATGTAGTAGCTCCCATTGAACTATTTTATGGTAACTAAATCGTTATGTAATGTCAGTGGGACGTGGATCTCCATAGAAGAGTGTTTGGAAGTTCATTTCCTCGGGGAATTTGTACTTGAATATTCCAAGTGAACGTTGCCCCTCAACAGGTGCAATTTCGACAATCTTGTCTTGCAAGTCACGAATGTACTCTGAATTAGTGAATCCATGCACCAATGTCTCAGCAGGTGTTTCATTCTCTAATTCATCACATGTATCAAATTCACTAGAATTTTTGAGAGTCTATGCAGAGTTGTCATCCTCTTTTTCAAGAACATTGTTCAAGTTCTCATTTATACAAATGTTTCGTGCTTTGTACAGGGCCTTGGAACATAATTCTTTTAATGCTTTAATAACAACATGCACATGCACTTTGCTTGTCTGATACACATTTTGGTATTGCAAGTGTCTTTTGAGAGCCACAAAAATTTTCATTGTATTGTTAATGAATTGTGGCAAGGATTTTTTCACGACATCTAGTTGAATAGGCACATTAATAATTGATCTTGTTAAGCCCATATGGGGTCATTTATCACCGCAGGGCCTGATTTGTGCAAATGAAATTCGTAGAGACACAAGTCTCTCTTCAAGTTCCATAAGTGCACTTACATATGGTAGTGTTGTATTACATCTTAGTTTCTCAAGAGTTGCAAATTGTGGAAGTTTTCCATTTTCAAGTGACCGTTTGCATGGAAGATAAATTTTTCCACTAGAAAATGTTTTATCATGTATTGTCAAGCAGAGGTATTATTATTCTAAATCAGGCATGAAAGACTTGCGTTTTTTTGTGAATTCAATTGATCGCAAATTGCACATGAAATGGAAGGAGTGTTATTGATTTGTTTCATGTAGGTTTGTCTTGCATCTTTGCTGTAGGGAAGTATGGATATAAAGTGTTTGCTGGTTTTCATTGGTAGTAGTGCACAATGTTGCTTCTAGCCTACAAAATTTGATTTTTTCCTCTTGGACAGTTGCATGACCATTGTGGGATATGCGATTGTACCTGTTTCTATTGTGTTGTGCATGAACAATTTTTTTTATATTGTGATATGTTAGTTTCTCTTTAGAAGGAAGTGTAACAATGTATTTTTTTCTCTCGCGTATGACCTTTTTCAAGTTGTGATAAGTTAGTTTACGTTTCTTGTTCGAGGGTAGGATGACCTCATGGAAGCTGGGATGAATTTCACTCTGATTAAATAACATGCAATGTTTATGCACATTTGATGGGTTTGGCTGGCATTGATGCTGTGCCCTGGACCGATAGTATTTCCTATACTACCAATGTTTTTTTTTCTCTCACGTATGAACTTTTTCAAGTTGTGATAACTTAGTCTACATTTTTTGTTTAAGCCCTATATGGCCTCATCGCAACTGGGACGAATTTCACACATGAAATTTTTCAAGTTGTGATAACTTAGTCTACATTTTTTTTTAAGACCCCTATGGCCTTATCACAACTGGGAGTTTCATTCTCATTAAAAATCATGCCACGTGCATGAAGATTCGATGCGGTTTGGGTGGCATGGACATTGGACCCTGAACCAGTGATATGTACAAGCAAAGGTTGATAATGGATATGTGTTGTATCTATTTTCAATGAGAGGATGTCAATTGTTCGATCGTGATTTAAATCAATAGACCAAGAATGGATAGAACCATCTAGCAGGGCCAACCAGACCTAGATATTTACTCTAAATATGATATATAGCCATTGCAAAGAGAATCTTCTACCCTCCACATTTCCTTTTTCATATGGAAGTGCCATGTTTACAAGTTATTCTTGCCAACTTCCAACTGCCGACATATTTTCTAGGAGATATGGTGAAAGTTGTTGATGCAAGAAACTAAAATCTTGTTGGTTGTTGCCTATAATTTCATTGCAAAAGGACTCTACAATGTACATCGGTAGCATCTGCACATCGAACTATGCTTCTACCAAACAACAAATTTCATTGGATAGACTATCTCCACAACTAGATACAATAGCTGTTGCTTTCTGCAAACCATGGTAGTCTATGCGATGCATAATCCGTTTCCACTACGGTTCAAGGTCTTTGCAAATGAGGGACAAGTAAATATGAGGTCCTCCAATATTGCATATGGAAAATTTTCTATACAATAGTGGTTCATAATGAGCACTAACATGATTGGCATCATGGAACAAGATGCAATATGGATTGCTAGATGCAGTTTTGTTCAATGGTATATATCTTTTTTTTCTTTTCAATGACCATATTACAACTGATATATTGAGCCCCTTAGACAACCACTCTATATAAAATGTATCTCCCCAAAGTCCCCTCTCATGTGCAGGAAGAATTGCATATGCAAGCAACCGCATCTTTGAAAAATACCTAGTGACATCATGTATTCCATGCAACTGCCGAAGAATATCAGATGTCAATTCGTATTCATACGATTTCAATGACTCAACATTGCCAATTTTTAAACAACCGAATAGATAATCTATCAATCCATTATGCAGGTTTGTTGAGGAACAATGAAAATGAAGTAGAACATGAAATGCATTGAAAATGCAATCTCCTATAGTATATGAGAATGCATCCAATATAAAAATCCCATTTCTATGCAACACCTCATTGATGTTGTCATGTATAATGGAGTCTGTATCTATTTTATAGGATTCAACATCTATTACTTTTGTCATCTCTTAAACTGTGATTTTTAATTTGTTTCTTAGTTATTTCCCGTTTGTGTGAAAACAGAGAAAAGGGGAAAAAAAAAACTACAAGCACAAAACTGCGTATCGATCCTGGTATGTATCCTTCAATTTTCTTCTCATCAAATTCAATCCCCACTAGTTGCCATAATAGATGACAAGAAAACAAACCTACACTGAACAATGAACCAAATACAAGAAACAACACAAATAAATAACACTATAAATTTGTTGAGCACAAAGGCCAATTTGAACCTATTCATGGTGTGCATCCTACAATATTCTTAGAGGCAGAAGATGTTGTACAAAATAGAAAAGACCAGACAAGGGTAATAGGTGTATGGAGTTTTTTTACACACAGAATAAAAGCATTTCCTGTCACTACACCTCGGCAGATGGTTCCCCCTTGTGACAACTATGAACTCGTTTTCTAAACCCCTTTGCATTGAAATTTTGGAAATTGCTATGGCACAATATCCAGGACATGGAAGTTGGCATATGAAAACACATGGTTTCCAGGAACATAAAATAAGACCACATAGAAAGATGTTTTGCAACATAATTGCGAGGCAGGGACTCCTACCATTGAAAAATCTTACTTGCAAGGTGAAAAACACCAAGTATAAAAAAAGGAATAGAAACGAAATGATGGAACGAAAAATTACATGTCAATGAGGGATGAGAAGATCTCAGCCCCAAAACTTGCAAACTGCAACAACAGGTCCAACAACTTGCAAATTTGAAGAACAACAAACCAGTGAACAACCATGAAGATGTCCAACTACAACTCCAAGACCTCAACTTTGCAAAGTTGAATCTGTAACAACCCTAGTTGAATAAATGTTTAAGGATTATTAAGTAAAAGATTTATTAGGTAATTAATTTTTCCTAACATGTTAATAACTAAACAAAGATTGGTCTAATGATATTAATTAAGTATTTATTAATTAATTAAAGGTTATAATTTTGATTAATTAATTAATTAATTAACTACCTATTACATTCAATAACATGGGTATTAAATTTTAAAAGATTAATAAGTTATATTGCTTAAATTAAAAAGGTTACGTATACAGAAGGGATAAGGGGCATTAACTACAAAAGGATAAGATAATTAATAAATGGATAAGGAAAGTAATGAAGGAGGGGGGATGTCGGTGAAGGGGCAATATGACGGGCAGAGCCTTATGGTGGAAGACATTCTTTTGGGGAAGGGGATCATCATTCTACGGAAAATTTTATTTTGGAGGGGTTCTCTTGGATTTGCACAGAGGAGGGTTTTGAGTTCTGTAGTCGGGAAGGGTTAGTACAGGGGCACCGGTTTGCTGGGGGTTTTTGGCATGGGGGACAAGATATCCATATGGTATCCTAGAGCTAGGTAGTTGTCCTAGTTGGTAGGGTGGAAACTCAGTTTTGGGCAGAGTTAGTCTTAGGATTCAAGCCGGGCAAGGCAGCAGCAGGAAGGTCAACAAGACAAGCAGAAAACAGAGGGTTAGCATCAGACCCAGGTATGTTAATTTATGTATTTGTTTTATGAAATTTAAGGAATATGATGTATTATGAGGCTATCCTTAAGCTAATATGTTTAACTCAATAAATTTATATGTTCTTGTGATTAATCTATTTATGCAATTAAATTTATATGTTCTGGTGATTAATCTATTTGTGCGATTGAAATGATTTATATCAAATTTTTATTTTAGGTCACTACAAATAGTATCATAGCACCTCGTTCACAATCTGGAGCCTTAAGGGCCAAATTCCCAGCTCCAACTCCAGCTCCGCCTAACCTGCAAACCAAAAGCACTATTATTTTGATTATATATAAACAAATCTAAATATATATAAACAATACGAATTGAAAATGTAAAAACAAATTTACCAAAGTAAAACAAGTGAAATATGAATACAACTAGGGTTGTTACATTCAAGTAATGATATTTGAAAAGAAAATTTCTAGTGAGATAAATGCAATATAAGACATATTGAATAAAATGTGGTTATGATGTTGCATAATTCAGTTTACAATGTACATGTATACTACAGGTATTGTTAATGCTAATAGTCATAGAAAGTCTCTTATAAAGAAAATAGAATATTAGAATAAACTGTTCCTTCAAATTGTTAATAGCAATACTAGAGAAAGAATTTGACAGGGATGATAGCATAATCATAATTTCCCCCCAAAAAAGAGAATTGTCATTGCCATTAGTAAAACAAAGGAAAATTGTCAAGCCTGTTCTCAACGCTTAAATGAAGGTAGTAACATATACACTGAAAACTTTTGTTGTCATTCTTTGAGATCAAACAAAATTTTTAATAATATCCAGATCTTGAGCTAACCAAAAATGGTTAATGGGAATGAAAAACAAATCAGCAATGTAATGCGCAGCCAATGATGGAACACTTGACGCATATCCAAAGAAATATATATCGAAGCTATGTATAATCATAAAACAATGAGAGAAAAGAGGAGAGAAGATCACACCAAACTATTTTATTACAATAGAAGACTGCAAAAAAAAGGGCTGCTTACTATCGAATTTTACACTGTAAATGGAAAAGGATATACAAAAAAAATGAACATAACAAAGAGACACACTTTTATATTGTAGTACCAATTCTCACCTTTGGTACCAAGAAAACTCCACAGCCATACAAGAACGGTCCAAACCGTTCGTAAGAATCCATGATTACAACATTGTAGTTGAAGCGTGAAATGCTAGGCTCGCCCAATGTCATTCTTGTCCGGCGGCCAGGAACAAGCTGTTTCATGTCGCCTTTAGCTCCAATTTGTAGTTCCTCAAGTGAATATAATATGTCTTCACCATCAGTGTGTTGACTATGCAGTTTTTTCTCCTTAGGAATGGCCTCTAACAAGCCTTGAACCTGTAATTTGTTGTATGTGAGAGAGGTAGAATCAAAAGACATTGCAACTGAATGCAATGCACTTGAATTTTCTTTCACTGCAGCTATTATAAAAGGATGATAACTTGATATAGAAGCAGTTTGTTGTGGTATGGCATGAACATTGACTTGCCATCCAAACCTAAACTTGGAGAACAACAGTTCTATCACATGTGTCTGGACTAAGCTGATGCATATGTATTTTCCTCCATTTCTAAGTACTTGCTTTACCTCAGAGAGAAATTGAATTCCCAGTCTAGGACCCAACTCTGGTTCCAGTAATGCATCCAAGCCTCCCTTGTCGATAAAAACATTAAAAGCACCATTTGAGAACTGCATGTTAGTGATATCCATAACTCTCCAGAGCATGCTGGGATGGGCACGCAGGTGCTTTCGAAGCATATTCCCGATGACCACTTTAGAGAAGTCAATATTTGTTATGCGCTTAAACCCTGCGTCATATAGCTTCTTCGATAGCTCTGAGTCCCCACAGCCCAGAACCAACAATCCCATTGCCGAAGTGAAAACATAAACACAACTTGCCTTCCTAAAAAACCTGTGTTTTCAGAACCCAATTCAAATCCAAGCTGCCATTGATACCAGTTCCAGACCTTGAAGGTCAAATTTAATTGAAGTTGTTGGGAAGCAAGATGGATGAGATTTCGTAGGTCAAATTTAATTGAAGCAAGACAGATGATTTTCCATCAACCATGATTGAATTCGCATGGAAGGATGAGAGAAATGCATCCATCTTGCTGAAACTCCTCCAAAGATACCAATGATTCTATACTTAGTAGCTCTTCTGTGCCACCACCATGCACAAAGCCATGACCAAACCAGCACCAGCGCACACGAGGCCATGAAGAGGAGTCTCAAAAAGGATGAGCATGGTGAGGGAGGGGCACGTGGGCCTCATGCGAGGACCCACCGCCCACGTTAAATTTGTTTTTTTTATATTATTCTTATTTAGTTTTATTTTTTTTTTTGTTTTCATTTTGGTTAAATTGTTAAGATTTTAATTTAAAATTCAACGTAAAATTTTAAATGTTTTGATTTGAAATTGATATTGAATTTAAGCTATTAAATTTTAATTTAATGTTAAATTCTAAATATTATTTAATTTAATGTTAAATTTTAATTTTTAATAAATAAAATATAATTTAAATTACATATAGTTAATTTAGAGTTTAAGTTTTATGATTAATTAATTTTATGATTAATTGATCATGTTTTAATTAATTAATTATGTTTTAAATTAATTAAGTATTTTGTCTTTTTAAATGAGTAAAAAAAAAAAAAAATTGAATTATTAAAGGGTTTTGAACCCACGACCCCCACCAAGCGAAGCGCCTTAAAAAGAACACTAACACCAATGCGCCCTCATAAGTCTTTACAAGTAAATTCTTTTATTTATTTAGATTAATGGTAACACTATCGGGATAAGAGTAGTATTATTATTAGGAAGATACAGTATGAAGATTAAGACCAACTGGCTTATTACCTAACCTATTACTCCGTAGCCAGCTAACCGAGTTGAATCATAATTAGTGAATGCACTGGAAATAAAGGTAAAGGCTTATTTGACACCGCTGATCCTTGTATCCCAAGTATAAACTCTGATTGTCCAAGCGTCAGGTTCACAAGACCGTACACACAATTCATCGAGCCGAGCGCCAAGTCCCTCCACTCCATTCCACCAGTCAAAGTCAATGCTAAATCTTAATGCAGCAATCGACAATGCCAACACTACACGCCAAGGAAAATCTCTTGAGTCAAGCATCGGAGGATATTTAGTTATAAGCGAAAAGTTAAAAGGACTTAGACTAGGACAAGCAAGAAGGAGGTGACACATGCACTAGGAGAGTAAGCATAGGAATTGGCGAGTATGGTGCAAGGATAGCGAAGCTACAGGGCAATGGAACCAATAGTTTTTTTTTATATGGACGAAAAAATAAATATTAGATGCTTAATCCTAACCCTAACCTAGCCAATCCCCTAAAGGAGTAATGTATGTTTACAGACAAGTAAAGAAAACTTATGCCTAACCCTGTTTCTAGTTTAAGTAGCACCAATTTGAAACGTCCTGGAACTCACCCTGACAACTTTGGTTGATGCAGGTTAAAGCATACAGAATGGTCAGGAATCGAGGGTATCGAGGCAGGGGAGCATCGTCGCAAGCACTGCCAACACCACCAACACCACCACCGCCATCGCCCAAACTAGCTCTCATATTACGCTCGTTGGAAGCCATTAATGAGACTTTAAAGGGGCGACAATTGACAGGGACTGAAGTGGAACCCCCACCGTCTGGAATGGGTAATCTAGAAGCATCAAAATATTCGGGGGGAGGACCTCCACTTAAAGACATCACGTGAGAATTGCAGAAGATCAAACTTCCGGAGTTTGTTGGGGGTCGCGCCAGCGAACGTGTGGAAGCATGGTTGGAAGGCATGATAAGGTGTTTTTCCTTAAGGGACTATGCATCCAACTCAAAGGAAAAGATCACAATTTTTCAGTTAAGAGATAGCGCCTTGAACTGGTGGGGCAGCCTGGAAAGACAACTGCACCTTACCCCAGACACAATATCTTGGGAACTTTTCGAGGAGAGGTTCCGAAGGAAATATCTACCAGCATACTACGAGGAACAACAATTAGGGGCATTTCATGCCTTTGTACAAGGAAACAAAACTGTAGAAGAATATGAGATCAAATTTATGGAACTGGTCAAATATGTTTCGTATATGGACAATGTCCAACGACAGGCAGAGTGCTTCGTCTATGGATTGAACCCTAAGATAAGAGCTATGGTGCAGATGTTGAAACCATCTTCTGTAGAGGAAGGAGTGGAAAATGTGCATTATGTGGAAGAACACATGAACTTAACTGGGGGTACAAGACCGACATTTCCACATCGCTCTGGATTCATAGGAAAGGCCCCGAAGACATTTCCTAGGGGAGGGGGCTCAAGACCACTTCCATATGGTAACAGAGTCGTGCCAAGGATAGTAGCTGCAGGGATTTCAATGGCAATGAGTGCAGCATCTCGTTCATCACCAACGACGCAGACAGGTCCATGACCATCTCAGGGAACAACTAGTAGGAGAAGGGGTTCCAGGGGAAGGAACTCATTTCGAAGACAGTCACATAATAGTGCACAGGTTCAATCTCGTGTTACCTGTTGGGGGTGCGGAGGACCCCATTACCAGTGTGACTGCCCAGAGTTACAATAAAGGTTCGTGCATAGAGAAGGAAAGACATCGATGGGGAGAGCAAGTAGCAGCCACCATATTTACGCAGCAGTTAATAATCACCAGGCCGAATATCAATCCACAGTGGTGGAGTCATCATCTACGCTAAATCATATCAATATTAAGATTTTGTTTTATTCTGGTACGATAGATAGTTTCATTTCACCATCTGCATTATAAAAGAGTGGGTTGGCATCCTACGAGCACGACGACTTAAACAATTCGAGATGGGTTTGGGGGAAAAACAAGCAGTAGGACCTAGTATTGATAATTGTATAGTAGACCTGGGAGTGTGTACTACCAGGTTAAAGGTATATGTCATTACTCTCGGGGCGTATGAACTAATCATTGGAATGGATTGGTTACCATCTCACCGAGCTTTGGTAGATTGTTTCACAAAGAGGGTGCTTTATGTCGATGATAAAGGAAGACCAGTAGAGATCCAGGGTGTATAGAGAAAAGTGTCATTACGCTTTATATCAACTATGAAGGTTAAGTGATGCTTGAGACAAGGGTGTTGATTGTATGTAGTGGAAGCAGTGAATGAAAGGAAAGGACCCTCATTGGATCAATACCCAGCATTTTCATAATTTAAAGATGTTTTTCCAAACGACTTACTAGTATTACCTCCTAAGAGGGAGCTTGATTTTACCATTGAGCTAAAACCTGGTGCAAAACAAATTTCCAAAACTCCATATCGAATGACAGCGCCAGAACTTTGTGAATTGCAAATGCAGTTGAAAGAGTTACTGGACTTAGGGCTAATAAGGCCCAGTGTCTCACCTTGGGGCACACCTGTAATTTTTGTAAATAAGAAGGATGGATCCTTACGACTGTGTATAGACTACAGGGAATTCAATAGTGCTACAGTGAAAAATAGGTACCTGATGCCACGAATAGATGACCTCTTCGATCATATGAAAGGAGCAATGGTATTATCAAAGATTGATTTGCAATGAGGGTATCATCAGTTAAGGATTAAGGAAGGTGATATCTCAAAAAATTCCTTTCGAACTCGGTTTGGACATTACGAGTTTGTTGTAGTACCTTTCGGATTGACCAATGCGCCAACAGTATTCATGAGCCTCATGAACGACGTATTCCGGAAGTACTTAGACCATTTTGTACAAGTCTTTTTAGATGACATCCTCATCTATTCCAAGAACGAAAGTGAACATGAGGAACACTTGCGAATAGTGTTGTCCTGCCTTAGAGAGAACAAATTGTATGGGAAGTTGTCAAAGTGTTCCTTCTTCTAGAAAGAGATCCACTATTTAGGTCATATCATCTCCAGCGAAGGAATCTCTGTGGACCTAGAAAAGGTAAAGGCCATTATGGACTGGTCAGTGCCAAAAAATGCCCACGAGGTGAGAAGCTTCATGGGGCTAGAAGGTTATTACCAGAGATTTGTGAAAGGTTTCTCAAAAATAGTGAAACGCATCACCACCTTGCAACGCAAGGGGGTCAGGTATGAATGGACAATAGAGTGTGATAGTGCATTCATTGAGCTTAAGAGGTTACTAACTAGTGCGCCAATTCTGCGAGTGTCGGATATGGAAAATGACTTCACAGTCTCCATGGATGCCTTGAAGCAAGGGTTGGGGGCCGTGCTAATGCAGGATGGAGGAGTGATAGCCTATGCATCAAGGAAGTTGAAGAAACACGAAGAGTTATATGCGACTCATGATTTAGAGTTGGCAGCTGTAATGCTATCTCTGAAAATTTGGAGGCACTATCTTGTTGGGAGAAACTTTGAGATGAAAATGGACCATCAAAGTTTAAAACATCTCTTCACTCAAAGAGATCTGAATTCCAGGCAAAGGCGATGGAGTGAGTTTATGAGTGAGTATGATTTTGGTATTTCGTACATCAAGGGAAAGGAAAATGTGGTCGCAGATGCCTTGAGTAGGAGACCA
>ML777472.1:1143139-1174777 GCA_009831015.1 Picea engelmannii
TGAGTTTGTGTTACAGACTAATCTGCAGGTTATGGGCTATGAAATAACCAAGGGATAATGATGATGAAAGTGGATATCAGGACCACTAATCGAGAAACATTATGGTATGAATATTGTATGTGGAATTTATATTGGTTTGGATGGAGTGTTATGATATGTGGACCAATGCATGATTTCAGGTGATGACACTGCCGAAAACCGAATAAACGATCACAAAACCCCCAACAACACGGTGCCACTGTGTATTCCATTGTAGGGTAAGGACCCTAGTCCTGTTAGGAAGGGTGGAGGCATTTCCCACCATGTATCTTCTGTTGTAGGGTGTGGACCCTAGTCCTGCTAGGAGGGGTGGAGGCATTTCCCACTGTGTTAGCTCACGCTCCCCTAGACATGTGATGATGACTATCAGTTTCCTGCTCGGGAAGCTTGGTCGAGATAGTGACACTTTCTCTTACGGGTTCTATTTGGAGTTAGGTCAGTATAGTTGACGCTCCAAGATAGTCCAATAGAGGAAGGATAGGAATGGAGATGGAAGTAGGTTAGGGAGGAAGGATGAGTAGAAATAGTTGAGAGAGTATGGAAATTTGTCTGATGGTGGAATTTAATGTTTTCCCTTCAAAAAAAAGAAGAGAAATGTGTGTATATGAATATTCATAATTATGTAACTAAACCACAGTTGTCTAAATAAAATTGTTGAACCGGATAATAACAATTAAAGAATTTCTCAAACAACCGATTGATAGGTTTGTTGTCTTTTATAAAAGACTAGTCTTGTTGACTGGATTGGATGCATACATAAATTACTAAAGGATGATAGTTTTTATTATTAGTACATGCACGAGACTTGTATGTTCTAGCTACACATGCATTTCTTGTACATATACACTAGTATTCATGAGTTTTCTTGAGTTACTTACTGATAATGTCAGTTAATTGTTATGAATATCTTAACCAAGCTTCTTTTTCTTTGTACCATAAGACACCTTAACTTCACGACGAAGTTTCCTGAAGGGTGGGTGTATGTAACAACCCTAGTTGAATAATTGTTTAAGGATTATTAAGTAAAAGATTTATTAGGTAATTAATTTTTCCTAACATGTTAATAACTAAACAAAGATTGGTCTAATGATATTAATTAAGTATTTATTAATTAATTAAAGGTTATAATTTTGATTAATTAATTAATTAATTAACTACCTATTACATTCAATAACATCAGTATCAAATTTAAAAAGATTAGTAAGTTCTATTGTTTAAATTAAAAAGGTTACGTATACGGAAGGGATAAGGGGCATTAATAAATGGATAGGGAACATTAAATAATGGGATAAGGGGCATTAACTACGAAAGGATAAGATAATTAATAAATGGATAAGGAAAGTAATGAAGGAGGGGGGAAGTCAATGAAGGGGCAATATGATGAGAGAGCCTTACGGTGGAAGTCATTCTTTTGGGGAAGGGGATCATAATTCTACGATTTTTTTTATTTTGGAGGGGTTCTCTTGGATTTTCACAAAGGAGGGTTTTGATTTCTGTAGTCGGGAAGGGTTAGTACAAGGGCACCGGTTTGCTGGGGGTTTTGGGCACAGGGGCCACGATATCCATATGGTATCCTGGAGCTAGGTAGTTGTCCTAGTTGGCAGGGTGGAAACTCGGTATTGGGCAGAGTTAGTCCGTGGATTCAAGCCAGACAAGGAAGTAGTAGGAAGGTCAACAAGACAAGCAGAAAACGAAGGGTTAGCATCAAACCCAGGTATGTTAATTTATGTATTGTTTTATGAAATTTAAGGAATATGATGTATTATGAGGTTGTCTGTAAGCTAATATGTTTAGCTCAATAAATTTATATGTTCTGGTGATTAATCTATTTGTGCAATTAAATTTATATGTTCTGGTGATTAATCTATTTGTGCGATTGAAATGATTTATATCAAATTTTTATTTTAAGTCACTATAGAATCAAACAACAACAAGAATAATGGAACAAGCCAACGAACAAGCATCAACCACTGAACCAGTGATGCCAATGGAGAACAATATTGCACAACTTCACTGCAAATAACACCATAAAAAATGGAATGAAATTGTATTGCAACACATCTATACAATAAACATTTAAGGTTGTGATACCTATTAGGTAAACACTTAAGACTGTCAGAACCGTCGAAGGGCATCACCCTGTTCAAAAATTTAAGAAAGAATGCAGTGTGGCAGGCTTGTTTACGTACGCAACAATGATAAAGACCCTCGAAGTATGCAACAATAAAGAAAAAATCACATATAGTAATAGTAATAAAAAATAATAAAAATATTAATATTAATAATAATAATAATAACAATAGTTTAAACAGTGGGCACTATGCTATATATTTTTTTTGGCTTAGACGACAAAGTAATATGAAAATTGACTATCCATGTGAAATAAAACCTCTAATCTATTAGTACAAACTTTGGATATGGAAACATATAATTCATTGGGAATAGCGAAGCTGGCAATAAGACCTCAAATCTATCATCCAATAAGATCATGACATATATGGATTTTTTTAACATATAAAAAATAATTCTTTTACTTCTATAGTTCGAACATTAGAAAGTATGCAAAAATTTGTAGTCAAACCAAAAACTAATATGAAGTCAATGAATTATGGATCCCTATAGTCCTTATACACCTTCGGTAGAGACTAATAATAATAACAATTGCAACACCTTTTAGGGTGAGAGTAAATGTTTGGTGAGGATTATTTCATGGGCGATTGATAAAGGTTTTCCGCTTGCAAAGATAAGGTGGAAAATTTAAATATTCTTTGTGGACTATTTTTGGCTTAAGTTTGTTATTTATGTAATGTTACATGTCATCTGTTATTAGGGTATAGTAACATAATAGTTTATTTATTACAAAGTGAGTATGCTTTCTTTCTCTACCCTCTTCTCTCATATTTAGTGAAACCAAACATAATAAGAATAAATCATACCACCTCCCATGTAATCACTACCGTGCCCATTTAAAAACATTTGGATACACCAAAAAAATAACATCCTGGAATTAATATCTAAATATATGACATTTATATGAGGTTAAGAATGTTCAATGTTATGTGGATACACAATGGGGAGTTCTAATACCCTCAACAAAAAAGCTAGGGCTTTACCCTAGCTCTTTTAATGTCATGCCATGTAATTTTATGACAAGTTCCAAATAACAACCCTCTCAACCCCTTATAACCTCTTGGTTCTCCCTCCCTTGTGTTCATCTACATGAAGCCCTTTAATGGTCATCATTGTGAAGCCTTCTACCTATGAAAATGCCTTCTCATTGACCATATTTATAATGAATTTCAAGGGAAATCCTTCCATTTCTCCCTCTCCTAAATTTAGATAGTATATTTCTTTAGGCATGTCTAGAAATCCTCTAGCTTCTTGACATATAACACACCAAGGAAAAAAAAATTGTGACCTTTCATGAATATTTTTATGGATGTTTTTTTTTAAATTTTACCTAATACTCTAACACTAAGAACCTCTAAACCATGCTTTCCTTGTAGCATATATATCGAGATGGTGGAAAATGGATAGTACTAAAGGGAAAAAGAGTTCACAAGAAATACGCAAGGGCCTGAATTAGATGGGTTTGGGTATTGACCTATGTTTGAACACATAATCAATGTTTTCTTTTTTATTTAGGGTATTTTCTACTTATTTTTGTGGAACCCTTACTTCGTGTGAGGTTGGGGTATTTATAACCATCCCAAATTTCTCAAACCATATAAAGAAGGTGGTTTACCAATGCCATGGGGAGAGGTGGTCTTCTACAATTAGATTAAAATCTAGGCTCTATGGCATAACCCCCAACATTTGTGTTTCCATAACATTTATCGTCCTTCTTGTAGGTCAAATATTTCTTTATATCGACTCGTTGTTTATACCCACTTTACCATAGGTATAATCATTTTACCTTAGATTTATCCATCATAAAATTGATATTTAATATAAGTGTTGGGAATGTTGTGTCTATATGTATTTAATTGTTTTTTCAAGATGAGTCATTATTAAAGGACACATAAGATGAAAATTAAAGTACGACTAGTGGAATGTCACATTATTGATCTTTAATGGGTCCATCAAGATGATTTAGTCATGAACAAATGAGCTCCAATGTGTAAGGAATCATAAGATGTACATATTAAAAGATGAGTGCTAGAAATGTGGAAATTATAAATATATTTAATGTGTCTTTTAAGATTCTTAGATGAGGGGAATTTGTTGACGTTGTGAAAAACTGTGTGAAGGAAATGAATCTACACATGCCCCCACCTTCACATGATGATATTAGCATGATTTTAGGAAACAAATGTGTTTTTTTGGTCCCTACTTAGTATTCCAACATAATACCATGATGACTTATAACATGGAATGGATATCAAGGGTTCTCGTGGACATAAAGATCAAGCATGGAAACAAATTTTACATCAAGTTAGCACATCCATAGAGCTTCAATTTTAGGATAATACCAATGCCTTTCAAAATTGTACTCTAATCAACCTAGATCATCTCATTCTACCTCCTCCTAACACAATACTCCACCAATAAACAAACTTTGGAGGAATATGGATCATGTCAACTTATTCTTCATATGTTAGAATGAAGATGACATGGGTAGGAAAGTCCCCCCCTGCAAGTCATTTTGTTATCTTGATACTACAATGCTTCACAAAACTACCAAGTTGACAAGGAAATGTCAGACTAGGGATGTCACTCCAATTTTTGAGGACTTAGGTTCTAACACATTTAGGAAATATGTTTCCAAGGATTACTCTTTGGTTTTCAACAAAGACATTGCTTCCAATTTGACAAGATGAATGAAAATATTAAATTTTCCCTCCATGATAGAAAATGTAATGAAACTTACCAAAAGGTCAAGCTATTGAAAAGCAAGACCAAACTAGAGAGGGAAAAATTTACTTGGAATGAAGAAGAAACTTCGTACACCCATATTAGGGATCCCAATCACATAATGCAAAGGAAAACTCTCTTCAAGTTATAGGATATACATTGGCACTCCAAGGACATCGTATTTTTTGGGATTGATTTTTATAAGAAATACAAAGACCATGTTTATGACATGTTGAAATTCCTTGAAATGACCCTCAAACCAATCACCAAATACTTGGTGGTTTTTCACAAGGATTTCTCGAAGTTGGTCAATCTCAATATGAGGAATATGATTTTTTTCGGGGAAACCATTATTGAGAATGGAATTTCTAAAGATGGAGGTTCTCTTCGAGCTAGTTAGTCTGGTTTCCTTACAATTTTATTTTGCGCTATCTATATGGATTTTATTGTTAGGATTTAATTATAGTTATATTCTAATGTCTATGGTTTTCCAATTTATACTATCTACTATATACTATCCAAATGAGATTTATTTCTAAGGATCACACTATGCAAATGTTTTTATGTAATTCAATAGCTATTTTACTATTGTCTTGGAACTATGAAAGAATTATCATGTTATTTTTTTGGTCTATAAAAACTATAGGATAGCTAAGGTCATGGCCTAGCTGAACAACACTTTTTCCACTTAAGAAAATTTTCAACATGTCACATGGTAGTTAGAGTATGGTGCCACATTATAAAATATGAGAAATTATAGGAGAGTGGAACAAAGGAATAAAAGAGAAGGAGAGACGGTCGCTAGGTTAATTAGGTTTGATTATGTGACTTATGGATGTAAACAAATTGGGGTGATTTAATTAGGATTCAACAATAAGTAGGAAGAAACAACAAACTAACAAATGTAAATGAATTAACTATAGGATATCCAAGGCAACAAGTCCCTACCTAGATCCTTAGAGAATCTATGTACTATTTTAAGAAGAGTAGGAAAGTTCGTTCCAAAATGATGTTTAATTAATAATGGTTTGAAGTTACTTTGAGGAGTGCATACAATTTGAGGATGCTTAGATAGATACAATCAATTACAAGAAGTGTTCATCATCCCCATTTCAATGAGTCCAACATGGTTAACAAAAAGAAGGTTAAAAAAAAATTGCAACATACCATGACTAATCAAACAACCTCAAGTGTAGGGCCAACTAGCCAAAAATAAGTAAGGGGCATATACTAATACGTCTACTACTATTGAAATGATTTTGTGAGTTATTTTAGCTCTATAAACATGATTTCACTAAGGAAGGAATAAACATATCCTTGGTCAACATATAAGGATGACTGCTTCTTTTAGGAATTTTTTAATATTAACATTATTTGCAATATGACTAATCTGAAAATGGCATTATAAGAAGTACACATGGCATACAAAGGATAAGTTGGTTAAGTTGACATGAAATTGGGATTCTCTTTCTCCTTGTTTTTGTAAATGAAAAATGTTGTACTACATGTTGTTCATATGTGTAGATCTATATGTGTACATGCATAGGATTGACAAGTGGTTTGGTTTACTAATATTTTCCCTGTAGAGACATCAATTGTCATGTTTCTTCTAGTAATCATTCCTCTAGTAATCATTAATCTTTTCTTTTGCTTGAGGAAAATTAATGAAATTTTCCTCAAGCAAAAGAAAAGATACTTTTTTTTTTTTTTGGCATAATCAATATGTCAATATTCTACTTCAAATGGTCCATCATATATAATGTTAAGAATGGATCAAACCATGAGTATTTTTCTATGCCAATTGAATTATTTGTTGGGAATAAAAAAATATTCATATGAGGTGGTAGCTAGATCGCAAGGTCCTTCAATTAGGTAGGGATGGCCAATCTTTTTTATCAATAACGATAAATGAATAAAGGGTAAAAGGATGAGAAAAATCATTGGTTTAGATACCTTCAACATTCTAATTTCTTTCAACCAAATGGTCATCTATATTATTCATGATACATAGGGAATGGAATACATGCATCACGAAAGAAGAAAACAATGAAAATCACGCTTCTACCTTACATGGAATTATAGGACCCACAACAAATAACAAAACTCCATTATTTTTTATCTCAAGAATCAATAAAAATATTTAGGGTGAAAAACCAATCAATGACACAACTTACGGAATCAAAGTAATTATAACCTATGGGGCCTATGGCCTTCAATTTCAATACTTCACTAACGAGTTGGATACTTTTTCAGTAATTTAAAAATAAATACATATGGGAGTATGTTCACATTGAGCTTGAACCATTGGATACTTTTTCAATAATTAAAAAATAAATACTTATGAGAGTATGTTCACTATTAGCTTGAATCTTGTGACAAGTAGGCATTGTCACTATGCACTAAAGATATTGTCAAATAGTATTCTAAATATATTTCCAAATATAATTCTAGACATCTAAATAATAATGCATGGGATACATTTAGAAATTCTAAACGAGTAAGGTAATTCAAAATATCTAACAATAACTATTGGATTCTTTTACGAATTTTCCTTAATCTTGTAACAATAAAAACCTCCACTAAAACATATTTTCCTTGTAGCATATATATTGAGCTAGTAAAAAAGAGAGATTATTAAAGGGAAAAGGAGTTCACAAGAAATACTCAAGATCCTGAATTAGATGGGTTTGGAGACTCACATATGTTTAAACACAAAATTAATGCTTTATTTTTCATTTAGGATAATTTCTACTTGCTTTTGGGGAACCATTTCTTAGTGTGATGTTAGGGTATTTATGACCATCCCAAATTGGTCAAACTATGTAGATAAGGTGGGTTTCCAATACCATGGGGAGAGGCAATCTTTGATCATTGGATTAACAAACATGATCTATGGAATCACCCCCTAACATCCCTCTTTCTATAAACCTTCATTAAACATTACAAAGGTATTTTTTCCTTAATGCGTTCCATGTCAAGATGTTAGAGAATTTCTAGATGAGACTAAATAAATATATTATCTAAATTGAGGAGAGGGGGAAATGAGTGGGTTTCCATTACAAGTCATCGATTGGGTGAGAAATAGGGTCAAGGAGAAGGCATTTGTAGGGGTAGAAGTCTTCATAATGGTGAACAAAGGGCTTCATATAGATGAACACAAGGGAGAGAGAACCTAGAGGTCAGAAATGGTTAATTGTTACTACATTGAAGGGGTTGAGGGGTTCATTCTTTAACACTCATCATAAAATTCCATAGGGTGGTCTCAACACAACTAGTATAAATCTTTAGTTTCCACACTTAGCGTATCAAAACTACCCATTGTTGTATCCACATAAGATTGAGCATTCTTGACTTCATATAAATGTCATATTTAAAGCTTAATTCCAAGGTGTTATTTTTTTGGTGTATCTAATTTTTTTTTAATGGGTATGATGGTGATCATATGAGAAGCAGTTCTATAGAGTGCTAGTGTTTATGGATTATTATTATTATTTGTTGTACAAAATATGAGAAGAGGGTTGTACAAGAAAACATACTCACCATGTAATCAATCAACTATTATGTTACTATGTCATTATAACAATATGAAATATGATATCACATAAATAATTGCTTTAAGCCAAAAATAATCCACAAAGAAGATTTAAATTTTACACCTTATCTTTACAAGACTTTTTTTAATGAATGACCTATTAAATAATCCCCACAAAAAAATTATTCTCACCCTAAGAAGTATTACAATTTATTATTGTTAAAATGTAAAAGTATCAAAATTTTATTTTCGAATAACATATAAAAATATATATTATTACATCTATATTTAATATGTAATATGCAATATTATTTATTATTTTCTTAAATACCATATTATATTTTATCCTTTTTAAATAATGTATTTTGTTTTATGTTAAATAATATCATATTTTTATATTATAAATATATAAATATAAATGTTAATCACTTATCATATAAAATTTAATAAATAAGCAACATCACTCAGAAATTTAGATTCATCAACATGTTAATCACTTATCATATAAAAATAAATAAGCAACATCACTAAGAAGTTTAGATTCATCAACCCATTACCAATGTTTAACAACCTCCCCAAATCTATCGATATATTTTGAGTGTAACATTCCACTTTACAATCTACATTAAAAAGTACAATTTGATCTATATTGAATAGAATTTAAACTTTATAAATTTCAGAACTATAAAATCAAAGTTTAAACACCGTATATCTTTTAGTGCTAAATTAAAACAAAGATACATGTAAACATTAAAAACTAATTTTAATTTTGAAATAAATTTAAATGCGAGAGGTGTAGATAACGTGAATTCGTTTCGTCTTATTAAAAGACCCCAAGGAATAACAATAATAGCATCTAAGCGTTGAGTTTGATTTCTTTTCCTTGCAAAATGGTTAGATTTTTTATTAAATTTGTTAAATTAGGAAATAAACCTAAACTGCAAGGGTGTGTTTACAATGAAAATTTAAAGCATCTAAGTAAAAAAGCAGACATAAATCCACCGTTATAATATTTGAATTTTTATCTGCCAAGTTGCTCGATAATTGCTAAATAGTTTAAAAAAATTACAGTTAAAAAAGCACTGTAAACTCTATCGTTGGATTGTAATTATAATCTTATCCAACGGCTAAATTTGAATTTCTGCCAGACATTTCCGTTTAGTTTAAGTTTATTAAGATAGTGATCTTGTTTTGACGGATCAATTTATACATTGGATTCTATCTGGATCTAACGGTTATATCCTATCCTATTAAATGTTCAATGTTATAGCCAAATTAAATGTTCAATCGATTTATAATCGTTGTATGAATCGGCTAGCTCATCCGCTCCTCCTTTTCTTTGCTCTTTGCTTTGTGCTTGTTAGCCGTCTCCTTTGTCCATGTTAGGCGTTGTAGTGTAGGATCCTGCGCTCTGATCTGTAGGCATATTTATGTGTTCATGTTTGAAGCATGAATTTTGTACTGTTTGAGTCATTTGATAACTGAGAGAAGGGAGATCATGGCAGAACCTGGAAACATGATAGATGATGGTGGACTGGAGATTCTAGGGCTAACCTTATCTGCATAGACCTTAATTCCTTCAAGGTGAGTTTATTGGATTAGAGTTAGTTCGTCAAATTAGTTATATTAGCAGGTATGTAGGTTTTTTGTTTTAATTTGATTCCATACAAATGTAATTGAAATTAATCCATAAATTATCTCTGATTTCATTTGATTGTTAATGTGTTTAAATTTAATTTCGCAGGAAGAAGGAATGGATCTCTTGTTTGGAGGATCTGATTTACCATACAACAAAATAGTGATAAGATCTCTTTAATTTGTTCCTTCCTCTTCTTAATTCAATCATTTTTATTGAATGCATTTTCAATTTCCATTGAATCTTAAATTTAGGCTTTCTGATTTTTTTTATTAATTTTGTGTCAGGGATAGAAGAGAATTACAGAAAATTCATTGTATTGTTCATGGCTTGGCCCACTTATTGCAGAAATATCATCCACTTACCATTTACTATTTTGATAAAAAAAAGAATCTGCATCATCAGAAACAGGTAGATTAACCTACTCTACTGTTTCCTTCTCATAGCTTCATAGCGTCCGAGATGTATAAACTTACCAAATTAGATTAGATTGATTTACCAAATTAGATTAGATTGATTGGATTAAATTGTACTTTTAAATTTGAGGGTTGAGGTTATTTTGACACGGTATCCTTAATCCGTTACATGCTTAGGGTTAAGGTTAGTTTAATAGTTACTTTCTTTTGGCTAAGATTTTAGAGTATATTTCACTTTCATTCTTTGCATGGATTGAGTACAATAGTGATTAGTAGTAACACTAAATAACGAGAAAGGGTTTTTAATGCTAAGTCGACCATATCAATGCTAGGGTTTGTTCGAGGTTTTTTTGAGCAATTTTCCTCTATCTCGGTGCTATATTGTGCATGCACAGTAGATTGTTGTTCTTTATCATCATGTACGAGCAAGTAAATTGTAGTTTGAGATGGTTTTTTCTAAAACTATGTTAGTCTAAATTCAGATCTTACAGTGTTTTATCTAAAACTAGGTTAGTCTATGTCTAAATTCAGATCTTACAGTGTCTTTTACCTTCATTCATACCTCATTTCGCTGGAATAAGAAACATAGTTCTCAATTGCAACTTTACAAACTCTCAAAGAAAGGAAGGATTTTCTGTTATATTAATACTAGGGTTTCTCGGACGTTACTTTGACTTTTTTCCTGATCAATGGTCAAACTCCTAATCATTTTACACACAATGCCCATCGGACCGACCGGACCGAGTGATATAAGAGTAGTCTTTTAAAAAACGTACCGAGTGATATAAAAAAAACCAGAGTGTTAGATCCATTTGGTTGGACAAAACATCGAAGGGACTTTCCCAGATAAAACTTTTCGTAACTTTAGTGGTAAATGCACTCTTAATTCATGATATCCTTTGATGTGATATGATCTACGTGCTGCAATAGAAATTTGTTTTAACTTCTCTAGAATATAATATATGACTTGGAATATATGTCACCTAAAATTTATTACGTGTCAACTGAAGTATAACTTGGTTTAAGAACAAAAGTTTTCAAGAGACAGAATTTGGTATTAAATCCTATATATGATAAAGTAGCAAGGAAGCGACATTGCGTAGGAAGTCTTCATATCAATTTTAATTTCCGCACTTTTTGTGGAAGGAGAATTCGAAAAGTGATTATAATATTCCAAACAGTTTCACAACTTTTAAATAATTTTGTTTTGATATTCAATGTTAAACTAGGAGTATGTTGACGCAAACAACTTTTAAATAATTTTGTTTTGATATTTAATGTTAAACTAGGAGTATGTTGACGCAAATTATGGTCAATGAAAAAAAATACCTAACTAGAAAACAAATACCTTGGTTCGTATGAGCTATGATGGAAAAAATGTGCAGGTACTAATATCATTGAACTTCTCAAAACTGTTGACAACAATTGAGAATTACTACAAAGAGATCTTTGAATGAGGATTAAAATATTTACTTGTACGAATGGAGTGGCATTGTTCTTCACTACAAGAGGATGGAGACATGCCCATGTCTTCAAAAGTAAACCTCGTTAATTTTGGAGTACATATAATTTCAACTTTTACCCTTACAGTTTTAATTGTGAAATTCTATGTCATAGCAGCTCAAAATTTTATGCCACAACATGAGATACTTAGTTGTATATATGAGTTTTGTAGGAAAATAATAATATGGTAATTACCATTATTAAATTCATAGTTTTGTTAGTGAAATTTTGAAATTTCTTTGCAAACATGTTGGTTGAATTTTAAAAAATCTTGGGTTGGGATGTGAAAAGTTTTATAAAAGAGTTAGTAGGTGACAATATGATTACAGTAATATAAAAATCAAATATGTTTTTCAAACTTTTTAAAATTAAGATTTCCAATTTAAGAATTATTTTTATTTATAGAAGAATCTTATTATAAAGTTATTGAAGGTAGTTAAGTTGTTTTTTTAATAATTGAAATGAAAAATAATAATAAAAATAATTTAAAAAATAAAAGATCTTTCATTTTAAATTAATGAGTTAAATAATAATTTATCATAAAAATTTTAATACATAATTAATGAGTTAAATAAATTGAATAAACTAAATTTAATAATTTAATACTTTAAAAATATAAATTTAAAAATATACTATTGGAGATGTTTTATTTAATTTTTTGAAAAAAAATAAAAATATAACAAGTCAATTTTTAAAAAATAAAATAAAAATTTATTATTCAAATTAGTTTATTTTAAATGGCCTTGTCTAATTGTTTTAGGCTTTTGTTCTTTTTGCTAGAATCCACACACATTTCCACTAAAACATATTTTTTTTTATTTAAATTGTATTTTTAAATGTAGAAATGGATTCAATGTGTTGAAAAATCCCTTGAGATTCTATAAAGAAAACACATATAACTCATGCTCTAATAAAGTTTATGTATAGCAGGGTGGTATTTAATTTCCATCAAGTCTTATGAGTAAATTAGATATGATTATAGGGTCTATTTTTGTTCCCTCAATTTGGAATCTCTAAATATAGAATTTATGTACAAGAGAGTAACATTTAATTTCCAATAAATCTTATGAATAAATTAGATATGATTTTCTAAGATATTTTTTTTAATTTTTTTTTCCAAATTCTATTTTTTTTTAGATCTTATAGATCTACATTTATACATGTTTTCTCAAAACTCTTAAAAAAGATTTCACTTTATAATTCTACCATATTCATATCAATATTAGGATTCATGATGTTTTCTATCATCTTTTCCAATGTCCGTGTCTTGAGATTCCATCAAAAACATTATTCTTACAGATTTTCCATATTTGTCATACATTGTTGATTATAAGACAACGATTTTGACTTGCTAACTTGAGTTTGAAGAGTTTAAAAAAATATTTTATTTAAACATCTAACCACTAAAATATGGATTTAATATGTGTATGTAACCTATAGTTAATGAAAATCAGTTTGTGGTTCATTTGGGTCTAAAATTAGACTTAAGTAATTACAAGTAATCAAGAGAGTTGGTTTTTTAAATGGGTTGAATCATATTAGTTAAAGATAAATAATAGATATGGAAATTATATATCAGTTTAAATTTGATTGATTCTCATAATTACCCTCCAACCTATTAAGAGAAGGGATGTG
Organism: Picea engelmannii; assembly: GCA_009831015.1. Taxonomy (NCBI): domain Eukaryota; kingdom Viridiplantae; phylum Streptophyta; class Pinopsida; order Pinales; family Pinaceae; genus Picea; species Picea engelmannii. Next base: position 1,156,755 of record ML777472.1, read on the forward strand.
AACATAGAATTTAGCTCTAAAAAATGGGCTAATTTCCCATGTGTATAACAGTAAGAACGGAGACTTGGTTGGTTTGGGAACCATTTGACGACTTTTGATGTAAACATAGAATTTAGCTCTAAACTTTGGCCCAATTTACCATGTGTATAAGAGTAAGGATGCAAACCTGGTTGGTTTGAGGAGACCATTTTTGAAGATTTTTTAATAATATATTATAAATACAAAATTAAAAGATAAAAATTATTTGCAGTTATATTTATTTATTTAATATTGTATTATAAATAAACTTATTAAAGAATAAAATTAATTAACAATTAAGTTACTAAATCTTTTAGTACTTTAGTTTGCCTTAAATTTTCCAAACTAAAATCCATCCAACTTGAAAGATTTATCAATCAACATGTTTTATCAAATTTGATATTCATCCATCCTCATAGTTTTTTCAATCAGACATGCCCTCCATCTAAGACATGTGACTTGTGTTTGTGTATGCATATCCATAATTATAACTATCATAGATTTTCTTTGGATTTCACCTTGATATCAAAAATCATTACAGGGCTGCTCACTGCGATTCCCAACATTACTTATGATTTTCATAGTTGATCTCAAAAAACATTACATGGCTGTTCACTGCGATACCAAGTATTACTTATGATCTTCATATTTTCGAGGTTGAAATTTACAGTGGGAGAAGGGAAAAATTCCACCAATTAATTTCATCCATATTAAAATCAACTCAAAACAACTTTAACTTCTTTTTTCCTTAATTTGTTGGTTTCGATTCTTTTAATTACTAAACCCTAAATCCAATGAAATTAAATCCATTGCAAAAAATTAATTATTATTTTCGTGCACTGGGTACTTTCAAGTTATGGAAAAACTTGTACCAATGGGCAAATTTCCTGTGAAATCCTAAATCCGTTAAAGTTAAATCCAATGCAAAAGTTAATTATTATCGGCATGCAATGTGTACTTTCCAGTTATGGAAAACTTGTAGGAATTGGATAATTTGCTTGTGAGATACTATTCTCTTTGAAATACAATTATAGAAGAGTGATGGAAATTAATGCAATGGGTACTTTCCAGTTATGGAAAACTTGTAGGAATTGGATAATTTGTCTGTGAGGTAATATTATCTTTGAAATACTATTATAGAAGCGTGAATAAAATTATTACGAATGTGTTTTCACACTTATAGGAGGAAATTATTTTTTATGTATTTCAAATTTTTCATGAAAATGAGACATGGCTTGAGACCTAAATATCTATATATTAGAGGTTCTTGTACCTTTACAATGCACTTATGTATGGAAGCAAAAATGGTGAACTAGCACATAAACTTTTATTAGCATGTTTGATTCTATATTTTATGGGTGTTCCATAAAACTTGTAAAAAACTAGTATCTCATGCAACACTTTGACTGGTTTAGATTTAGACATTCAAAAATTAGATTAAGATTATAAATATATGATCAATAAAGTGCAATAACAAAATCTAATCATTTTTAGTAAAATTTTATAAAGCAATTCATAGTCACAACTACATGCTATGTTGGTTAAACTATTTTATTTTAGCGTAATTAATGCCATAAAAAATTCATGTTTTAAAGTTTTTCAATTTATTTTTGTTAATTGTTATTTAAATTTTGTATTATAATTTGTGTTTTAAGTTTTTTAATTTGAGGTTTTTTTTATATGTTTTTAATTTTTGTGGTTTTTTTTCATCTTTTTTAAGTCTTTTTGGGCTATAATTTTGTTTATGTTATGTTATATTATAGCAATGTTATATTATAATAGCGTTATAATATAGCATTGTTATATTATAAAAGTGTTATAATATGAATGGGACATGGGAGGCCCGCAAGGTGGCTGGGCCGATGAAATATTCAATGGAAATCTATCATTTCATAATATTGCTATAATATTTCTTCCAAAAGAAAAAAACATGTTGATCAAACTAATCACATAAATAAACTATCTAAATCTAGTCAAATACAAAGTAAAGTATCTTATTGTAATTCTCCTTTTAACAAAGTGATCTTTGCAATCAAGTTTTGATTTTGATTTATCAAAATGATTCCAATAATAGCAATTATTTATATTTAAGGACTTATCATATGATATATGGTATTGAGAGTTCATGCTTATGTATAAGACATAATTATTGTATTAAGTATTACCCTAAAAGTCTAGTCATTTCACATAAGGGGATATTCTTTCAAATAAGAGGGTATTTATGATTTGAATTGCATTCTAACTCTCTTTGTGTTATATGAATATTTTCATTCCATGAATATTGAATATTTTATAATTTGTAAAATTAAATATGATTTAAAAAAAAATAGTAAAAAATAAATTTTATGTTAATAAAATTAATTCAATTTAAAAATGCTATAAAAGGAAATACTGAAAACAAAATTGATTAATTAACAAAATAAATTTAGTTTTTAAATCTTATAGAATTAACTGAATAAATTTAACTTATAAATATTTTTTTTTGTAAGTTAGAGTTTGTATTGAATCCTGATAAAAAGTTATAAACGTCTGTTGTTCTTAATCATACATGGCCGCGATGCCCTTCTGGGAAACCACTATTGCCCTTAGTTCCAAAAAATAAAGTTGGTCCTAATCATACATGGTAGCGGTGCCCTTTCGGGAAACCACTGCTGCCAATTGTTCAAAAAGTATATTATGCCATGTCGATGCCATGCAAGGCAGTTGCTAATAGCTAGAAGTAAACATAATAAGGAAAAAATTAGGCCAACCTTCCATGGCTACCTATAGATGAGGGGTGACGTAAACATGAAACATAGAAAAGATTAGAAGCCTGGTCTGAGCCTTGGCCTGGTCTAGACCTGTCACGCCTATGACTTGCCCTTGTCATGGTCTACTATTGCTTTTCAGAGGTCCTAAGGGAAGGACATCATCTTGTCAACACAACTCCAACTATCTGCATCCCTCTGCTGCATATCAAGCATAATTTACTTGATCTCCCATAGGTCCGTTTTGATGTCACCCAGGTCCCTTTTAAGGTCGCTCAAGGCGTCCATGATTGTTGCTCGATCTTGGATTCTGTTGAAAACAAGGCGTAGGAGGGGTGATAGCGGGGAGGTTGAGGAGGAGGAGGGATAGAGGGCAGGGATAGAGGTGTTGGCGTGGTGGAGAAAAGGGGAGGGAGGAGATGCAGGACATCGAGGTGGGGAGGGGGGGGGGGTAGGCACGTAACCCAACGAGTTTCCAAAGGTGTTGAACCACTCGACCCTATAGCTGTAGGGATTCAAGAGGTGGGAGAGCTTAGTAGTGGTCTCAACGAGTTGTTGAGAAGGGATGGGCGCATCGAATGGAGGCAAGATGAGGAAAATTCAGCCTCAGGAGGATGAGCGGATATGGGCGCATCGAATGGAGCTAGGATGGGGAAACATTTGACCTCACGAGGATGGTCAGTGGTTGGATGTTTCCTTCCCCTATCTGCATACCAGGCGGCACTCCTTTTGGCCTTTCCTCTGAGGTGGGGCATGTCAAAATCCAGCGGTAGCCTTGGATAGAGGACACAGAGGATTAGCATACCTGGAGAGGTGAGGCCCAATATTGAGCTCTTGTGAGATGAATGAAGGTTTAACCAAAGGGGAGGCACGGGCCTTGTGAGAATGAGAGCCAAGGTAATCAGGTTGATCAAAGGGGAAAGGAGAGAATGGAGATCAATGTGCTTGGGAATGACTTTAGGAAAGCGTGTGAGGATCAGTAGATGTGATTGAGGATTCACCGTGCACAGCAGCATGAGGGATCCCATGCATGAGAGCTTCCAACTTGTGTGGATGAAGGTTTTCGACAGAGGTTTGGAAGGTGGCAGCAGAAGAATTAAGTCCATGAGGTGAAAAAAATGGTGGGACAAGACTAGTCAGACACCAAGTGGTTGGATGCATAGCCAAGTGGCCTCCCCATGGTTTGATCACACGTTGAGATCAGAAGCACTCCATTCGGGGGTCGATCCTTGGTGTTTGTTATGTTTCTGCAAGCGATAATTATGCGATGGGAAGGATTAGAGGTGGGGGAGCATGTGAAAACTCCTTCCTCTAGCTCGACTCCAACATTTGCCAGTAGGTCGACAACTTGATTTGTCGTTCTTAGTACATGGGAAGGGTGGATTACCCAATGTGGCTGGAGGGTGGATTTGACTCTGAGAAGTCTATTCATAAGTCTCCATATTGGAGAAATTTTCTCTGGGTCAACCCCATTAAGGAGATGCGAGAAGAAATTTATGAAAATTTGCGAGTCACCCTCGATGATGATGGGAAAAATATCTTGTGATGTGCCCGCTTATAGACCACAAAGGAGTCCCCATACTTCTGCGGCATTGTTGGTGTTGTGCCCAAGATTTCCTGCTATGATGTGTAGGATTTCCCCTTTGTTGTTCCGAATGACTGCTCTATAGCCTGTAGGTCATGGATTCCCTTTAGAGGCCCCATCGAAATTTAATTTGTGGCACCCTGTAGGTGATATTTGATTCTATGCTATATTTATATTTGGTTCCTAACAAGCTTCCTAGTGAGTGGAGCTAAGATTACAACTGACAACAATGGAAATTGTGGGGTGGAGATTAAGTTGCCATGCGTTAAGGATAAGATGTTCATTATGTATGAATTTTAAATCCTGAGCTGTCCAGGGATGCAAGGAGATTGTTTTGTTGAGATTGGAGTGGATTGTGGTCCAGACTTCTTGCCATGTCCTGGTGACTGTTTAAAAGGTTTGTTTGCTCCTTTCTTTCCAAATTTGCCAGAGAATGAATCCTGGTAACAACTGTCAGATTCTATTGAGGATGGGGGATTGAAAAACCAAACTTCACCATCCTACTATTGTTTCCCATAGTCCCATGTGATTCCTATTTGTGGTTCTCATTAGGTAGGCATTGTGGTCCCAGATGCACAAACTATAGGTGCACGAGTTTAGGAGATATTTTGAGTTTCCTCCTCTGAGCCACATAAATGACACCAGGAAAGACCGACGAAACCCCTTTTCCTTAGGTTGTCCCAGGTGAGAATGTTTTTGTGTGCAACTAGCCAGAGGAAAGAGATGATTTTTAGCGAGGATTTTGCTTCCAAAATTTTGCCTGAATCCTCTTCCCATTGTAAAGAACTGTGGCCTTCTCTTAGGTGGTATGCTTCTTGAATGTTGAAGGTGCCTATGGTGGAATGTCCCCATCTGCGGATGTCATTGCCTTGTTGACTTAGAATTCTCCTTGAATCGAGGTGATCCTACAGAGGTTGGATATTGAGGTCAGTGGGGATGTTCACATCCTCGTGGGATTTCTTCCAGATGCGCCAAATTTCCCTTGGGACATTTGGGTTCCAGAAATCCTTCACTTTGATGAGTCATGCTTCAATCGTAAAGGGGATGAAGGCACTGAGATTCAGATCTATATTTAGGGTTTGGATTTGTTGCCAAGAATATCTCCAAAAGAGAGATCAAGACCCACTCTGCAATTCCTAGAATGAGTAGTCTGTGATGAGTCCCTGATTATTTCTAGCCATGTTCCAGAAGAGAAAGCGTGGGATCTCACCACTCCACCTAATGAGCTCTTTTTCTGGGATTGTGGGAGTGTATTTTTTCCTCCAAAGATGGGCTGAGAGGTGTTGGGGTCTCTTTAACCATTGACAACAAATTTTAGCACTAAGGAACTTGTTGAGTATAGCTGCATCTCTAAGGCCGAGGCCCTTGAGTTATTTGGTTTACAAACTTTTTTCCAACTTACCAGGTGAATTTGCACCCTTCTTTGGTACCCTACCAGAGAAAGCTTCGTTGCATATTTCTTAAGGTGTTGAGTATGAAATTTGGGGCTACCAGTGTTGAAAAGTCGTACACAGGGAGGGCATGAAGTATTGATTTGAGGAGGAGGAAACCAGGAAGATTGAGGGATCAGAAGTTCCATAAAGAGAGTTTCTTGCAGAAGCTAGACAACAGGGAGTCCCAAGAAGCATTTCTTAGTGGGTTATCAATGAGGGGGATACCCAGGTAAACAGAGGGAAGAGTGATGTGAGTAAATCCTAGGATTTGGGTGAGGTGGTTTTGGATCTCAATTGGAGTGTTGAAGAAGAAAACTTGGGATTTGGTCATGCTCACCTCCATGCCCGAGGCCTTGCAAAAGAGGTCAATGATGGATCTAAAGCGTAGGGATTCTATGGCTGTAGACAATCCCATTAGAAGTATGTCGTCCACAAATTGACTGTGAGAGATAGGGGGAGAGATGCCATGAGGGGTAAGGAAAGAGAGGGAATTATCAATGATGGATGCCTTGATAGTGCGACTCATCCCTTCTACCATAAGGATTAAAAGGAAGGGTGAGAGCTAGTCCCCTTGCCTTATTCCTATTGAGTGGGAGAAAGGTTTTGAGGGAACGTCATTGATGAGGATGGAGAACAGGGATAAAGAAGTGAGATACACAATCCAGGAGACCCAAATATGATCAAAGTTGAAGGCGAGGAGGTTTGATCTTAAAAATATCCATCTTAACTTATTAAAGGCTTTAGAGAGATCTAGTTTTAGGAGAATACCTCGATTTTTTGTTGAGTGCAACAAGTGGATTACTTTGTGAGCTAGGATGACACTGTCCAAGATTTGTCTGCCTTCCACATAACTAGATTTTTCCAAAGAGCTAATGAACGGTAGAGTAGGTTTGAGTCGTGTTGTAATAATCTTCGTTAGGAGTTTATAGATGACATTGTAGAGGGCGATAGGTCGTAAGTGCTAGGGGGAGGTAGTTTTTTTTTCTTTGGGTATGAAGGTGGGAAAGGTTGCATTGAGGGCTTGGAGAACCTACTTGGATATTATAGAGTCCTCGATGATTTCCCAAACATCTTCGTGGATGATGCGTCAACAATAGTGAAATAAATCGAAAGTGAACCCATATGATCTAGGAGCCTTTCCCAATGATGTATCCTTAAGAGACTGGTCGACCTCCTCCTAAGTGATCAGTATCATGACTACCTCATTCTGTGTTTTGGTTACCTCCTTGGGAAATTTCTTAATAATAGAGTTGATAGCCCATGATTGATCTATTAGGGGTTCCACAAGAATATTTTTGTAGTAGGACAGAATTTCCTTTTCTATGTCTGCGTGTTGTTGAATTTATGTTCCTTGTTCTGAGATGAGGTGAGTAATGTGATTTATTTGGCGAAGTTGAACCATGGATCTATGGAATAATTTGGTGTTTTTTCCCCCTCTTTTAGCCATTGGATGCGGTATATTTGTCTCTAGAGTATCTCTTCCTGCACCCTTCTTTCTGTGATCTGGTTTCTTAGTATAGTTTCCTACTTCTTTACAGATTCCATAACGTCTTGATATTGCATATGTTGTTAGAGATTTTGCATTTTTTGATTAAGACTTATGTGTGCTTGTAAGATGTTTCTGAAGGTGGACTTATTCCAGGATTTTAGTTGAAGTTTGAGGTTTTTGAGCCTCTGTTGGAATCTGTACATCGGTGTCCCTATTTGGATGGTCACTTCTTCCCACCATTGCTTGATGTTTGTTTGGAAGTCTCGGTGTGTCAAATAAATTTTTTCAAAGAGGAAGGGTTTTATTCCTAGGGTGCCACTGATGTTAAGAGTTAATAGTATTGGACAATGGTCTGACCCCATGGTGTCGATGACCGTGGCATTCCAAGCAAGGTCATCCATCATTATGGATTCTAAAATGAAGAAACATTCTAGTCTGTTGGAAACATGTTGAGTCCCCGAGCATCTGTTGGACCATGTGAAGGTCCCATTGTTTGTTCCAATATCAATGAGTTTCAGTAGGCCAATGGTATGATTAAAAAACTCACTGTCATTTCCCAAGGTGTGTGTGCCTTCGTTTTCACCTCCAGACCTATGATCATGTTGAAGTCTCCCCCGGGGATCCATATTTGGGAGCCGATGTGGTTGGATATCTAGTCCAAGTGATGAAGGAAGGCTTCCTTGTCTCCTGGTCAAGGAGGTCCATAGACATTTGTGATGCAGCCTTGTTTGTTTGAGCCAATGAGGCGAAGGGAGGCTGTGATGGTCCATTTAGAGGTGAATAAACCATCAAGTAACACTATGTTTGGATTCCAAAGCATCGCTAGGCCACCCACTACCCCTCTAGCATCCACTCCCACATGCTGGGCTTGCTTCCAACATTTTTGAAGAGTAGATGAAGCTTCCTCTCCTGCGCACTTTGTTTCCTGCAGTAGAAGTATATATGGATGTTCCTTCTTGATTCTTTCATTGAGTAAGCCTTGTTTTCTTTTAGCATTAAGACCCCTTATATTTAGGGATAGTATATTCATGAGGATGATGGGAGTTGGAGAGGAGGAAAACTTGATGATATTAGGTGTATTTTACAGGAATTGACGAGAAAGTTACCGACATCTTGAATAAGTTGGTGTTTTCACTTTCTGCCTCTCTTTTTCTCATCTTTTGTGGATTTGTGTTGTTCCTTCAAGGTGCCTTTTTGGATTCCTATATTTGTATTGGCTCAGGTTGATCCTCCTATCAAGGAGTTGAGGAATACTTTGTGTACTTTGTGCAGTTGATCTATTGGTATGGTTTACAGTTGTTGCTTTCGGAAGGCTTGTTCTAGATGTGCCATATCTATACCTTCTATCTCCTAATCCTCCACGTCCATATCTAGATCTCCTATTTTCGATCCTAGATTTGTAGGAAGAGAGTTCTTTGTAGTAGGTGGTTGTGAAGGAGCTCAGGCAAGGGGGTCAAGATTGGCAAGATTTTGGCTGGTCAGTGGGGGTGTCAGAGGGTTGGTTGAAGAGGAGGGCGTATCCAATGGGGTTTGAAGGGCTTCAAAGGAATTCTTAGTTGAGGGTCCTGGGGGAGCCTGATGGAGGATTTTTTAGCTAGTGTCTTCATCGACCAGTGACTTGGGTGAAAGTGTCCTTGGGTTTTTCAGTGTCTTCCAGAGAAGGTGTGGTGGGGTTATTTAAAGGGAATTCATGGAAGAGATGACCATGTTTGTGGAATTTGTGACAATGGAAAGGGATATGCTCATAATCGATGGTTTGGGACCATTCCTCATATTGGTAATATAGGGTAATAGCTCTGGGGAGAGGTTTGGAGATGTTCAAATAAACATAAATGATGGAATAAGTAGTGTACCTTCATTGTCTTGTTGCCTCCAAGGCTTTGACGTAGATTCAGATGGTGATACTGATTCCTACCAGGATCTCTTCAAGCCAAAATTCCTATGGGAGCGAGTATAGTTTTCAGCCAAACCAGGGTGTGGGTGAAGTCTTCCTTTTCTGGACTAAATCTCTTCGTCCAGAAGCGGAGAAAAAGGTCTTTCGATTTGTAGAAGTACGACCCTCCTGTTAGCACTCTGTAATTTTCCCAAGGCTGAAAGGCAGTCAAAGAGGCAACATCAAAACTGCTTCGAGTCTTGGATCTAGCCCTCCAAGACTCAGAGAGGGATCTCTCTGTCTGATATATCTTTGTTTTAATAGGTATTAGGCTATTTATGCAAGTGTGGGGTTAGGGTTTTTAAATGGTTGTTTTGGAACAGCAAGGAGGGCCATTGGGCAAATGGGGTCTGCACTTAATATCTGATTCATTCTTAGATCTAGACAAAGCTTTTACACAGGGAAAGGTAGTGGAAGTGTTGGATCGAATTTAGTTTTGATGGTGTTGATTTGAGGAAGAACTAGGGGATGAAAAAGCGAGCAAATGAGCAGTTAAGAATTCATAAACTAGCTTTTTAGAGGAGAAACATAAAGATTATCACAAGATCAGATGCAGAGTATTTGCTAATAAATTCTTCTCTGTTACTCTTCTTATGATAATGAGAAATTGAAAACAAACGAAATGACGACAGGAAAACACTCAACAGAGAAGGGAAACGCCACCAACACCTCCGCACAGGAATCATGTAAACAACATGTCTATTACTGATCAGTCATCTAAAGATTACAGAAAGAGTTCTCTGGCCAAACATAGCCCACTGTCCAGCAAGGAACTTCACAGGTCGAACCCTTTTACATTTAAATCCTCTGAATAAATAGGATAGACCATCCGAATAAGTTTCGGAAGTCATCTTAACCGCCTCAAAAAAAAATAGCCACCACTCCCACAAAATTTGGAGCTATCTGCCATGAAAGATGGACCGGTTTTCTGTGAAAAAGGGGTCCGAACAGACATGTTTTTCTCTTGAACAATGACACCCGGGAGAAAAATGAAGGAGTTTATTGTATATGGGAATGTTCTGGACAAAACCCTCCTTCGGTTTCACCAAATTTGTCCCCAAATGGCCGTAACAGCTCCTGCAAGATCGGGACTGTAACAGATAAACCGAAAATGCGAAAAAAGAGGCTGAAAGACAAATTTGATTCTCTCTAGTCGTAGTTCCATTGCAAAAACTAAGAGGATTTTTTTCTTCAGCCCGTACTTAGAAAAAACCTCTCTCGGATTTTTAAAATCCATCTTCGTTTGCCCAGAAATTGCCTCGGACGAACACATGCTGAAACAGGCAAAAAATGGCAAAAATATGAAAAAGTGGTTTTTTCCACGATTGGTGGTATTTCGGACTCCCCCTGAGGTGGTAAGAGGTTTTTTTTGGGGGGGGTCCACTGGAATGGGATGTTGACATGTGAAGGGGGAGCGGTATTGAAAAACCATTATTCCGGACCCCCCCCCCCTCTCGTTAAATTTCGGATGGTGAGGGGGCGTCCAGAATTTTTATGGACCGTTTGATTTAGTTTGAGTGTGATGTATGCATACGGGAGTTGTAAGGTGTGTTGAGGTAGATGTGAGTGGAGTGTGACGTGAGCAGGAGTGAGGTATGAGGGTGGGGTAGGACTTAGGTTAGTTTAGGTTTTTAAGTGTTTGTTTTTTAATATTTTTTAATATATGTTTTTTGTTTTTTATGTTATGTTTTATATGTTTTATGTTTTATATTTTTTAATTATTTTTTATGTTTTGTTTTTTATTACTGTTTTTTGGTATTTAATATGTTTTACATTTTGTTTAGTTTTTGTTTGTTAAATTTTTTTTTTAATATTTTGTTTTATATAATTTTAATTCTTTTTAATTTAACTTTTAATGTTTTATGACTTATTTTGTTTGTATTATTTTATTAATTTGATTTATTTAATCTAAAACTAACCTAGTTACTAACCTAACTATATCATTAATCATTAATTAATTACTAACCTAACAATTGATTTATTATTAATTAACTAACTAATTATTAACTAATCCAATTTATTAAACTAACTATATTAAATTTTATTAGTAGCTTTATTAACTTAATGTTTTTATCCTAAGTCTGTTTATTCATGGACGGGTGAGATGGTGGGATAATGGAGGCTGACGTCACGATGCAGGAGCGATATGGTAGTAATTTGGAAGGGTGGTAAATAGTAAGTGGTTTGGAGTGGAGGAGGTCCAATGCGATGGATGGGTGACAAGTTGGGATAGGGCCCATCGGGAAAACCGCTTCATTCTGGACCCCCCCCCCCCACCGTTAAAGGCATAATGGTCGGGGGGGTCTAGAATTCAATATCAGCCTTTGATGAAAGTGTTGGTGCCTCAGTCGTTTAGATGTGTGCCTTCGTTATCTCTGATTTCGGACCCCCCCCCCTCGCCGTTAAAGGTAAAACAGTCGAGGGGGTCTGAAATCCACTGTCAGTCATTGATCTGCGCCCTGCTAGATCGACTGTCAATCTAAGCGTGTTCTTTATTCTCTAGGCGCGAATGTAGCAAAAACTTAGGCCTTAGCAATTTTGGTGGGTTTTGTGCGCTGCTTCCTTTGAAAATAATTTGCAGAGATGAAATATTATTTGCAAACCTATACACCCAGAGTGAAAAAATTCCAGTCAACAGATGATCCTATGAATCATAGGTTTAGAACAGTGGCTCCACCTGGGGATGGAAACTTATTTTAGGCGGTGTCAAGAACCACAGACCTATGAACATGCAGACTAGTGCTTTATCCATTGGGATGATCCCAAAATCTTATTCTGCAACCTGTACCTGTTTTGATCTTGCAACTGAAACCAAATTAAGCTAAACACTATTGAAAAAGAGATGCTCAAAATACTGAGCTTATTCACATTGTCCTACCTACCCTATGCTACTTACAATTTCATCATTCTAAATGATACAATAATTCCAGTGTAGCTAATCAAGTAGTTGTTGAGACCAGATGATTGTTTGATTGCTTGTTAGCACAGTGAAAAGTGCAGCTTGATCTTTTGCCCATAGACTCAGAACTGCAAAGTGAAAAGGCCACTGCTGAAAATGTGATTAATATTTACTATAGAGACCTCGACAATCTTGAAAAACAATAGTAATGTCAAAGATAGATTGAGTCTCTACAGTGAAAAAATTCTCCATATAGGTAGCTACAGGATCAAGGTAGAAATGACAAGTTCCTTGATTTTTGGATTCTGCCAGGTAAGCGAGATACTCTGGCACTGTAACTATGTTATTTTCATCCTCATGCATTTCCTAACATGGCTACAACTTCTCTGATGGGATTTTTAATGTGACTTCTACTGAACACACCCCTGTAGCTGACTGTCCTAACATATCCATATCATAGCAGCGTTTTATCCCATATCTGGATGATGGGGAATGATTTTGACCCCACATGCCATCCAACCAATCAGCTATTGGATCCTGAAAAGACTGACAATACTGCTGCATTGATTCAAATTATATTTCCCGACCTTTTATGTATTTATCCTTCAACTCTTGTCCAAGAGTCTCCTTCAAAATTCGAAATGAATTAAAGCACAATGGTACATAGTTATTTTGGATTAACTCACAGTTTGTCTCAGGCTTTAAGATTTCATTTGAAATTTGAAAATCAAAGTAGTTCAAGGGTTGTGATTCTGGGTTTAGAACAACCTCAACATCCTTAAAGGCATCTTCAATTGATTGATCAAGGAAATTTCTATCTTCACTATTTACAACTGGCCTAGAGTTTATTTTTAGAAATTGAAAAGATGAGAAACATAAGGGCAAAGATTTTTACCTTTCTCTGAATTTTTTTGTCTCTTTCTCATCACTGTCATGACTGTTGTGCACTAGCTGATTGTCACATCTGAACTATAAATGATCTCTTTCCTACCAATGACATGTTGCTGGTTTCTTTGAACAAACAAACTCTATTTCAGCTTCATGATCATCATCATACTAGTCACACTTGGGTAAATCATCCATGGATGAAATGCCATTGAACATGCATATCATGTCAGTTGGTTGTTCCTCTACAAGTCGAGATGGAGCTTCAACTTTGACTGTGTTGTGAATTGAATACATGAATGAATTTTTATTCGAACCATGGTACCCAGGATGAGCATAATTTGTTTTGGGAACTATGACCGTGTCTTTCTCTGAAATAAATGGAACATGATGTCTTTCGACAGTAAGCTCCTCTTTTATGTTAATCTTCTGCATCAGCTTTTCCATGGCACTGGCCAAAATCTGCATTTTAGCTTCTGATGACTTCAACTGCTCCTTTTCTTTGTCCTTTAACTTTGACCTTTTGATCAGAAAGTTGGTCTCCACTTCAACTGCAATGCTCTGCATTTCTTCAAGGTTTGCAGTGTTCCTTTCTCTTAATTGGAATGCCATATCAGGATCGAAGGCATCTGGGTAATGCAAGTGAGATGATCCTGGGGGTGGCCTTATATTAGTAGGCATTGCATGATACACCTTATTGAATCTGGCTGAAAACTGATGTATTGTCTCCCCTGGCTTTCTTTTCAAGTGGTCATACTCTTCTAGGAGGAGGAAAACATTTCTCATGACCACCCATCTATCTAGGAAAACTTGCATAAATTGATGAAAAAATTTTATGCTTGCTGATGGCAGATTTCTAAACCAATTTTTAACCTTGCCTTGCAAAGACAGGGCAAACATCCTGATACAGACATCATCATCTTCAACCTCATAAAGGTCAAGGAAATCCTCAAGGTTTTGAATATGCTTTTCAGCAGTAATATTGGCATTCTCTCCATTAAACCTGGGCATATTATTGATGTAATTGACAGGGAGGTCATGGAGAATGGGAGGAAAATCTAGAGGCTGGTATCGGTCTGGGACTTTTGCAAGCACAGGAGATGAAGAAAGAGGCTTACAACCATCCAGAGGTTTTGCAAGAGTAGGAGATAAAGCAAGAGGCTTATGTCTCACTAGGGTTTCTACAGGTGCATCTGGGATGTGCACAGGTGTATGAGCATGTACATAATCTACAATTTGGGGTTTAATATCTGGAGGCTCTTCAGGTTGAAAATGGTCATCCTGAATTTCAACAATATACTCTAGACCAGGATCATGATAAGAGAGAAAGTAATTGCAGATGAAACCAAAGATGTCTTGAATGCAATTTGAGCTTAAGTACCTGGTCTTTCTAGGTTGCTTGGCCATGCTTCAGGTTCTTCCTCTAGTGGAGTCTTCGAGTTTGGCACTGTCTAGAGCTGATTTGAGTCGCCAGGTGAAATATCTCAACCTTCTTGTGTCTGGTCACTATCCACCATCAGTGATCGGATCTGGAGCTTGAAGTGTACTACTAGGGAGAGTCCCCAGTGGAGTCGCCATTCTGTTAGCACTCTGTAATTTTCCCACGGCTGAAAGGCAGTCACAGAGGCAACATCAAAACCACTTCAAGTCTTGGATATAGCCCTCCAAGACTCGGATAGGGATCTCTCTATCTGATATAGCTTCATTTTAATAGGTATTAGGCTAGTTATGCAAGTGTGGCGTTGGGGTTTTTAAATGTTTGTTTTGGAACAACAAGGAAGGCCATTGGGCAAATGGGGTCTGCGCTTAAATATTTGATTCATTCTCAGATCTAGACAAAGATTTTACATAGGGCAAGGTAGTGGAAGTGTTGGATCGAATTTAGTTTTGATGGTGTTGATTTGAGGAAGAACTAGGGGATGAAAAAGCAAGCAAATGAGAAGTTAAGAATTCATAAACTAGCTTTTTAGAGGAGAAACATACAGATTATCACAAGATTAGATGTAGAGTATTTGCTAATAAATTATTCTCTGTTACTCTTCTTATGATAATGAGAAATTGAAAAAAAATGAAATGATGACAGGAAAACACTCAACAGAGAAGGGAAACGCCACCAACACCTCCGCACAGGAATCCTGTAAACAACATGTCTATTACTGATCAATCATCTAAAGATTACAGAAAGAGTTCTCTAGCCAAACATAGCCAACTGTCCAGCAAGGAACCTCACAGGTCGAACCCTTTTACATTAAAATCCTTTGAGTAAATAGGATAGACCATCCCAATAAGTTTCATAAGTCGGTTTAACCACCTCGGCCAAAAATAGCCACCACTCCCACAAAATTTGGAGTTGTCTGCCATGAAAGACGGACCGATTTTCTGTGAAAAAGGGGTCCAAACAGACATGTTTTTCTCTTGAACGATGACACCTGGGCGAAAAATGAAGGATTTTATCGTATATGGGCATGTCTTGGACAAAACCATCCTTCGTTTTCTCCAAATTCATCCCCAGCTGGCCGTAGCAGCTCCTACAAGATCGAGACTGTAACAGATAAACCAAAAATGTGAAAAAAGAGCCTGAAAGACAGCTTCGATTCTCTCTCCTCGTAGCTCCATTGCAAAAACTAAGAGAGGATTTTGTTCTTCAGCCTATGTTGAGAAAAAATCTCTCGTATTTTTTAAATCCATCTTCATTTTCCCAGAAATTGTCTCAGACGAACACATGTTGAAACAGGCAAAAAATGGCAAAAATATGAAAAAGTGGTTTTTTCCACGATTGGTGGTATTCTGGATCCCCCCTGAGGTGGTAAGTTGTTTGGGGGGGGGGGGGTCCACTGGAATGGGATGCTGACACATGGAGGGGGAACGGTATTGAAAAACAATTATTCCGGACCCCCCCCCTCTCGTTAAATTCTGGATGGTGAGGGGGGGTCTGGAATTTTTATCGACCATTTGATTTAGTTTGAGTGTGATGTATGCGTACGGGAGTTGTAAGGTGTGCGGTTAGGTAGATGTGAGTGGAGTGTGACGTGAGCAGGAGTGAGGTACGAGGGTGGGGTAGGACTTAGGTTAGTTTAGGTTTTTAAGTGTTTGTTTTTTAATATTTTTTAATATATGTTTTTTGTGTTTTAAGTTTTGTTTTATGTTTTATATGTTTTATGTTTTATATATTTTTTTTTTTTATGTTTTTTTTTTTATTATTGTTTTTTGGTATTTAATATGTTTTAAATTTTGTTTAGTTTTTGTTTGTTAATTTGTTTTTTAATATTTTGTTTGATATAATTTTAATTCTTTTTAATTTAACTTTTAATGTTTTATGACTTATTTTGTTTGTATTATTTTATTAATTTGATTTATTTAATCTAAAACTAACCTAGTTACTAACCTAACTATATCATTAATCATTAATTAATTAATTAATTAATTAACAATTGATTTATTATTAATTAACTAACTAATTATTAACTAATCCAATTTATTAAACTAACTATATTAAATTTTATTACTAGCTTTATTAACTTAATGTTTTTATCCTAAGTCTGTTTATTCATGGACGGGTGAGATGGCGAGACAATGGAGGCTGACGTCACGATGTAGGAGCGGTATGGTAGTAAGTTGGAAGGGTGGTAGACAGTAAGTGGTTTGGAGTGGAGGAGGTCCAATGCGACGGATGGGTGACACGTTGGGACAGGGCCCACCGGGAAAACCGCTTCATTCCGGACCCCCCCACCATTAAAGGCAGAACAGTCAGGGGTCCGAAATTCAATCTTAGCCTTTGATGAAAGTGCTGGTGCCTCAGTCATTTAGATGTGTGCCTTCGTTATCTCTGATTCCGGACGGCCCCCTCGTCGTTAAAGGTAGAACAGTCGAGGGGGTCCAGAATCCACTGTCATTCGTTGATCTGCGCGCTGCTAGATCGACCGTCGATCTAACCATGTTCTTTATTCTCCAGGCATGAATGCAGAAAAAACTTAGGCCTTAGCGATTTTGGTGGGTTTTGTGCACTGCTTCCTTTGAAAATAATTTGCAGAGATGAAATATTATTTGCAAACCTATACACCCACAGTGAAAAAATTCCAGTCAACAGATGATCCTATGAATCATAGGGTTATAACACCTCCTTCAAAGATTCAATTTTTGTCCTCTAGGTTGTGTAGTATGATTGTAAGGAAGCCTTTTGATCCAATTTGGATATCATAGTGACCCTTGGGCTTCCACCAGTGTTGAATCCATTTGACAAGGTCTTTTTCCAAAGGCCATAGCCCTAGGAATTTCCCTATCAGGGCGAAATCCCTCATGTATTATTTCTAATATTTTATTCACAGAGAGCTGATGATATATTTAGGGCCAATCGGAGTTTGCAGAATGCATTTGTTGGGTTCCCAGGTGCCATTTGTTTTTGGATGACTAGCTTCTAGATCGATTTTCATCGTCTTATCCTTCGACATTTATTCCTCCAAGATTATTTGTTGCATTCCTTTTGAGAGTTTGAAGGGTGGATGTTTGTAGTAGTTGGGGCCATGCTCCTTGGTCATGAGTGTGTTGTAGGAGGGGGTTGAGTGCCCCCCTCCCTCGGTCTCCAAGAACACAATAGTAGGAGAGAGAGTGGTTGGGTTCAAGGATGAAACACTAGAACACCA
Organism: Picea engelmannii; assembly: GCA_009831015.1. Taxonomy (NCBI): domain Eukaryota; kingdom Viridiplantae; phylum Streptophyta; class Pinopsida; order Pinales; family Pinaceae; genus Picea; species Picea engelmannii. Next base: position 1,174,384 of record ML777472.1, read on the forward strand.
TGAAATTTTTCATGTTTTCATTTAGCTTTTAAATCTTAATCCTAGGAAGTATAAAGATAATTCTTTTCAAAGAACTATGCTGTAGAAAGTCAAACAATTTGAGGATTCCAAGATGTAAGGGTAAAACTCACATGAAATGGAGATGATACACTTGCCATATCAAACAACTTAGTTGTCTCATGATTGGTTGGACTAGAGCTATCGATCCCCTTCGAATCATGAGTGGTTGTAGTATTAATTAAATGTTGGGGTTATATGCCCATGAGATGAATGAGCTCAGAACCTGCATATACTTAAACGTAGACCGTAAAGGTAGAGAAAGATAAGTATAAATAAATTATTTCTCTCTCTCATATATATATATATATATATATATATATATATATATATATTT
>ML777472.1:1193710-1218690 GCA_009831015.1 Picea engelmannii
TTATTAATTATAATTAATTTAATAATCTAACTGTCCTAAAAGATTAGCTAAACAATAATTATTTCTTAAAATAACATTAACTAATTATTTATTATTAATTAATTATTCATGATTGTCAAGGATTAATTAATTATTAATTGACTTGTTAATTAATTAAGTAAAGGATTAAAGGGGGGGGTTAATAAATTATTTTATTAAATTAAGAGTTACATACACAGAAAGGGATAAGGTATTAATTCAAAGGGGTAAGACATTAAGTATAGGATAAAATAATAAATAAAGGGGATAAGGGGCATCAAGGACGAAAGGATAAGATAAGGTAATAAATGGGTTAGGTAGGGAAGTAAATGAGGGGGAAGTCGGTGAAGGATGAATATGGAGGGGAAGGAGGTTTACGGGAGGTTATTCTATGGGAGATGAGGGATTGATTTTGGGCGCTCTAGGATTTGCAGAGAGGAGGGGATTTTTGGAGTGGGATTGTATTAGGACAGGCACTGGGGTTGCTGGAGGTTTTGGGCACAGGGGCCAGGATATCCATATGATATCCTGGAGCTAGGAAGTTACCTAGTTGGTAGGGTGGAACTAGGTTTTGGGCAGTGTTTATACAGTGCAGTAGTGGTCAATAAGGCAAGTGGACAAACAAAGGGTTATTAGCATCACACCCAGGTATTTAAAATCTTGTAATTGTTTTTATTATGTTAGAAAATTTTAATATTCGTTGTTAAACCTATATGCGAATGTACTCAATTAAAGGAATTTGATCAATTTTAGTATTTTGCTCAATATAAAGAAATTTTTGAATTTTACTGCTATGTTGTAGAAATAAATGGTTGTTTAATTTATTCGGCCCCTACATGGAGGAATTTCCCACCGTGTATCCTATGAAATCTAGAGTCATGGGAGGACAGTATTAGCTCACGATCCCCTAGACGTTTGATGATGATTGTCAATTGCCTACTGGGGAAGCTTGGTGAAGATAGTGACACTTCCGCTTATGGGTTCTATTTGGAGTTAGGTCAATATAGTTGATGCTCCAAGATATTCCAACAAAGGAAGGATAGGAATGGAAGATGGAAGTAAGTTAGGGAGGAAGGATGAATAGAAATAGTTGAGAGTGTATGGAGATTTGTCCTATGGTGGAATTTATTGTTTTTCCTTCTGAAAAGAAAATGTGTATATATGTATATTCATAATTACTTAACTAAACTACAATTGTCTAAATAAATGTTGTTGAGCTAGATTATGGTAATTAATGGATTTCGCAAACAATTTATTGGTTTATTATCTTTTATAAATTGAATTGTCTTGTTGATTAGATTGGATGCATACAAAAATTACTATAGAGGTGATAGTTATTGTTATAGTACATGCATGCAACTTCTGTGTACTATCTACACATGCATTTCTTGAACATGTACACTAGTATGTATGAGTTTTCTTGGCTTACTTAGTGATAATGTTGTTTATTGGATATGAATGTGTGAACCATGTGTCATTTTTTATCATAGAATACTTTAACTTCAGGATGAAGCTTCCTGAAGGGTGGGTGTATGTAAAAACTCTAATTAATTAATTAATTATTATAATTAAATATTTGTTTTATGTATATTAGTTTAATTAATTAATTAGTTATTATGATTAAATATTTCTTAAGGAATATTGATTTAATAAATTAATAATTTTCGCCCGCACGGGTGTAGACGAATTGGCAAGTGCCGTATAAATGGAAGGAAATTTGTAAAATGAAGTCTCATGTTCGATTCTCACCCGGATTTACTCGTGCGCCATTCTTGCGGGCTAGGTGGTTGCACCTGGGGTTATAGTGGTATCCGATGGGGATTGACCCCGTGTCATGCGAGTACGAGAACCGCGAGTTGCCAATTCCCCCAGTAAAAAAAAAATAATAATAATAATAAAAAAATTAATAATTTTCATTTTTGAGACTTAATGAAAAGGGGATGAGGTGGTTGAGACTTAATGGAGGGATAAGGTGGTTGAGACTTAATGGGGGAATAAGGTGGTGAATAATGGGGAAGGGAGGATAGGACAAGGGGGAAACACTCGAGAAGGGGTCTTCTTGGGTTTTTTAGTAAGATTTTCATATGAGAAAAATAAAGGTGAACAGAGGGAGTTTGAGGTTGGATCTATATTGTTGGATTATTCGTTATTCTTGAGAATGTTGTTGGAGGACTATCACAGGGTGCACGTGTTGCTGGGATTTTTGGGCTTAGGGGCCAAAAAATCGTAAGTAATCCTGGAGCTAGGGAGCCGAATAGGTTGTTCCTAGTTGGCTAGGAGGTTAGTCACTTTTGGGCAGAGCTTCAGCTTCAGCTTGGATAGACAGAGTTGGGGAACAACATCACTTGAGAGATATTTATTTTCATTATTATGGCATGTTCATTATCATTATGATGGTTCATTATTTTACTGTATTTTATATGTTATTCAATATGTTATTTATATCATGCTGCTCATTTTGAATTTTGCTAAATCATGAATTGTTATTTTGTTGAATATAGAACCGAAAAGAAATTATGATAGAAATTATATATTTAAATTTATGTTTTGCATTAGGCTCTGTTTAGAGAGGCCTTGAAATTCTTTCATTAATAGAAATATAAATCAAGTATTATTGTATTTCTCTGTTTCTGTAAATTTTCATGAGTATTTCATTGTAATTTATCTTCTTTCATTTTCTTTCGAAAATAATACACATCAATGGTATTAGAGGAGGTTGCTCTTGATCGTTTTTCAGTGCATATCGCTGAGAAGGTCCAAGTATAGCCAGTCGGGTCTCGATCTTGTCTCTCTTGAGGACAATCACTCTTGCATGCCCAAGAAACCCTCAATGGTGGCAGAGAATAAAAACGTCAGAGAAGAATATTGTGTTATCCAGTTGCTTGAGAAATCTCTCATGCGACAGAGGAACGAAGTGATGGATAATTTCGCACACACCCTTCAACACATGTCAATGGCAACAAACCCATATTCATTAAGTGGCCATTTTCAAGGAACCTCTCCCTTCAAGGTACAAGGGTGAAATCATGAAGGTGGGTAACATTTTCATGACAATCAAATCTCCAAAATTCCGAAAAACATTTTTTCGGCCGAACTAATATTATTTTTTGGTTGAAAGTTATTGTTTTCGACTGAAATGTGAAATGTCAAATCGAACAGTGCAATAACGACACCCTCGATTTGTGTGTAAAAATTTAGTCGGACGGATATTTTCCATCCGACAATATGTTTTCGGCTGAAAGATATTCCGACCAAACACGCTTTCAGTCGAAATATGATTTATATATCAACCACACATCGAATTTGTTATGTTTTCTAACTTTGTTGGAGTTTGTTGGTGTTTCTGAGCATCTATGAGAGTATGTGAGCATCAGCGTGAGAGTTTCTGAGCATCTGTGAGCATGAGCATGAGTGTTTCTGAGCGTAAGCATGAGCATGAGGTCATGATGGCTCAGGTGATGTAGGCTAGAGTTTCTGAGCATGAGCTCTTTGAGAATGAGGTATGTGATTGCATAGGTCATGTTGGTGGTTTCCATCGTTGGCGCACCTAGCTCCAGGTATTTCTCTGACCCCTGTATTGTTAAGTATTGTTATGTAGTATTTAGTTTTAGTTTTAATTTTTTTTATGTATTGTTAAAGTTTAATATTAATTTTCAGTTTATAATTAAAAAAAAAATTCTTTGCCCCTTTTACACAGTAATTAAAATGCGAGTTACACCCAATAATGGAATTCATGAAAATGTTTATTTGTTATTTTTTGATATACATGGAAATCAATAAGAGTCAATCGGGACTTTGTATATTTTGTTTTTTTATATTTTCTGAGTATATTTGTTTGAAATTAGAGGAAAAATTGTTGAATCTGTATATTGTTATTTTATATTTTGTGAGTATATTTTCTTTAAATTAGAGGAAAAATTGTTGAATATGTATATTGGAATGTTTTTTTTTTGTATAATCCTAGTATTCTTCTACGAATTCTCAGCAAGATGAATTCATTTCTACATTCAGAAATACAATTTAAACAAAAAAACTTATAATTTCTTGAAAATTTATATTGCTTGATTTCAAAAAAAAAAAAAAAAACCTAAAACAATTGAACAACACCCAATTTATATGAAAAATATGATCCAATTACGAACCTAATTTGTTATGGACTCCATTGTCTTGAGACCAAAACTGTTATAGAATGAAGGACTGCACTAATAATGGGCTAATAGCCTAATAGTAGGTTTAGCATAATAACATCATAGAAAGTCATCAAAATTTATAGCAGATTGAAGAACATAAGTAAATAATCTGAATTATAACAGAAAATTCTATATAATCTTCTATCAATCGAGGCTTGGATACCATTCATGTGAGCCATCCATAATTCTGCTATAATAATTTATTAATTTATAATTGAAATCAGAAAAAATAAAAAAACTGAAAATCCTAGAACTAGATCTGAAATTTGGAAACTAAAGAAAACCAAAAATCTGAAAATAACAAGGCACTAAATGGAGTAATATATTCAACATATTTAGGAGTACTGACACCAAACAGATGAACAATAGTAACAACACTGAAATACTAGAGGCTTTGTCTAGATTTGAATATAGATTTTCAAGAAAAGAACTAAATCTTAGCAGGACATGTTTTCTAGTTCAACTTCATATAACTCAGAAAAATAAGTACGTTGAACATAAACTTTCTTGAGAAGGCATGGATGCTGACTTAGTTGCAATTCAGGAGTAGTCCTGGCCCGACCAATCTCTTCCAGACTACCTGTAGTAGCATGCTTCAAAAGGCCCCTACTCTAATGGATGAGAGCCATTTTATAGCTAGTGATCCCACTTTTTTTAAGAGAAGAGGTACAATCCTTGACAAGTGACACTTATGAGTGGAACGTGATAGATAACTTCAAAGGGTTTCAATTCTAAAAGCCTTTTTTTTGTTTTTTTTTACTGGGGGAATCGACAACTCGCGGTTCTCGTACTCGCGTGACACGGGGTCGATCCCCAAGCGGCTACCACTATAACCCCGGGTGCAACCACCCAGTCCGCAAGAATGGCGCACGATTAAGTCCGGGTGAGAATCGAACATGAGACTTCATTTACAAATTTCCTTCCATTTACACGGCACTTGCCAATCCGTCTACACCCGTGTGAGAAAAATCCTCTTTTAACCTCACAAAAGCCTATGATTATGAAGACTTATCCTTTTCCATTACATAAAGGTATCATTCAGCTACACTTTCTTTCAAAATACTTATATTTTTTTCTTATTTTCTGAACTCTTCCATAGTCCCAAGTTGGTGAATTTGATTACAATTACATTTCCATATAATTGTCAATATTTACTTTCAACATGTAAACTATAAAATTTTATTATATCATAGGTAACAAATTTTAATATTATATTAATAAAAATTTATATAATAAAAATAATTCTCTTTTATTTTATTGAAAATATTGTAATACTTGAATATCATGGCCAAGTTTACATATGTAATATTAGAGTATCATAAGTTTCTTACAAAGTATCTTACAATGCCTTGTTTACCATTAAATTGTATTAAAACTCTTTCATAAGTTATGTTGTTTTAAATCTTTTTTCACTTGATGCTACAAAACATTGGTTGTAGGCTTTTAATAATGTGAATCTAGATTATAAAATGTCTTCAAAATATTTTGATGATATTAATTATCAAGGTTGTATGGTTTTAATAATGCAAGTAGATTATAAAGTATATTCAATATTGAGGATATTGAAAGAGTTCTACACATGAAATGATGTTCTTATTTGATGTGTTTCTCATATTATAAATAAAATCCATTGGATACCTTGATCTATAACACCTTGAATACCATTGCACCACTTTTCAACAAGTGAATGCATATGGTATGTGATACAGGAGCATCGTTGACATCAAGCGAGCCAGCATGGAAGAAAAAGACAGCTGGACCAGCGCCAGCACAAATTTTGATCTACCTTGAAATTGATGTGCAATCTTAAATGAAGCAGTTAAGAAGGAGCGCCTTTATATAATGTAAACAGACCTTGAGCGGTTTTCTCTCATCCTAAGTAGGTAGAAGGAATTTATGGTAGTAAATGTAAGGTAGATAGAATTCAATTATAGATTAGACAGTTTTAGAGCGTAAGAGGGAAACGGGATATAGACACCCTCATTGTGTACTGTATGGTAGTAGTGGGCAGAGAGCTGTGTAAGAACACCCATGTACAAATATTTGGATTAATAGAAGGAGTTGATTCAAATTCATGGTTTTTGTGTTTGTTCTTTGTGTATTGATGTTGAATGATATGCTCATGAATGTTTGCTTCCTGTTATACATTTTCTTTATATGTTATGTATATGGTTTCATGGTTTGAGTTTGAAGTCTGAAAGGAAGTAGGAATGAGTTTCAATTGTTTCTCTATCTGAGCAAGAGTTCCTTCAAGGAGTTCATTGTCAAAGGACTCAGGTGGTTTAGCTTTTATTCTCATTCATGCAGAGTTGTAGCTGGGCACAAGAGTCATGAAAGGAGTGCATAGGCCAAGATATGTCTCAGAGTTGCAAACCTGAGCAAAGCATTTTGAGACTACTACTGCAGGTGTGCGCAGGGTCGAAGGAAATTCAACGCTTGGAAGTGTCTGAAGGTTTTTGCAAGGAGTGCGTGCAAGAGTCTTTCTAAGGCTTAGAGTTATAATGAAGCTCAGGAGGGATAAAGCCTTATAATCAATGGAAGGGTTGCATGGAGGTTGTACCTTGAAAGTTTGTAAGAAGGCATCGTAAGTTTGCACCGTAGGTGGACAAGTTTTGACGAAGGAAAACTTGGTTCATTTCGTAGAAATCATCCAGGAAGGACAGATGGTCGGAATTCTCTAAGGAGAATTCACGAAGTCCCGTGAGCCGTTAGATCTCGCAGAGAAGCAAGAGAGATATGACGAGTATTCCCAAAAGGTTCTAAGCTGAGGAGGAGTAGGACCATATATCTGAGCTGTAAGGGGCCATAGGGTTTATTCATGGATTTCCATATTGGGGTTCTGTAGGTTGAAGTCCCATAAATGTTGCAATGGAAATCGCAATATCACGAAACGTGATATCCCAAAAGCTAAGGGGATTGTGTGGGCCACAACGGAGTTAGTCAGTGGACAGGTGGCATGCCGTTTCAGAGATTTGTGGAGTAAAGTTATGAAACCACTGCATCAGGATTTGCGATACCGTGAAGTCTGAAGTCCTGACAGAGGTGACGTAATGATTGAAAAGTCAAACTCATGAAGTGTATTGGAGTTTCGGTAAATCGGGAATCAGGAGTCGGTGAGACAAGTTGTTCGACATCGCGAGTGCCAAAATCACGATAGGGAAAATCCTGAGGGAAAAAAGGGAAAGGTTAGCATTGACTGTTACGGGAGTTGGGGATTCAAGAGTCCAACACTCGACCATTGACCTCACGAAGTCGCGAAGTCTAATCTCCCAAGTGTAAAGAGGGGATCCCATGAGAGTTTGTTGTGGGTGCAGATTTCCCGATAGGGAAATAGAAGAACCGGTTTGAGTTCTTCGGGCTGTGTGAAAGGAAATATCCTATGTTCATGTGGACCTTCCAACCTACGGGTTGAGAGGTAGCATGCGAAGACGTCATTTTTTGGTATCAGAGCACAGAAGGGTTCTTTGCTTCGTGTAGCAGATAAAGAGAATTCACCATGCCACCAAGGAGAAGGTACATGCAAACACCTGATCCACCAGAGGATAGGGAAATGCCGAGGAGAAGAGATAGGCAGATGATAGATCCAGCTATGGAGAGATAAATGTGTGATCTATGAGTGATGCAAGAGCATCCCTCATGTCAAGCGAGCCAGCGCAAAAGAGGAAGACAGCTGGAAGGTGTCCAGCACAAATTTTTGAAAAACTCCTTGAAACTATTGCACGAACATTAATGAGTAAAATTTAATGAAGTGCACTTGTAAATGTAATCAGACCTTGAGTTCCCTTCTCTCGTCTGAAGTAGATGGAGGCATTTATAGTAGTTAATGCAGGTAGATAGGATTTTTAATATTAGATTAGACAGTTTTAGAAAAAAAAGAGGGAAACGGAATATAGACACCCTCATTGTGCATTGTAACATTATTGAGGAATAGTGAGAAGAACTCTGAGCATTGAGAAGAGAAGCAGAGAGCTGTGTAGAAACACCCATGTATAGTCATTTGGATTAATAGAAGAGTTTAATTCAAATTCATGGTGTTGTGTTGTTCTCTTTTTATGTGTGTTGATTGATATGCTCATGAATAGTTACTTCCTGTTATGTGTTTTTTGTTATGCTATGTATATGATTTCACGTGTTGAGATTTAAGTCTGAAAGGAAGTAGAAGAAATGAAGTTCAATTGTTTCTCTATCTGAGCAAGGATTCCTGCAAGGAGTGCATTAACAAAAGGCTCAGATAGTTTAACTCTTATTCTCAGAAGTGAAATTGAGTTATACGAGCCGTGCAAGGAGTGTGAAGGCTAAGGAGAGTGTCAGTTGTGAATCTGAGCGAAGGATTGAAGGACTGTTGTTGCAGGTGTGCACAGAGTCGAAAGAACTCAACACTTGGAGGTGTTTGAGAACTGCCGCAAGGAGTGCATGCAAGGACCCTCTTTGAGGTTAAAAGTGTGAGAAAGCTTAGGAGGGATAAGTCTTCCAAGCTCGTCGAAGAGAAGCACAAATAGTCTGTTTCATGGACTGTTGATCAGGCACTACAAAGTTACGCACAGGAGGACCATTTTTCACAGAGGAATACTGGGTTCACTCGTAGAAGACATCCAAGAGGAAGAGATTGAAGGTTAGGATCTTGTGGAGAAGATTTGAAAAATCCCACCAGCCGTTGGATCTACCAAAGAAGCAAGGAGGTTATGACCACATTCAGAGTTCAAGCTCCAGGGGTGTGAGATGTTGGATCGTGGATCAGTTACCCATCAGTCATCTGTTCTGACAGGAGTTGCACAGGGTTTAACCCTCGTGAGCAGAGTAAGAACCCTAAGAGGCATCGGGATATTGAGCCATCGGGGTTTGGGAAATCGAGATTCATGAGAGTAGAGGATCAAGAACTTCCATAGAGAAAATCCCAAGAAGATTGGGACCGTCCATTTGTAGAGACGCATGGCAGACATCAAAGCGTCAGGAGTCGAAAAATCGGAGTTCCTGAGGTCGTGAAAATCGAGACATTAGAAGTCTAGAAATCCCAATGAGTTCAGAGCTGTCCATCTGATGGTACAGGTGGCAAGGATCAAGAGTCCATTGGCATTCCAGAGATTCAGAAGATAAGGATTCGTGACTAGTTGAACCCCGAAACGACGGAAGGATCACAATCGAAGGATCTCAAAGAGGACACGTGTTGTGTGGTCATCTAGATCAGGGATGTGGTCATCGGGGTTCAGGTAAGTGAGTGTTCATGGTCTTGTAAAGTATTGAAATAGTGAGAACTAATTTGAACCATCCATTCATTTGGGACGCGTGTCAGAGATCTGAAGGGAGTCAAAGTTCGGCATTTCGCGAGTCCTAGGGATGAGGCATCCAGGACATCAAAATTTGTGAAATCCCGAGAGTTAACTAGGACCGTCCATCAGGGGAGGATGCATGGAAGAAATCCGAGTCATCGGGAAAAGTCCTGACAAGGAGATCGTCTATCGATGTTTGGGTCATCGGGATATCGGGGATCCTGGTGACAAGGTATTTATGAATTTTGAAATCACGAAGGTCAAAACCCTGACAGGGAGGAAGGTGCCACCATAAGGCCATCTGTCAACAGACCGGAGAGTCGGGATTCGAGAAATCAGGAATCCCGTGGGCAAGTGTTTTTCAACATTTGAAACCCTGTAGCCCCGACGAGGGATAAGACTGTCAGTCACGGGGACAATGGTCATATGGGCCAGGAGCCTAGCCAGGAGAGCTAGCGTGCAAAGAGCGTGTCAGAGTTTGAGGGATCGCGAGTCCCAAGGAAGGGTTTATTTCGACATTGGAAAGTCCAAAACCCTGATGAGGAATATGACTGTGGTCATATAAGGAGAGGTCACGTGGACAAAGAGCTTAGCCTGGAGGGCTAACATGAATTTGAGCGCATCGGGATTTTGAAGTCAAAAACCCCGACGAGAAGGAATATAAGGCTATGGTCTTATAGAAAGTGGTCACGCAGGATAAAGTCTTAGCCAGGTGGGGCTAAAAAAACAAGGAGCGTATCGAAAATCGGGGATCGATAAAGAAAGTTGTTTGGACATCACAAGTGTTGAAATCCCGATAGGAGGAACCCTGATAACAAAGTAAAAGGCCATTATTGATTTCCCGATAGAAGAAGGGGAGATCCTATGAGAGAGTGTTTTGGGTGAAAATTTCCTGATATGGAAATAGAAGAACTTTTCAGTTCTTCGGGCCGAGGAAGGAAGAAAGATCCCATGAGCGGACGTGCCTAGTGGGCGCGCCTGCGTCAAAGTGGTATTAGAGCTTGTTTCTTGACTGTATATTTCAGGCAAGTGAGGCAAGAGGAAAAGAGCACTCTGATACACGTCAAAGTGGTATCAAATCTTGTTTCTTGACTGTCTATTTCAGGCAAGAGAGGCAAGAGGAAAAGAGCACTCTGATACACATGAATGTGGTATCAGAGCTTAGAAAAGATTCTTTTCTTTCTGTAGTAGGGAGAAAGTGAATTCACCATGCCACCAAGGAGAAGGGATAGACAATCACCTGATCTAGAGGAGGAAAGGGAGATGCCCAGAGGTAGGGGTAGGCAAGTGCAGAATCCAGACATGGAGAGAGAAGTGTGTAATCTTCGTGCCAGAATGGAGGACATGGAGACATCACAAAGGCGGAAAGCTAATGAAGGAGATATCAGTGAGTCTGAAAATGAAGATGATGATGGACATGGAGAAGAAGAAATCCCAATGGAGGATGCAACAAATGAGCGCTTACTTAAAGCTGTTGCAAGAATGGGTGCAAAGGTGAAAATGGACATTCCAGTTTATGAGGGAAATCTGGATGTAGAAGAGCTTCTAGACTGGATTAGAGCTCTAGACACCTATTTTGACTATGAAGATATAGAAGAGGACAAGAAATGCAGGCATGCCACCACGAGATTAAAAGGACATGCAGCCTTGTGGTGGGATGAACTACAAGCTGACAGGCATTGCCAAGGAAAGTAGAAAATTAAGAGCTGGGACAGGATGATTGCAAAAATGAAGGCAAAATTTATCTCCAGGGACTATCAAATTTCTCTGTTCAGGAGAATACAGAACCTGAGACAGAAGTTGATGATAGTAAAGGAATATACTGAGGAATTTTACATGTTGAATATCAGGGTGGTCATCGTGAAAGCAATGATGAAAAAGTGGCCAGGTATATGAATGGCCTGAGATATGAAATTCAGGATGAAATGAGTATGGAAACCATCGGAAAAGTAGAGGATGCTTATCAAATGGATTTGAAGGTGGAAGAGAAGTTGAGCCAAAAGAAAATTCAGAGAGGCTGAGGCAAAAGTCAGCCCAAGGGGAAAACAGTTGCCTAGGAAAGAACCCAGAAGCCCAAGGATGACTGGAAGAAACCTCAGACTCGGACAGAGAGAGGTGGAAGTTCACAGCGAGGGAAGTACGCAGAAAAAAGAGGAAAGCATAATGAGTAAAGAGGAGGATATGCTGATAATAATAGGTTTCCTCGTACCAGAGGTAGAGGAAGAGGAAGAGGTGGAGTAATCACATGCTTCACATGTGGAAAGAATGGGCACAAGTCATTCGAGTGTCCAGATAAAAAGAAGGAAACTGGAGAGACTCACATCGCTGAGGCACAAAGGTGAGATGTTGAGGCAGAAGATGTTGAAGGTGGAGGATCGTCGTTGATGCGGAAATTCCTTTTGACACCAGAGAAAGAAATGGAAAGTTCATTCCAAAGGACTAGACTTTTCATAACAGCTTGCAAGACCGAGGGTTGGGCATGCAAGGTCATTGTGGACAACAGTAGCACTGATAATCTCATTTCAACTGAGATGGTAGAAATACTGGAGTTGGAGACGACTAATCATCCAAGTCCATATAAAGTTTCGTGGCTACAAAAAGGACATCAGGTAAATGTCACCAAACAATGCTTAGTTGAATTTAAGATAGGAGGATATAATGATAAGATATTATGTGATGTTATTCCTATGGATGTTTGTCATCTATTGCTGGGTAGACCATGGAAATATGATATAAATGTGATTCATGATGGGAGGATGAACACATACACCCTGGAGAAGAATGAGAGAACTCATATGTTGCTTCCAATCAAGGATAAGGAGGTGAAGCTAGAAGTAAGCAACACAACACTTCTCATGAGTGGGAAGGAACTCCTTACTAAGTTTAAGATGAAGGAGGATCCACAATTCTTTGCGGTCAGAAAACCGAAGATTGTTCTGACTAGCACAAGAGTAGATGATTTTCCAGGAGAAGTTCAGGAACTGTTGGAAGAGTTTGTTGATATAGTAGTGGACGAATTACCTCATTCGTTGCCACCGATCAGGAGTCTGAGCCATCACATTGACCTCATACTAGGAGCCAGTTTACCAAACAAAGCCGTGTACAGATTGACGCCACAGGAGAATGAAGAGGTGAAAAGACAAGTCCAGGAGTTGTTGGACAAAGGTTTGGTTAGGGAAAGATTGAGTTTGTGTGTTGTTCCAATGGTACTCAGTCCGAAGAAAGACGGAGGCTGGAGGATGTGCACTGATTCAAGGATGATTAATATGATAACTATCAGGTATAGGTTTCCATTGCCAAGGATGGATGATTTGATGGATTGCTTAAATGGGGATTTTTTTTTTTCAAAGATTGATTTGAAGAGTGGATATCACTAGATTCGCATGAGAGAAGGTGATGAATGGAAAACAACATTCAAGACAAATGAAGGTTTGTATGAATGGCTTGTTATGCCGTTTGGCTTAACAAATGTGCCAAGTACCTTTATGAGGTTGATGAATGAAGTCCTGAAGGATTTCATCGGAAAATTTGTTATCGTATATCTGGATGATATATTGATTTTTAGTAAAATGAAGGTTGAACATCTGAAGCATTTGGCCATTGTGATGAAGAGATTATAGCAAGAGAAGTTGTTGATAAATATAAAGAAGTCCTCATTCATGAAGACAAAACTCATTTATTTGGGATTTGTTATTTTGGAAAATGAGTTGAAGATGGATCCAGATAAGGTGGAGGTAATCAAGATTTGGCCATCACCGAGGAACATATTTGAGTTGAGAAGTTTTCATGGATTGGCTAGATTCTACCGAAAATTCATTAGGAATTTCAATGGAATTAGCGCAACAATGATGGATACAGTGAAGAAAAGACATAAATCTTTTCACTGGACTGAAGAGGATGAGAAGAGTTTCAATTTGTTGAAACAGAAGGTTATGGAACAACCAATTCTGCTGTTGCTGGATTTTCAAAAGACATTTTAGGTAAAATGTGATGCAAGCGGGTTTGCAATAGGAGCAGTCTTAAGTCAAGATGTCAGACCAATTGCATATTTCAGCGAGAAGATGAATGAAGCGAAGGTGAAGTATTCCACGTATGATAAGGAATTCTATGCCATCATCCAGACATTGAAGAAATGGAGACATTATTTGATTCCGAAGGAATTTGTTTTATATAGTGATAACCATGCATTGCAGTTTGTGACTCAACAGGAAAAATTGAATCAGAGGCATGTTAAGTGGGTTAAATACATGCAAAATTTCACTTTTGTGATAAAACATATTTCTGGTACTGCTAACAAAGTTGTTGATGCTTTGAGCAAGAAGTGTTTGTTGTTGCAGGAGTTCAAAGTCAAGACGTTAGGTTTTGATGATCTCATAGAAATGTACATAGATGATCTAGACTTTAAGGAAGTGTATGAAGTAGCTAAGAATCCAGTTCTCAGAGATAGAAACAAATGGGGTGAATACATGATCTAGGAAGGGTTTCTACTTAAAGGCAATCAGTTGTATATTCCAAATTGTTCCATGAGGGAGAATCTACTGAAGGAGAAACACAGTGGAGGATTGGCTGGACACTTCGGTCATGATAATACATTCGCGAAGCTGAGTGAGTCATACTTTTGGCCAGGGATACGAGCAGAGGTCAAGAGGTTTGTAGACCAATGCAGAATTTGCCAGCATTCAAAGGGAAGGAAGCAGAATGCGGGTTTTTATCAACCATTGCCCATACCTGAGAAGCAATGGGATGAAATTAGTATGGATTTCATATTGGGAATGCCAAGGATGCAAAGAGGATTTGATTCTATCTTCATGGTAGTGGATAGATTTTACAAGATGGTACATTTTATCCCATGTCAGAAAACCAATGACGCGACACACATCGTGAATCTGTTTTTTAAAGAAGTTGTTCGACTTCACGGCTTACCAAGGAGTATTGTTTCAGACAGAGATACAAATTTCTTAGGACACTTTTGGAGGACGTTATGGAAGAAGCTGGGGACTAACTTGTTGTTTAGTTCAGCTTATCATCCTCAGACGGATGGATAGACATAAGTGGTGAATAGAAGTCTGGGAGACTTGCCGAGGAGCCTAGTGGTGGAGCACCACAGCAGTTGGGACAATGTATTGCCACAAGCAGAGTTTTCTTATAATGACTCAGTGAATAGGAGCACAGGCCAGAGTCCATTCCAGATTGTATATGGCATGTAGTCGAGAGGAGTTTCTGAATTGAGAGATTCAGAATAGACTGCTACTAGGAGCACTAGTTCAGAAGAATTCACGGAGGTGATGAAAGAACTTCACAGCCGGGTGAAGGAGCGACTGTAGAATTCAAGTCAGGAGTATAAGCGGAGAGCAGATCAACATTGAAGACAACTTCAATTTTAGGTTGGTGACTTGATTCTAGTGCACTTGAGAAGAGAAAGGTTCCCGAGGGGAACATACAATAAATTGAAGATGAAGAAAATCGGACCATGCAAGGTCTTGAAGAAAATTGGAGAGAATTCTTATGAAATTGAATTACCCGATGGGATCGGAATTTCTCCGATATTCAATGTCTCAGATTTATACCCATATAAACTTTAGGAAGCAGGGGTAGAAGGTGAAAAACTGGAGGTTCAATGGCAAAAGAAGATGCCAGTTACAGAGAAGCCACAGATGGAACAGGTACTGGATAAATGAGTGGGTAAGAATACCAGAAGGAAAGAATACTTTGAATATTTGGTCAAGTGGAAGGGCCACCCAGTTGAAGATGCCAGCTGGGAGACTGAAGTAGAGATTCTAAATCATGGACAGACCATGAAAGAGCTCATGGATAGGATCCCTTGAAAGTTTTCAAGCGAGGGAGTATGATGCAGGAGCATCCCTCACGTCAAGCGAGCCAGCGCGGAAGCGGAAGACAGCTGGAAGGCGTCCATCACAAATTTTTGAAAAACACCTTGAAATTGTTGTGCAAACATTAATGAGGAAAATTTAATGAAGCTCACTTGTAAATGTAATCAGACCTTCAGCGCCCCTCTCTTGTCTGAATTAGATGGAGGCATTTATAGTAGTTAATGCAGGTAGATAGGATTTTTAATATTAGATTATACAGTTTTAGAAAAAAAAGAGGGAAACATAATATAGACACCGTCATTGTGCATTGTAACATTATTGAGGAATAGTGAGAAGAACTCTGAGCATTGAGAAGAGAAGCAGAGAGCTGTGCAGAAACACCGATGTATAGTCATTTGGATTAATAGAAGATTTTAATTCAAATTCAGGGTGTTGTGTTGTTCTCTTTGTATGTGTGTTGATTGATATGCTCATGAATAGTTACTTCCTGTTATGCATTTGTTGTTATACTATGTATATGATTTCATGTGTTGAGATTGAAGTTTGAAAGGAAGTAGAAGAAATGAAGTTCAATTGTTTCTCTATCTGAGCAAGGATTCATGCAAGGAGTGCAGTTGAAGTTTTCCGCAAGGAGTGCGTTGACAGAAGGATCAGATAGTTTAACTCTTGTTCTCAGAAGTGAAATTGAGTTATACGAGCCATGCAAGGAGTGCGCAGGCTAAGGAGAGTCTCAGTTCTAAATCTGAGCGAAGGATTGAAGGACTTCTGCTGCAGGTGTGCACAGAGTCGAAATAAATCAACACTTGGAGGTGTTTGAGAACTGCCGCAAGGAGTGCGTGCAAGGACCCTCTTTGAGGTTGAAAGTGTGAGAAATCTCAGGAGCGATAAGACTTCCAAGCTCGTCAAAGAGAAGCACAGATAGTCTGTGTCATGGAGTGTTGAACAGGCGCTACAAAGTTACGCGCAGGAGGACCAGTTTTCACAGAGGAATATTAAGTTCACTCATAGAAGACATCCAAGAGGAAGAGATCGACGGTTAGGATCTTGTGGAGAAGATTTGCAAAATCCCGCCAACTGTTGGATCTACCAAAGAAGCAAGGAGGTTATGGCCGCACTCGGAGTTCAATATCTAGGGGTCATGAGCTGTTGGATCATGGATCAGTTACCCATTAATCGTCTGTTCTGACAGGAGTTACATAGGGTTTAAGCCTCGTGAGTAGAGTAAGAACCCCAAGAGGCGTCGGGATATCGAGCCATTGGGGTTTAGGAAATCAGGTTTCATGAGAGAAGAGGATCAGGAACTTCCATAGATAAAATCCTGGGAAGATCGGGACCGTCCATTTGTAGAGACGTGTGGTAGACATTGAAGTGTCGGGAGCCAGAAAATTAGAGTTCCCGAGGTCATGAGAATCGGGACATCAGAAATCTCAAAATCCTGACGAGTTCAGAGCCTTCCATCTATTGGGACAGGTGGCAGGGATCAAGAGTCCATCGACATTCTGGAGATTTAGAAGATAAGGATCTGTGACTAGTTGAACCTCGAAACGGCAGAAGGATCACAGCTGGAAGATCTCAGGGAGGACATGTCTCATGTGGTCATCTAGATTGGGGATGTGGTCATCGGGGTTCAGGTAAGTGAGTGTTCATGGTCTTGTAAAGTCTCAAAACAAAAAGAATTAATCTGAACCATCCATTCATTTGGGATGCATGTCAGAGATCTGAAGGGAGTCAGAGTTCGGCATTTCGCGAGTCCTAGGGAAGAGGCATCGAGGACATCAGAATTCATGAAATCCTGAGAGTTAACCAGGACCGTCCATCTGGGGAGGACACATGGAAAAAATATGAGTCATCGGAAAAAGTCTTGATAAGGAGATCGCCTATCGGTGTTTGGGTCATCGGGATATCGGGGATCTTGGTGACAAGGTGTTTATGCATTTTGAATCGCGAAGGTCAAAACCCCGATAGGGAGGAAGGTGCCACCATAAGGCCAACTGTCAGCAGACCAGAGACTCAGGATTCGAGGAATCAGGAATCCTATGGGAAAGTGTTTTTCATCGTTTGAAACCCCGTAGCCCCGACGAGGGATAATACTGTGGTCATGGGGACAACGGTCATATGGGCCAGGAGCCTAGATAGGAGAGCTAGTGCGCAAAGAGAACGTCGGAGTTCGAGGGATCGCGAGTCTTGAGGAAGGGTGTATTTCGACATTGGAATGTCCAAAACCCCGATGATGAATATGACTTCGGTCATATAAGGAGAGGTCATGTGGACCAAGAGCTTATCCTAGAGGGCTAATGGGAATTTGAGCGCATCAGGATTTTGAAGTCAAAAACCTCGACGAGAAGGAATATAATGCTGTGGTCTTATAGAAAGCAGTCGCATGGGCTAAAGGATTAGCCAGGTGGGGCTAAGGAAACAAGGAGCATATTGGGGATCGAGGATCGGTAAAGAAATTTGTTTTGACATCACAAGTGATCAAATCCTAATAAGAGGAACCCCGATAACAAAGTAAAAGGCCAGTATTGATTTCCCGATAGAAGAAGGGGAGATCCCGTGAGAGATTTTTGTGGGTGAAAATTTCCCGATAGGGAAATAGAAGAACTTTTCAGTTCTTCAAGCCGAGGAAGGAAGAAAGATCCTGTGAGCAGACGTGCCTAGCAGGTGCACCTGCATCAACGAGCTAGACTCGAAGACATGGAGACAACACAAAGATGCATAGCTAGTGCAGGGGATCTCAGTGATTCTGAAAGTGAAGTTGAGGTTGAACGTGAAGAAGAAGTTGCAACAGAAGATGCATCAAACAAACGTTTGATCAGGGCTATTGCAAGAATGGGTGCAAGAGAAAAGATGGACATTCCAGTTTATGATGGAAACTTGGATGCAAAAGAGTTTCTAGACTGGATTAGAGATCTAGACACATACTTCGACTATGAAGATATCGAAGAGGACAAGAAATTCAAGCATGTTGTCACGAGATTGAAAGGACATGCAACATTGTGGTGGGATGAAATACAAGTTGACAGACGCTGCAAGGGCAAGTAGAAAATCAATAGCTAGGATAGAATGATCGCAAAGATGAAGGTGAAATTCATCCCCAGATATTATCAAATTACTTTGTTCAGGAGGATGCAGAACCTGAGATAGAAGCTACTGACAGTGAAAGAATACACTGAGGAATTCTACAAGCTGGACATCATGGCAGGTCATCGGGAGAGTGATGATGAAAAAGTTTCCAGATATATGAATGTCCTGAGATACGATATCCAGGATGACATGAGCATGGTAACCATCTTAATGGTGGAAGATGCTTATCAAATGGCTCTCAAAGCGGAAGAGAAGCTGAGCCGAAAGCAGGGTTAGAGAGGCTGAGGCAGAAGTTAGCCCAGAGGCAAATCGGTTGCCCAGGATAAATATCAAAAGCCCAAGGAGGACTAGAAGAAACCTCAGACGTGAACTGAAAGAGGTGGAACCTCATAGAGAGGGAAATATGTTGAATAGCGAGGGAAACATATTGAGTAGAGAGGATATTATGCTGAAAATAACACTTTTCCTCATACTAGAGGTAGAGGAAGAGGAAGAGGTGGAGTAATAGCATGCTTCACATGTGGAAAGAATGGGCACAAGTCTTATGAGTGTCTGGAAAAGAAGAAAGAAAGTAGAGAATCTCACATCACCAAGGCACAGAGGTGGGATGTTGAGGCAGAATATGTTGAAGGCGGAAGATAGTTGATGATGCGAAAAGTCCTTTTGACACCAGAGAAGGAGGTGGAGAGTTCAGTCCAAAGGAGCAGACTTTTTAGGACTGCTTGCAAGACCAAGGATAGGGTATGCAAGGTCATCATGGATAGTGTTAGCATGGATAGTCTCCTTTCTACGGAGATGGTAGAGAAGATATAGCTAGAGACGATTGATCATCCAAGCCCATATAGAGTTTTGTGGCTACAAAAAGGACACCAGGTAACTGTCACTAAACAATGTTTAGTTGAATTTAAGATAGGAGGATATAATGATAAGATATTATGTGATGTCATTCCTATGGATGTTTGTCATCTATTCCTAGGTAGACCATGGCAATATGACAGGAATGTGATTCATGATGGGTGAATGAACACATACACCCTAGAGAAGAATGGGAGGACTCACATGTTGCTTCCAATTAAGGATAAGGAGGTGAAAAAGGAAGTAAACAACAATGTACTTCTCATGAGTGGGAAGGAGCTTATTACAGAGGTTAAGAAGAAGGAAGAACCACAATTCATTGTGGTCAGGAAACCAAAGATTGTTTTGGATAGCACAAGGTTGGATGATTTATCAGAAGAAGTTCAGAAACTGCTGGAAGGGTTCGTTGATATAGTAGTGGACGAATTACCTCGTTCGTTTCCATCGATCAGAAGTGTGAGTCATCATATTGATCTCATACCAGGAGCCAATTTTCCAAACAAATCCATGTGCAGATTGATGCCTCAAGAGAATGAAGAGGTTAAAAGGAAAGTCCAGGAGTTGTTGGACAAAGGTTTAGTCAGGGAAATCTTGAGTCCATGTGTTGTTCCAATAGTACTCAGTCCGAAGAAATATGGAGGTTGGAGGATGTGTACTGACTCGAGGGTGATTAACAAGATAACCATTAGGTACAGATTTCCATTGCCGAGGATGGATGATCTGATGGATTTCTTGAGTGGAGCAAAGTATTTTTCAAAGATTGATTTGAAAAGTGGTTATCATCAGATCCACATGAGAGAGGTTGATGAATGGAAGACAGCATTCAAAACCAACGAAGGGTTCTATGAATGGCTTGTTATGTTGTTTGGCTTAACAAATGCGTCGAGTACCTTCATGAGGTTGATGAATGAAGTCCTGAGGGAGTTCATCGAAAAAATTTTCATTGTGTATTTAGATGATATACTGGTTTTCAGTAAAATAGTGGCAGAGCATCTAAAGCATTTGGATACAGTGATGTAGAGGTTACAGTAGGAGAAGTTGTTGATAAACATGAAGAAGTCCTCATTCATGAAGACAGAGCTCATTTACTTGGGGTTTGTTATTTTGGAAAATGAGTTGAGGATGGATCCAGATAAGGTGGAAGTGATCAAGAATTGACCATCACCGAAGAATATCTTTGAGGTGAGAATTTTTCACAGATTGGCTAGTTTCTATCGAAAGTTCATCAAGAATTTCAGTGGAACCAGTGAAGAAATGATGGACATAGTGAAGAAAATACACAAGTCTTTTAATTGGACTGAAGAGGCTGAGAAAATTTTTAATCTATTGAAGAGGAAGATTTTGGAACAACCAGTTTTGGTGTTGCCGGATTTCCAGAAAATATTTCAAGTGAAATGTGATGCAAGTGGATTCGCAATCGGGGCAGTCTTGAGTCAGGAAGACATCCCAATATCATACTTCAGTGAGAAGCTGAATGAGGCGAAGGTGAAATACTCCACATATGATAAGTATTTTTATGCTATCATCCAGGCATTGAAGAAATGGAGGCATTACTTGATCCCGAAAGAGTTTGTCTTAAACAATGACAATCATGCACTGCAGTTTGTGACTCAACAGGAAAAGTTGAATCAGAGAGATGTCAAATGGGTTGAGTACATGCAAAATTTCACTTTTGTGATTAGACATATTTCTGGTACTGCTAACAAAGTGGTTGATGCTATGAGAAGGAAGTGTTTGTTGTTGCAGAAGTTCAGAGTCAAAACGTTGGGTTTTGATGATTTCAGGAACATGTACACTGATGATCAGGATTTTAAGGAAGCATATGAAGCAGCTGAGAATCCAATTCTCAAAGAAATAAGCCAATGGGTAGAATACATGATCTAGGAAGGATTATTGTTTAGAGGTAATCAACTGTGTATTCCGAAATGCTTCATGAGGGAGAATTTGCTGAAGGAGAAACATAGTGGAGGATTGGAAGGGCACTTTGGTCAGGACAAGATGTTCGCAAAGCTGAATGAGTCATATTTTTGGCCGAGAATGCGAGAATATGTCAAGAGATTTGTGGACAAATGCAAAATTTTCCAGCATTCGAAGGGAAGGAGATAGAATGTAGGGTTTTATCAACCATTGCCCATACCTGAAAGGCTGTGGGATGCAATCAGCATGGATTTTGTATTGGGTTTGCCAAGAACACAAAGAGGTTGTGATTCAATCTTTGTGGTAGTTGATAGATTTTCCAATATGGCACACTTCATTTAATGTCAGAAAACCAGTGACGCAACTCACATTGTGAACCTGTTTTTCAAAGAATTCATTCGACTTCATGGCTTACTGAGAAGCATAGTTTCGGATTGAGATACTAAGTTCATAGGGAACTTTTGGAGGACCTTATGGAAAAATATGGGAACTAGCTTGTCATTTAGTTCGGCTTATCATCCTCAGACGGATGGATAGACAGAAGTGGTGAACAGAAGTCTAGGAGACTTGCTGAGAAGCTTCGTGACAGAACACCACAGCCAGTGGGACAACATATTACCATAGGCAGAGTTTGTTTATAACGACTCAGTTAATAGGAGCACAGGGAAGAGTCCATTTTAGATTTTTTATGGCATGCAGCTGAGAGGATTTTCTGAATTAAGGGATTCAGAACAAACTGCGACTAGGAGCGTTAATGCAGAAGAATTCGCAAAGGCGGTGAAGGAACTTCACAGCTAGGTGAAGGAGCATTTGTAGAAATCAAGCAAGGAATATAAGCACAGAGAAGATCAACATAGAAGACAACTTCAGTTTGAGGTTGGTGACTTGATTCTGGCACATTTAAGGAAGGAAAGGTTCCCGAGAGGAATATATAATAAACTGAAAATGAAGAAAATCAGGCCATGTAGGGTCTTGAAGAAATTTGGGGTGAATGCTTATGAGATTGAATTACCCGATGGGATCAAAATTTCTCCTATATTCAATATCTCATATTTGTACCCATATAAAGTTGAGGAAACAGGGACTAGAAATGAACAACCAGTGATCTAGTGGACACAAAAAATGCCAGTTGCAGATAAGCCACAGATGGAGCGCATATTGGATAAAAGAGTGAGTAAGAAGACCAGGTGGAAAGAATATTTTGAGTATATGGTCAAATGGAAGAGCCATCCAGTTCAAGATGCCATCTGGGAGACCAAAGAAGAGATACAGAAGCATGGACAAACTGTGCGTGGGCTCATGGATAGGATCCCATGAATTTTTTTTCAAGCGAGGGAGTATGATGCAGGAGCATCATCGACATCAAGCGAGCCAGCGCAGAAGCAAAAGACAGCTGGACCAACGCCAGCACAAATTTTGAAATTACCTTGAAATTGATGCGCAATCTTAAATGAAGCCATTAAGAAGGAGTGCCTTTATATAATGTAAATGGACCTTGAGTGGTTTTCTCTCGTCCTTAGTAGGTAGAAGGAATTTATGGTAGTAAATGTAAGGTAGATAGAATTCAACTCTAGATTAGACAGTTTTAGAGCGCAAAAGGGAAACAGGATATATACACCCTCATTGTGTGTTGTATGGTAGCAGTGAGCATAGAGAAGAAGCAGAGAGCTATGTAAGAACACCCATGTACAGATATTTGGATTCATAGAAAGAGTTGATTCAAATTCATGGTTTTCATGTTTGTTCTTTGTGTATTGATGTTGAATTATATGATCATGAATGTTTTCTTCCTGTTATACATTTTATTTATATGTTGTGTATATGGCTTCATGGTTTGAGTTTGAAGTCTGAAAGGAAGTAGGAATGAGTTTCAATTGTTTCTCTATCTGAGCAAGAGTTCCTGCAAGGAGTGTAGTTGAAGTGTCCGCAAGGAGTGCGTTGACAAAGGACTCAGGTGGTTTAGGTTTTGTTCTCATTCACGTAGAGGTGTAGCTGGGCAAAGGAGTCGTGCAAGGAGTGCGCAGGCCAAGCTAAGTCTCATATTTGCGAACCTGAGCAAAGAATTTTGAGATTGTTGCTACAGGTGTGCACAAGGTCAAAGGAAATTCAGCGCTTGGAATTGTCTAAAGGTTGCCGCAAGGAGTGCACGAAAAAGTCTTTCTAAGGCTCAGAGTTATAAGGAAGATCAGGAGGGATAAAGCCTTATAATCGATGGAAGGGTTGCATGGAGTTTGTACCTTGAAAGTTTGTAAGAAGGCATCGTAAGTTTGCACCGCAGGTGGACAAGTTTTCATGGAGGAATACTTGGTTCATTTTGCAGAAATCATCTAGGAAGGACGGACGATCAAAATTATCTGAGGAGAATTCACGAAGTCGTGTGAGTCGTTAGATCTCGCGGAGGAACAAGAGAGATACGACGAGTATTCCCAAAAGGTTCGAAGCTCAGGAGGAGTAGGATCGTAGATATGAGTCGTAAGGGGCCGTCGGGTTTATTCATGGATTTCCATATCGGGGTTTCATAGGTTGAAGTCCCATAAATGTTGCAACGGGAATCACAATATCATGAAATGCGATATCCAAAAATCTAAGGGGATTGTGTGGGCCACAGCGGAGTCAGTCAGTGGACAGGTGGCATGCCATTTCAGAGATTCGTGGAGTAAAGTTCTGAAACCACTGCATCAGGATTCATGATACCATGAAGTCTGAAGTCCCGACAGAGGTGACGTAACGATTGAAAAGTCAAACTTGCGAAGTGTATTGGAGTTTCGGCAAATAGGGAATCGGGAGTCGGTGAGACAAGTTGTTCGACATCGTGAGTGCCGAAATCATGATAGGGAAAATCTCGAAGGCAAAAAGGGAAAGGTTAGCATTGACTATTTCAGAAGTCAAGGATTCGAGAGTCGAATTCTTGAACACTAACCTCATGAAGTCATGGAGTCTGATCTCCCAAGTGTAAAGAGGGGATCCCATGAGAGTTTGTTGTGGGTGTAGATTTCCCGATAGGGAAATGGAAGAACCGGTTAGAGTTCTTCGGGCCGTGTGAAAGGAAAGATCCTGTGTTGACGTGGACCTTCCGACCTACGGGTTGAGAGGTAGCATGCAAAGACATCATTATGTTTTTTTTGTGTACAAGGAATAATTCCCTCAATCCCTTAGACACCTTGCATTTATGGATGTCAATTTTCCCAAGGAGACAATTCCTTTAATTGTTGATGCAAGGAAAATGACATGGAATGTATTTCATGCAACCACACTACTTTGGGCATGGATGGAACTATATTGGATTTGATTCCCAGATATATTCTCCCTTAGTTATGGCCTCAAACAAAAATTTCATTCAAAAACTCAATGATTAATATGATTATATAATTCAGGCCAAGTTTTGCATTTTTCTGTGTTCTTCATTTTATAACAAGAGATAGAAATATCCATTGCCAAGAGTCATTTATATTTGGACTAGATTGACAAAGCACATCTTGAAACCATCTAGTGAGACCTAATGATAATGGGTAAGTAAATCTCCCTCTATGCTTCACATGTCCTACATATTGTCATGAGTCTTGGTCACATCTCCGTGTAAGACATGAGTGTCCTACTTGTGTAGTAAATTGCTCAAAAATGAACCAGTCCCCCACTTTGGTGGTCTTTTCCAATGTCTTCCACTATGGTGGTATATTCCAATTGTAGATACCCTTTGACTAAAGGAATAGTTATAACAAATACTTCATTTTGGATGATAAAGTCTAATTTATAGAAATAAAAGAGTCTTAGATGGGAACTAATTATTATACTCATTTATTACTTCAGACATATTGACC
>ML777472.1:1222622-1234176 GCA_009831015.1 Picea engelmannii
TTATGTAAGTTTAATCTTCTTGAGTTCGCAGTGTTACTTTCTTTGTTAACCCTCTATTTTGTTTAAAGCTCTACGTGAAAAGGGGTATTGTTATATTAATGGTGGGACTTTGTTTTGTTATGAGGTACCCACCAGAAGTTCCAGGCGTCGCTTTCCCCAGCCAGGGTCACGATTACAAACCAGGCATGACCACTGGAGGTCGCAACGTTTTTAAGTTAAGCAGTTCGACATCCCTATGGACTTCAGCTATTTGATTTTATGACTTGAAGTTTTAATGTTTTGCTAACACTTTCTTGTGATGGCCGAGTGCAAGGGTGTTCACTCCTCGGTGCAGGTACCAACTTCTATTCAACATGCCAAAGGTACTCGAGTTCCATAAAAATGGCTCTCAAAATGCTCCTTAAAAATAATAAGCAAGGAAATCCTGATTATGTTTGTAGTGTTCTGTTGTGATGACTATTTTGGTAAAGGCTTATCTTCAACGGTCTATAAAGTACCCCTGTGATTCAAGGTATTCAGAACAATTTACTAGTATTACTGGCCATTATTGCTGGATCTTGTTGATGACAGCCTGCGTAGCCTTCTGTTATCGAAACTATCTAATTGGACTTTTTTCTTGGAAAAAATTTCTGATAAAATATGAAGAAATCGTTTGCTAGTTGTTCTATAATGGAAAATGCCACCGTCCTAAATTTTTCATAATCTGTTTCACTTCCCTATGTTTCAACCCCTTGATTGAAATTTACAGAATGGAATAAAATCATATTTTTAGTGATGTTCGCTCATTGTTAAATATTCGGATTTTGTTTAAAGTTTGAACTTATATTAGGATGTAATAATTATGTTTGTGCACTGGCACATGTTCGACTCTTTGCTAAGTTTGAAACATAGAAATATGCGTATGTAACTCTGTTTGTACACTATTTCCTAATCACCTCTGTGTTTCTATTCTAAAGATTGGAATACACATACGCATATATATATATATATATATATATATATATATATATATATATATATATTCTCTCTTTTCATACATTGATGTGTATATTCAATTTTGTTTAAGGTTTTAAAACCTATATATATATATGTATTCGCTTTGTTCATGTTTATTCGAATCCGTTTAAGATTTTGGAAAACCTATATATATACCTGTATTTTCTCTGTTTGTGTATATTCGACTCTGTTTCAGGTTTGGAAAACCTATATATATATGTACCTGTATTAACTCTGTTTGTGTATATTCGACTCTGTTAAGGATTAAATAAAACCCCTATACATATATATACCCGTATTCGCTCTGTTCTTGTATATTCGACTCTCTGTTTCAGGTTTTGAAACCTATATATATATATATATATATATATATATATATATATATATATATATATATACACACACCCTGTTNTTCGTTCATTGATATACATACTAGATTCTGTTTAAATTTTGGAAACATATATATATACTTATATACACTCTGTTCATTCATTGATATTCATACCCGACTATACTTAAAGTTTGGAATTGTATGTACGCATATAATACTTCTTTTCGTTTACTGTTAGGTATTCGATTATATATATATATATTATGAAATCAAAATGACATTCCAGAAAATAATTCTACAATTCGATTCTGTAGTCTATTTACTGAATTCTCGAATAGCCATTGTCTAGGTTATTGCATGAATACCATCGTTAAGGATCCCATTAAAACAACAACCAATTCATCCAACATAGGTAGAATATCAAATTATTTAGGTACAGGAAAATACTTACTGTAGTTATACGATCATTAACACAAAAAGAAAACCAGAACTCTTTTCTGTCTAACTATAACATGAACAGTATATCTAACAAACAAATCATTCAGACAGATGGAGTTTAGAGTAACATATATGAACTATCTTATGAAGAAACAAAGGGAACAACCACGTTCCTCCCAACCGTAGAACCGAGCAGCCACAATTTCTTGCTCGATTCACCCCCTAGCCTGACCATGAGTCCATAAGGGCGAACTTGGAAATCCCTCTGCAACACAGTCCTTCAATTTAGTCCCTTTTTCTCCTTGCCTAACACCCTACCAGTGTTCATAATAGCAAGTGGAAAAAGAAAAAAGACTAGACACTTTTCCCCGCATACTTAGTAGTGTCCTGCATCCTCACATATGCTTATTTGTAACTTGCCTAGGTCTTTTCCATTCCTTGGGAATTTTCGCAGCTTCCTAAATCCCTAATTTTCAGGGGCTGCCAATGGCCAAATCACTAATTTTCCACTTGTAAAAATCAGCCCAGGGGTAGTTCCAACATGTTCCCCACTCATGGAGTCATGGTCAGCTACTTGTAACATGGTTGTTCCATTTGTCTTCCTACAATCAATATAAAATATTTTGTTTTTTAGCAAGTGTCATTGTCCAATATCTAGTTGGGACAAATCAGATCTCTGCGCAACAGTCAAAATCATTTATTATAATTATAAAATTTGACATTTGGAATTGCCATAAATGGAAAAAAAAATCCAATTTCGAATTTACTAAAAATAGAAATAAATTTCCAGCAATTTAAATTCTAAAAATATTTTTGTTTTCTTTATTTTTGGAGATGTCACATCCTTTTCCCATTAAATAAAACACTATCCTCAGTGTTCGTTCCTTTCCTAGAACAATATTGGATGAGATTTCCACAAATCTCCTTCCAACTCCCAAGTGGCCTCCTCAGGACTAGAGTGCTTCCATTGCACCTTTACCTAAGCGACGACTTTGTTCCAAAGTGCTATTTTTCTCTGGTCCAAAATGCGTAGGGGTCCCACTTGGAACTCGCTCTCGGGTTCCACCTGCACTAAGTTCCAACTAATCATATGAGTAGGGTCATGAATATACTTTTTCAGCAATTGAACATGAAATACATTATGAATTCTTAAATTATCTAGAAGTGCAAGTTGGTATGCTACGGGTCCAATTCAAGCTAGTATCTCGAAGGGCCCACAAAACTTGGGTGCCAATTTGGCATAGTTCCCTAACTTTAATGAGCTTTTTCGGGCTTTGACTTTTAAATAAACATGGTCTCCTTTATCTGCATAACTCTTTTGTTTGTCCTATGCTTCTTTCAAGTTCTATTGTACCTTTCTAACCATGTTCTCCATTTCTTGGAGCATTTCGGGTACGACCATGAGTCTGTCAGTCAGGTTATCCTAGCTAATTGGAGTTATACACTTACTGCCATGCAATACTTCGAAAGGGATCAATTTTGCTGAAGTTTGGTACCCATTGTTATACGTAAATTATACCAAGTGTATATAATCCTCCCACTTGTTTGGTTTTGTTCTTACGTACATGTGGAGCATATCCTCTATGGTTTGGTTTGTCCTTTCGGTCTGTCCATCTGTTTGTGGATGATAACTTGTACTAAAATTCAAGTTGGTATAGAGCCCTACAAACAATTCCTTTCAAAAGGTGGAGGTGAATTTTACGTCTCTATCTGAAATCACTGTTTTAGGAATACCATGCAGTCTAAATATTTCTTTCATTAATATTAAACAATGTTTATAGCTTTAAAATTAGACTTTCCTAGAATAAAATGTGCAGACTTACTGAGTTTATCGATTACAACTATGATAGAGTCATTATGTTTCTGAGTTTTAGGTAAACCTATTATAAAGTCGAGTGATATAGTCTCCCATTTCCATTCTAGTACTGGTAATGGTTGTAAGAGGCCAGCTGGATGCTGGTGCTCGACCTTAACCTGCTAACAATCTTGGCATCTAGCCAAGTATTCCATAGTTTCTCCTTTCATATTAGGCCAATAAAATAGTTTTTTGAGTGTTGTTATTGTTTTCTGGTACCCTGGGTGGCCGGAATACGGCTTCTTATGCACTTCGTCCAATATTGTCACCTTCAACCCTACTAAATTTGGTATGTAACGTGTTTTTTTAAATCATAGCAGTCCCTTCTCGTCGCCACTTAGATCTGATTTATCTGATCTCGCGGTAATATTTGGAAATTCTTCCATCATTTTGGTATAGTTTTCGTCATCAATACCTATCGTCCTTATTATTTCTTCCAGATCACTTTCTTCTATGCTAATATTCATCTCAAATAATCCATGGATTCTTTTGCTTAAAGTGTCTGCCACTTTGTTTTCCTTGCCCTTGATATGCCTAACCTCGAAGTTGAATTCACTTAAGAGGGCTAACCACCTTGCTTGCCTTGCGTTAAGATATGGTTGGTTAAACAGGTATTTCACCCCGCTGTTGTCCATTAATAATAGGAATCTTCTACCCATTATGTAATGTTGCCACATCTTTAAGGTGTGTATTACTGCTACCAATTCTAAGTCATGAGTGACGTAATTCCGCTCGTGTTCTTTTAATTTCTAGGACTCATAACAAATAACATGTCCTTCCTGATTTAGGACACCACCTAGCCCTTCTTTACTTGCATCGACACATACCTTGAAGTCTTTATCTGGGTCTGCTACTTTTAATATGGGTGCCATTGTCAATAATTCCTTTAGTTTGTTGAACCTGTCTTGACATTTCTTTAACCAGCTAAACCTGGTTCCTTTCTTCTGTAAAGATATGATAGGGTAGGCTATTTTGGAAAACCCTTCTATAAACCTGCGGTAGTATCCTATGATTCCCATGAACGACTGTATATCTCTTGCATCTTTAGGTATCGGCCATTCCATAATGGATTTCGTCTTTTCCAGGTCTACGACAATGCGCTCCGCTGAAATTACATGTCCAAGGTATTGTATTTCCTTCTGATAGAAGTCACATTTTTCAAAGTTGGCGTACAGTTTGTGCTTCCTTAACGTTTGTAGAACTATTCTTAAGTGTTCTTCATGTTCCTCCTCCATCTTTGAATAGACCAGGATATCTTCGATGAAAACTACCACGAATTTGTCCAAGTACTCACTGAAAATACTGTTCATTAGACACACAAACGTGTTTGGGTCATTAGTGAGTCCGAAAGGTACGAATACAAACTCGTAGCATCCATATCTTGTCCGAAATGTTGTTTTGTTTATGTCCTTGTATTTTATCCGAACTTGATGATAACTGGGTCGTAAGTCTAATTTTGAAAAGATCTTGGCCCCCCCTACTTGATCGAACAGATCATTTATCCTTGGTAATGGGTATTTATCCTTAATAGTCATCTTGTTCAATTGTCTATAGTCGATACATAATCTTAGAGTACCATCCTTCTTTTTCACAAAGAGGATTGGTGCTCCCCACGGTGAGACACTTGGTCTAATATACTCTTTGTCCAACAATTCTTGTAATTGTATTTTTAATTCTGTCAGTTTTGGTAGACTCATTTGGTAAGGCGCCTTTAAGATAGGGGTAGAACCGGGTAACAGATCTATGGAGAAGTCTATTTCCCTTCTAGGGGATAATTCTGGTATCTCATCTATAAACATGTCTCTGAAATCATGTAGGACAACAAAGTCTTCCAACTTTGTCTTATCCTTCTCTTCTGCTATACTTGTCACTTGGATGGCATAAACTTGACATTCTTTTCTCACTGATACCGGTTTTGGTATACCTTTGGTCGTCTTGGTGGTGCCAGAATCATCTTTATAACTAAGTATCTTTGTATAACAATTTAATATTGCTTTGTGTCATTCCAACCAGTCCATCCCAATCATCATATCGTAAAATCCTAGTGGTAGGATGTTCAAATTGGTCCTTATAGTTTGACCATCTAAGCTGAACTCAAAATCCGAAATGTAGTCGATCACTTTACTTTTTGTACATGTCGCTAGTTGCATAAGCCATGATTTTGCATGCTTCAGTCTCTTAAGTTTGTTCGACTCTACTACTTTTAGAGTAATATAGCTTAATGTTGCTCTGGGGTCAATTGAAATAGAAATTTGAGTGTCCTGGATTTTACCTTCGACTTCCACCACTGAGGAATGGTGGTTAGTTTGTCCTCCGTCGACGGCTGCATTTATCCGACATAGGCTCCTGCCCATATCTCCCACTATCGAGGCCTCTTGCAGGTTATGAACAACAATTCTATTTGTTGAACTTAGACATGGGAATTTCCTCCTAAGATGAGGTTCTCCACATTCCCAACACTTCAATGGCTCGCGGAAGTTGTCCCCAAACCTCTTTGCTCCCAGGTTTGTTGGTTTCCCGCTACCTTGAGCATTCAAAGGATTGGAGTGAAGATCCTTTCTTAGAAAATTCTTCGTTGTATTCCGATAAGGAGCTGGCTGGTATCCCTTCTTCCGTTGGTTCATTCGATCTTGTTTCTTGTCTTTCCACGCTTTGGGAAACTTTTCCTGTTGTTTATATTGGTCGTAGCACATATGCTCTTTTCTGAATACTTCAAGGATTTGGGGTTTTCAAACTCAATTCTGTCCTTGTAGGACTGTGGTAGACATCTTATAAATCGCTGAATTTTTACTTTATCCTCACGGATATATGGTATGAATCTTAGTAGATCCAAAAATTTATTTATAAGATCCTCCATTGTCATATGTCTGATTCCTAACTCGTAAAATTCCTTCGTCTTTCTTTCATAATAATTTTCTGAAAGGTATCGTTTCTTAAAATACTTCTTAAAGTCAGACCATTCCAACTGTTTCTCCTTTAGGCCCTTGGCCAATTTCAGATCTTGCCACCAAACATTGGCCTTCCCTTTTAGATTGTAGATGACCATCTTGACCTTCATGTTGCTGGAATAGTTAAAGATTTGGAATTATTTTTTTATGTCCAATAGCCATGCCTCTGCTTCTTCTCCTATTCTAGATTACCCATCAAAGGTAGCGGGTTTAATATTTTTGAATTCTCCTTCAAGGTGGTCTACTTGTTTTCTTTTTCTGTCAGTTTTTGTTCCATCCTCAGCTGGAGTTGTTCCTTCAGACGATCTGTCTTCTTTTTCTGTTTCTAGTCCTGACTTCTTGGAGGCTCTCTTGTTGACTTCCTCATCATTATTAGTGTCTTTTGGGCTTTTCTTGGTCACTATACTGCACAACAGGACTTTGTTTATCTCCTGTTGTTCTTGCTGTGCCTTCTTCAATTTTTCATTGTCTTCTTTAAAGATCTATAGTTCGACGATCAGGTTCCTCATTGTTTCTAATACTTCTGTGGGTGATCTTTTGTCACTATTCTTCCTTTCATCTCTAGGAGGTCCTTGCTGTGGATTTTCTTCCATCCTATTTTCTTCATTGTCTCGAGCTGCCATACTTATTCACCAAAACAGAGAAAGTTTTTTGTTTGTAACCACACAATTTATTAGTTTTTGGGAAGGAAAAAAAAAAATTTACATACTAATAACTACAGTGGTCCTATTCAGGCCCAGTGTTGTAACTTTCGCTCTGATACCATATGTAATAAACCTCAAATTTATCATAAAAAAAATAAAAAAATTTAGGGACATTATCCTTTAAATTTTCGTAAGGTGGGTGCTTACATCTACTTTGGCTTGGAGTGACCCTTGAACATATTAATTTAGAACAACGAGAAGTTTCAATGACAAAAAGGGCCTTTTCCTAAGCCCTATATCATACTATATAAATGTTGATATTTAAATTTATTTGCCCATTCGCAAAGATTGTATTTCCACTCTCCTAATTAAGGGAGTCAGGCTGGAGTGGACCTTGCACACACCATATTATAGTTCTGACATCAATTATGATGCAGGAGCATCTCCCATGTTAAGTGAGCCAGCGCGGAAGTGGGGGACAGCTGGACAAGCCAACACAAATTTTGAAAATTTCCTTGAAGATGATGCACGATCTTAAATGAAGTCATTTAAGAAGAGGCGCACTTGTATATTGTAATCAGGACCTTGAGCCATACGCTCTCATCCTTAGTAGGTAGGAGGAATTTAAGATAGTTAATGCAGGTAGATAGATTTTAATTTCTAGATTAGACAGTTTCAAAGGGAAAGAAGGAAACGAGATATAGACACCCTCATTGTACATTGTATCATTATGAGAGGAAGAAGGAAGAGAAAGAGCAATAAGAGAACTGTGTAAGAACACCCATGTACTGATCTTGAATTAATAGAAGGAAATTGATTCAAATTCATGGTTTGTGTTGTTCTCTGTGTATTGATTGATATGATCATAGATGTTTGCTTCATGTTATGCATTTGTTGTTATGATGTGCATATGATTTCACGTGTTAAGATTGAAGTCTGAGAGGAAGTGGAATGAGTTTCAATTGTTTCTCTATCTGAGAAAAAATTCCTGCAAGGAGTGCAGTTGAAGGTGTCCGCAAGGAGTGCGTTGACAGAAGGCTTATATAGTTTAACTTTTGTCCTCATTCACCCAAAGGTGCATTTGGGCACAAGAGTCATGCAAGGAGTGCACAGGCCAGGGAAAGCCTCAGGGTTGTGAACCTGAGCATAATATCGAAGACTGTTGCTACAGGTGTACGCAGGGTCGAAAGGTTCTCAGATATTTGGAATATCTAAAGGTTTTTGAAAGGAGTGCATGCAAGGACCCTCTTTGAGGCTCGAAGTTGAGAAAAGCTCTGGAGGAGTAAAGCCTTTGAAAACATTGAAGGACATTTGAAGTTTGTAGGGCAAGAAGATAAGTCCAAGAAGGAGTCCTTGGTTCACTTCATGAACATATAGAAGAGGAGAAGACCGACGGTCAGATCTGCCAGAGGAGCAGGGAGGTTACAATTGCACCCGAAATCCAAGCTTAGGATATTGGGGATCGTCGGATCTGCACATAGTTACTCGTCAACCATCTGATTGGATAGAAGTTGCACAGGACTTAAATCCCTATGATTAGAGGAGGAGCATCGGGATATTGAGGCATCGAAATTCAGAAAATCGAGGATCTTGCAGACCAGAGATCGACAAATCTATCATAGAAGTCCCGACGAGATCAGAGCCGTCCATCTATTAGGACAGGTGGCAAGAATTCAGAGTCATCGGTATATCGGAGTTCCAGGAGTCAAAATCTTGAGACCCTTTGAGTCTCGCAATAGCGAAGGGATCATAGCCATGGATCTCAAGTAAGACACGTGCCGGTTGATCGCTTGATCGAAAATTTGGTCATCAGGGTTCATAGGAGTGAGTGGTTTTGATTTTCCATTTGATGAAGTACGAGGTTCAATATGAATCCTCCATCATTTGGGATGCGTGTCAGAAGGTCTGACGAAATCGGGGTTCGGCATATCAGAGGTCCTAAGGACAGGATACTCTTGAAATTTGAAATCGTGAAACGCGATATCCTGACGGCTACATAAATAGTGTGGGCCACAGTGGAGTCAGTGACATGGACAGGTAACACACCGTATTGAAGTTCGGGGAAAGTAAAGTCCCAAAACATTGTCATTAGGATTCACGATCCCGCGAAGCCTGAAATCCCGACGAGGCGACAGGATCATGGAATATTCAACCCGCGTGTGCATTGGAGTATCAGCACATCGGGGTTCGGTGTTTGGTAAATCCATTTTCTTGATATCAGGAGTGGTGAAATCATGATAGGAGAAATCCCAATAGGGTAACAGAAGGTTCAGCATTAACTTGCATTGGGTTTCATGGATTTGAAACACCAGCGCTCAACCATAGACCTCGCGAAATCGCGAAGTTCAATTTTCCGATAGAAGAAAGGGAGATCCCGTGAGAGAGTTGATCTGGGTGAAAATTTCCTGATAGGGAAATAGAAGGACCATATAGTGTTCTTCGGGCCGAGGAAAGAGAAGATCCTTTGAGCAGACGTGCCCTGCAGAGCACACCTGTGTCAGAGTAGTATCAGAGCTTAGAAAAGCTTCTTTTCTTTCTGTAGCATGGAAAAGGAGAATTTGCCATGCCGCCGAGAAGAAGAGATAGACAATCACCCGATCCAGAGGAGGAAAGGGAAGCGCCTAGAGGAAGGGGTAGAGAAGTGCAGAATCCAGAAGTAGAAAGAGATCTGCATAACTTACGTGCTAGAATTGTGGACATGGAGATAAGACAAAGGTGCTCAGCTAATGTAGGAGATATCAGTGAGTCCGAAAATGAATATGATGCTAGACATGGAGAAGAAGAAATCCCAGCAGAAGATGCAGAAAATGAGCGCTTGCTTAAAGCTGTTGCAAGAATGGGTGCAAAGGTAAAAATGGACATTCCAGTTTATGAGGGAAATCTGGATGTAGAAGAGGTTCTAGACTAGATTAGAGCTCTAGAAACCTATTTTGACTACGAAGATATCGAAGAAGACAAGAAAGTCAGGCATGCCATTATGAGATTAAAAGGACATGCAGCCTTGTGGTGGGATGAACTACAAGCAGATAGGTGTTGCCAAGGCAAGTAGAAAATTAAGAGTTGGGACAGGATGATTGCAAAGATGAAGGCAAAATTCATTCCCAGGGACTACCAAATTTATCTGTTCAGGAGAATGCAGAACCTGAGAAAGAAGTTGATGATAGTGAAGGAATATACTGAAGAGTTTTACAGGTTGAATATTAGGGTAGGTCATCGCGAAAGCAATGACGAAAAAGTGGCCAAGTATATGAATGGCCTGAGATATGAGATTCAGGATGAAATGAGTATGGTGACCATCGGAACAGTGGAAGATGCTTATCAAATGGCTCTAAGAGTTGAAGAGAAGTTGAGCCAAAAGAAGAGTCAAAGGGGCAGAGACAGAAGTCATCCCAAGGGAAAATCAGTTGCCCAGGAAAGAACCCAGAAGCCCAGGGATGACTGGAAGAAACCTCAGACTCAGATAGAGAGAGGTGGAAGTTCACAGTGAGGGAAATACGCAGAGCAAAGAGAACAACATACTGATAAGAGAGGAGGATATGCTGATAATAATAGGTTTGATTAAAAATATTTCTGTGGTTGGAGTTTTCATGATTGGTCGGACAAGCCACAGTTAGGTCAATAGAATGTCGACGTTTCGGATCCAAATCAGGATCCATCTTCAGGACAATGAGCCTGGGTTAAGATAAAGAAAAGATTTGTTTTAATACTGGAAATTGGCGTGAAAGTTAAGTGTCGGCTAAGGTTGTATTGGTAAAAGTTATTTTTGATTTAATTAGGGTTTATGTTATTAGGTAAAAAAAAATTTCTTTATTATTTAATTAGGGTTATGTTTGATTGTTTTGAAATTATTAAATTATTATTAATTCAAACATTGATAAACTTTGAATTAATAATAATTTAATAATTACAGAGTGTAATAATGTTTGTTATATTAAATTAGGGTTTGGATGTTTATTAATAAATTCAAAGTTTTTTAATGTTTATTAATGTATAGTTGCAAAGTTGTGTGTTGATCAAAGTTTAATGAAGTTTATTAGTTTATCCAAGTTTTTTGAAGTTTAATACTTAGTTTATATTGAATAAGGGTTTCACAATCTATTAATGTTTGTTAAATTGATTTAGGGTTTCAAAGTTTATTAAAGTTGATTATATTTATTAATTAGTTCATTAGTAGTTTCCAACGTTTAATAATGTTTATTAATGTATAGTTTCAAAGTTTATCTAGGTTTATTGATGTTTATTAACTAGTTTATTAATAACCCAAAGTTTATTAGTTTACT
This sequence comes from Picea engelmannii, assembly GCA_009831015.1. Taxonomy (NCBI): domain Eukaryota; kingdom Viridiplantae; phylum Streptophyta; class Pinopsida; order Pinales; family Pinaceae; genus Picea; species Picea engelmannii. The sequence goes on from ML777472.1 coordinate 1,234,115, forward strand.
ACTAATTTCAAAGTTTATTAATTGTTTGTTGTATTAATTAATTAGTTCTTAAGAATTATTTG
>ML777472.1:1241711-1273271 GCA_009831015.1 Picea engelmannii
ACACACACACACACACTCTGTTCGTTCATTGATATTCATACCTGACTCTATTTAAAGTTTGGAATCATATGTACGCATATAATACTTCTTTTCATTTACTATTACGTATTTGATTCTATATATATTTTATGAAATCAAAATGACATTCCAGAAAATAATTCTACAATTCGATTCTACAGTCTATTTACTAAATTCTTTAATAGCCATTGTCTAGGTTATTGCATGAATACCATCGTTAAGGATCCCATTAAAACAACAACCAATTCGTCCAACAGAGGTAGTATATCAAATTATTTAGGTACAGGAAAAGACTTACAACAATTATACGATCATTAACACAAAAAGAAAACCATAACTCTTTTCTGTATAACTATAACATGAAAAGTATATCTAACAAACAAATCATTCAGACAGATGGAGCTTAGAGTAACATATATGAACTATATTGTGGAGAAACAAAGGGAACAACCACGTTCCTCCCAACCATAGAACTGAGTAGCCACAATTTCTTGCTCGATTCACCCCCTAGCCTGACCATGAGTCCATAAGGGCGAACTTGGAAATCCCTTTGCAACATAGTCCTTCAATTCAGTCCCTTTTTCTCCTTACCTCACACCCTTCTAGTGTTCATAACAACAATTGGAAAAATAAAAAAGACTAGACTCTTTTCCCCGCATACTTAGCAGCGTCCTGCCTCCTCACATATGCTTATTTGTAACTTGCCTAGGTCTTTTCCCTTCCTTGGAAATTTTCGCAGCTTCCTAAATCCCTAATTTTTAGGGTCTGCCAATGGCCAAATCACTAATTTTCCACTTGTAAAAGTCAGCCAAGGGGTAGTTCCAACATGTTCCCCACTCATGGAGTCATGGTCAGTTACTTGTAATAGGGTTGTTCCATTTGTCTTCCTGCAATCAATATAAAATATTCTATTTTTTAACAAGTGTCATGTCCAATATCTAGTTGGGACAAATCCGATCTCTGCCCAACAGTCAAAATCATTTATTACAATTATAAAATTCGAAATTCAGAATTGCCATAAATGGAAAAAAAAATTCCAATTTCGAATTTACTAAAAACGGAAATAAATTTCCAGCAATTTAAATTCTAAAAATATTTTTTATTTTCTTTATTTTTTGGGAAGTCACATTAGTGATGATATTTATATTCATATAATATAAATTCAAATTGACAACTTATTGGATTTGTGTTGGATATGTAGGCATAGCTAGCACATACACAACTCACACATAGATGTTAATAACAAGTGATGTTCCTTATATGCATATTTTAAAAATGTTCATGTAACTAATTTCACGCATGCAAATAAATAAAGTAAATCACCGAGCTCCCTTTAAACCCTTAATTCCGGCTCACATCTCCCATCCCTTCCTTTGTTGAAATATGTTGGAGTTTTGACAATATTTAACTAACTCTAGAGATAATCCAAATGTGAAATATTCAAACCTTTCAACCTAATATCTCTAATAGGAAACTATTGTTAGTCATCACATTATTATTTGTAGAAATTTATATTAGGAATATGGACAACCATCATACCACATTTGCACCATAAAAAATAAGGAATATATATGAACTATAAGGAATATATATGTTATCTTAGTGGATGGAACCATGTTCAAAGAATATGCACATGTTATTGAGTTAATTTTGGGTAGTTATCCACTCAATGTAGAAATCCCTTAGTTTATAGTACAGAATTAGGTCCCTTTATGTAACTTTAGGTGACCATAAAGTATTTCACAATTATGTATTTAGTTCAACCATATCCACAACTATCCAACAATTTGTAGTTAAATCTCTCAAGTGATCCAACTATATAATATACCATTTGAACAGTTCATATGTTATATAATATAACATTATCCAATCTGTGATCAGATAAGAGTGCACCACCTAGTAAAGAAAGATTTCTTATGTTCCTATATTAAAGGAATAACAAGTTGTTGTGCACCACTTACTAAAGATTTCTTATGTTATTAGTGGGTGTGTAAGGTTATGAATAGTGGATCCAACCATAGGGTACTTTTAATATGCACATGCTATTGAGTTATTTTTGGGTGGTTATCCACTCAACGTAGAAATCCCTTAGTTTATAGTACACAATTAGATCCCTTTATGTAACTTTAGGTGACCATAAAGTATTTCACAGTTATGTATTTAGTTCAACAATATCCACAACTATCCAACAATTTGTCATTAAATCTATCAAGTGATCCAACTATATAATATACCATTTGAAAAGTCCATATGTTATATAATATAACATTATCCAATATGTGATCAACTTAGTTCTCAATCATTCAACTACTCATAGACCATGCTACATGAAGATTTGACAAGAGTCATTTATATTTGGACTAGGTTGACAAAACACGTCTTGAAACCATCTAGTGAGACCTAGTGATAATGGGTAAGTGAATCTCCCCCTATGCTTTACATGTCCTACATATTTTCATGAGTCTTGGTCACATCTCTGTGTAAAACATGAGTGACGTACTTGTGTAGTAAACTGCTAAAAAAGGAACCAATCTCCCACTTTGGTGGTCTTTTTCCTACCTTCTAGTTAGCAAAAACTCTTCATAAGTAAATTGATATTTCATTGAATTTCTATTTAATAGTATTTTTAATGGTATATCAATGTTCTGTAGAGTGATCTCCTTCTCCATTCTCAAATTATTTAGCCAAGAATTGGCATATTTATGCCAACCCCCATTAAGCAATATGTAGCAAATTTTCTTTCATGCTAGTAGTCTCTTGTGCCTATACATTAGGTACCTAGTTTTAGTCATTCTCTTAATGGGGAAATAACTAATTATATGAGGATAGGATAGGTTACTTATGACATTAATTATAAGATCAAAAATTATAAACACTTTTGAATTTTCTCAGTATTTCTCCATGATTATATAGAAATGCTACAACCCAAATCTTCAAATCCATATATATAATAAAACAAAATTGATGAGTGTCTCAAAAGGGGTTTATTTTTTTCCCAGAGCCGATATTCATACGATTTACAATTGTGTTCAAGGTAAAAATAGGTTTTGGACATGGAGGGATATGATGTTATCAGGATTAAACTCTTTGTTTTGGGGATTCTAATGCATTACATTATATGTGGTCATTGTGGATCCAACCATAGGAAACTTTTAAGGAATATTAAAGAAATGTTGTAATATGTTTTTTTAGTGGATCCATGTTGGACAACTGAGAGAGGGGGGGGGGGTGAATCAATTGTTACCGTGCTTAAAATATTATGCTTATTTTAAATTCTTTACAGAGCACTCAATGACAATCACAATAATGCAGGGAAGTAAGAAATAGAACATTCAACATCATTCACACATATGAGATACACAGAGACAGATATTTCCTAAAGAAACCCATAAAGGGTAAAAACCTCTTCTTCTTTATATGATAAGTATTCTTTACATTATGTACATTATCATACTTATGAGCACTAACTCATAATGAGGCTAGAACCTCTATTTTGCAAGATGATACTTCCTGAGGGCACTAACTCTCTAATTTCTCTAGCATCAACTAGAAGGAAGCACCAACTCCCTGTGTTTCTGTAGCACTCACTAGAAGGAAGCACCATCTCCTTGGTTTCTCTAGCACCCACTAGATGGAAGCACCAACTCCCTGGTTTTTCTAGAACCCACTAGAAGGAAGCAACAACTCCCTAAGTGTTTCAACACCAACTGGATGGAAGCACCAACTTCCAGTCACATAGGCACCCATTTGTAAAATAGAGAACTACAGTTCTCCCTTACACCACCATGTCACCCTAGTTTCTCTGGGTGCAACCAAATGGAAGCTACAACTCCCCATGTTAAAGAACCCACTTGAACCTCTGAGGACAACAATCCTCCCTAGCACCTCCCAACCTCCCTGAAATATAAAGTTTGCTATATATAAATTTATCACAGTGATACAATATTTATCATTGGCTTGCTAGGCTTATCACTGTTCTATTATGCTGCTTTGCTCTCCTGTATTAGTGTCTCTCTATTATCTTCTTTCAATTTATGATCTTCTATTTTTCTCTACAAGAGCACCTCAGCCTTCCTTTACTATCTCACTGTGTTGCTTCACACATCCCTTGTGCTTTCTGTGCTTCTGCCTTTTATGCTCTATGGGTCATGTCCATTCCATGCACCATTCCTCTTCTCTGTATTTCAGCTGCTACAGACTCCTCCTTCTACATGCCTGAATCACACTCAACAAAAGCAACCATAGGATCTTATTTGTTCTTCATTCTTATAGTCTCTGTGCACCTTCTGCATTCTCTCCTCCCAATGTTTTTGCATGCTATCCCCATGTCGAGTGCTCTTCCTGATCATCATTGCAACTCTTCAGCTTCTCTAGTTGTTAAACCCATGCGTCCATAATCACTGGGTGTTATGTTGAGATTCCTTCACCTATCTAGCAGTCGAGACTCTTCATATTCTCTATTATAGTCGAGCTCAACCTCTCTGTTGCAGTTATAGGCTCCAACGCTCTTCTATCTATCAATCGCCTCTATGAACAATCTTCATTCCACTGGCAGATTCCTTGAGACTCTTCAACTCCTATAGCAATCACATGGAAGTCTCTTCGAGTCCTCTGGCTGAAACCATCAGTGGTTTCTAGCAGTTACAATGTGAACCTTGAAATGGAGCCTAGCTATGCTAGCTCCTTCCACTTACGTGACCACCGACAGTGACCACTAGCTACATAGACATTTTGCCACTTCAACATTTCAACATTCGACAATTTGGCATTCGTGTGATCAAGTGTCTCGAAACTCAAAGTTGTGATCCCCAAAATGGAGCTTGGTTGCATTGGATCCTTCCTCCAACTTCTGCAGATGTAACCACTGGCTATGACCATAGCCTTATTAGAAACTACATTTTGCAATTTCACATTTCGTGAATTTGTTGCGAGTCACTCTGACTCTTCCAACTCCCGATCATGAAATGGAGCCTTTCAACATGAAATATCCTTCCTTCGCATGCCCACAGTTGTGACCAAGCATTTATCCAAAAAGTGCTTTCGCGATTTCACATTTCGACATTCCTACAATTCGACATTTCTATGGAGAAGTATCTCGACACTCTAAGTCCTGATATCTGAACCTCCGGTCGATGTGCCTGTTTTGGGTTGTTGAGGTTTCACATTTATGCACTCTAGGATTCCCGATGATGAAGAGTCTTGACTCTTTCAACTCCTGGTATCCGAAACTGTCCTCCTACTTTTGAGATTTCAGTGTTTTTCATTTCATGATTACAGGACTCATGATGATGAAGAGTCTCAACTCTTCCATCTCCCGGTATCCGAAGTTGTCCTCCTGCTTTTGATATTTTGGTATTTCGCATTTTTCGATTCCGGTACTCCTGATGATGAACAGTGTGACATCCCCAAAATAAATAAATTGGACAAAATAATTTAGAATCTAAAAGTGCTGGAAAATTCTTTCCGTTTTTGGTAAATTTCGAAATTGGAATTTTTTTGCCAATTATGGCAATTCTGAATTTCGAATTTTATGATTGTAATAAATGATTTGGTTGTTAGGCAGAGTTTTGATTTGTCCCAAATAGATACTTGACTATGACACTTGTATGAAAAAGGAAAGAAAACAATATTTTTTATTGATTGCAGGAGGACAAATGGAGCAGCCATGTTGAAATTAGTTGACCATGACTCCATGAGTGGGGAACACATTGAAATTAAATCTGGGCTGATTGTTACAAGTGGAAAATCAGTGATTTGGCCAATAGTAGCCCCTGAAAATCAGATATTAAGAAGGCTGTGAAAATTCCCCAAGAGAGGGAAAAAGTCCTAGGCAAAACTAATAAATGAGAATATGTGAGGAGGCAGGACGCTGCCAAGTATGTTGGGGAAAAGACTAAGAAATTTGTTCATGCTATTATGAACACTATTGTATTAGTGTGAGGCAAGGGAATACTACTGATATTCGAAGGACATTGCTGGAGAGGAGATTTCAATTCACCCTCATGGATTCATGGTCAGGCTAAGGGGTGAACCGGGCAAGTAGATTGGTTGCCCTGTTCTATGGTTGGGAGGAACATGGTTGCTCCCTTCGTCTTCCTGTAAAATGCGGTTCAGATATGTAACTCTACCTTGATCTAGTCAAATGATTATGTATTGAAATCCGTTTTACTTCTATATATGATTTTGTTCTAGTTGAATGTTGTGGGAAAGATTTATTTGTTTACTTCCGAATGATTGGTTGGAATTGTACCTTTTTATTTAGATTTAATACTGGGTAAATTATTAATATTTCTGGAATGTATTAACAACAAAATGAATTATGTAATAGTTACAAATCCCATAATAGATTGTCTTGTTTTAGTTTATTGTCGATGCTACTGTTAAACAATGAGCCTTTGCGACTAACCATACATTCATAAATCCAACAAGTATACTCTACAACAGTGAAGTACCAATCGACCGACGTATAAACCGATATAGTCATTGAACATATATATATAGTTATATAGTGTAATGGAACATTTTGCAACAGAGGAGGAGTGTCACTAAGTAAACTACCCATACCAAAATCCGATAGCATTAATGGGATAGATAACCTTATGAGAGGAAATTTTTAATTCCAAGAAAAGAAAAGACTCATCGGACCCCATTACAGGTAGGCCATATATATATATATACATGCATAAATTGAGATAGATATGATAGTAGTGGATGACCCTGTAAGAAAATGTTTAACCACAGGTTACGAAATAAATGACAATACTATTTTCTTGTTCGTGTGAGTAGACCCGTAGGGGTTTTAATCAACAAAAATCAAGAACAGAGGATAAAAGATTCCTTGTTACATAACCCAAACAATCCTATAGAGACTTTTAAATAATGATAATAGAAACAGAAGGTAATAAATCATGAATTATAAATGAATAATGATGACCATCGAACCTCCTAGTGCATAGATCTATAATGAACTTATACAATAAGCCATCACAGAAAAATAGAATGAAAATAGTACGTGAAATTGCATTGAAGCTATCTAATTCACTGGTGAGCAGTCTGTTGAGGGCATATTGGATCATGATAATTCACACAGAAGGTAGACAACAAATGAGGAGTGAATCCAAACTAATACTGAAGCTATTTTTTTTTCCATGGGTAAGCAGATCGATAAAGGTTACTCAACACTTATAAATGAAGAACATAATGTAAATGATTTGTGATGCGTGAAACTGGAACTAGTTACTGCTACCATTGGAACATAAATGAACCAACTATATTAAATTTTGGAATGGACGAAACCCTAGGCATAATCACTATGCATGGTCGATTTGGTTTGGAAAGGGTTATACATCCAATAATGAGATTCGATTTTGGAACAAAATAAATATGATAGCCGAACAAAAAACCAAATTTATATTATGTAGAGGAGAATACTTCAGAGTTCCAAAACCCCCCAATAGAACTAATACACTTGATATAATAAGAACTGTATTGTTTTTAACAATCAACGACCTAGTTACCAAATTCCAACCAAGCACACATAGTGCGATGGTTCAATATACCAGAAATCCTTTTATACAACTTGAAATTAACCTCTCAGCGGTGTTTGAATCATGACAAATAACTGAGAAACTGCGTAGGAACCCGAATACCTTTTTTGAAGTGAGGAGGGCATCCCCATGCTTCGGCATGCCTACACCTGCACAGAAGTAACATAAAGTATTAAAACATAACCAACAGGATAAGGTATTTAAATTACAGAATAGGAAGTGACTATAAAAGGACCTGTTGAATACTTAACTGAAGCAGAGGATGTATGCCTCATGTCGTCATGCTACACCACCCAGACCAAGAGGGGAAAGGGTGTTCGTGCATCCCTGATGGGTACCCTCGCACATCCAGAGGCCCATCATTAGTAATAGATACAAGTATATAATCCAAACGGATAATACAGGAATAACAGAAAGAATAATAGGCTTAAAAAGAAAAACTATGCATGGTAAAAATAAAACTTCGTGCATTCAACTTAATAGAAGAGATTAAACGCATTCGGCAACTCGGAAGAACTTCACTTCTAAATCGATGCTACCAACTAACACTAAAACCAACCATAGAAGACCAATAAAAAAATAACAAGAATTTAATGGACTATCCAACGAAGGAGACCTGAAGGTAATAACGCGGGTTTAACTGAACCAGGAAGCAAAACAACAAGGGTGTAACAGACTATCCAACAGAGAAGAACAGAGAATAATAGCAAGGGTTTTAACTAAAAGGTTGTCGAATTCTTGATAGATGTTGTGATACGAGTAATGGCTCGGTCCCGACAGGTCGTATTGTGCAATAACAGGGATAAACTAGAATAGGAGTCAAAACCCTTAGAAAACAAAACCCGACTCTTTTCTTTTCCTAACACAGTACCCTGGAAATATGACAAAGAATTTATAATAGAATAGAGGTGTGCACAGAACCACAGACAAGGCTAAATGTTTGTTTAAAAAACGTAAATAAAAGGAGAGCTGAAGATAAAACTTACCACACAGAATGGCTATCGGAAAGCACCACCAAGAACCTCATGCACTTATCACAGAGACTGAATTGTGTACCTCGGCCATGAGGCTTGAACCAACAAAGGTTTTGGTCTGTGTGTTTTCTCTTTCCTTCACAAAAAGGAAACCTTAACTAGGGTGCGAACGGAAAGGCATGAGACAGTGAACTCTCTCTTCCTAAAACCAAAAGTCGAATGAGAGTGAAAGGCACGGGAGTAGCCTCCGAATGGAGCAAAAGGAGAGAAGGAGCTTGTACATAGACCATGTGATTAGGGGGAAGGTGTCAAAATTTCCTTGGAAGCACTCCAGTTGAGCTCTATGTCGAATAGACACTTTCCCAGGTGTATTAAATTGTGCAGACAGGCCTTTAAGGCATAACTCCTTCCACCTATATCAGAGTTAAGGACATTGATGGCGAGGCAACTAGAGGAAGGTTTCACTACACCGCTTCATGTTGAATCCAACTACCTTGCATTAAACACCAAAATGATTGGGAATTGTCATTACCTAATGAGTTGTGTGCCAATGATCGTAATCCCTAACCTCTAATAGATTAACCCCATGTGCGCTATAAATTCAAGGTGTAATTTTTAGTGTCCGAAGTTAACCCACTTTACCTTTTTTTTTCTGAATAAGATTAGTTTCTACTTGTAGATTGTTTACTGTTAATTACACTTAAGGGATTGGTCTTCTATAGGCATGACACCTCTAACCTTGCATTATAGGATAGAAAGACTCTAAGTGGTTATTACTACATGTCTTAGAGTGGCTTAGGAATAAGATAGTGGCTAGTATTGAGTTACCATGAGACAAAAGGTCCCTAATTATAGATATGTTGTCGTATGTAACACTTTACCAAAATAAATAGCGACCCTATGTTAATAGGACAGAGGAGAGAAAGCAGTAAGATGAATGTACCTCAAGATAGACAAGTGATTGAACGAACTCAAGGATACAAAACAAATTCAATGTTCCCAAAAGAAAAAAAAATTGTATGTAAATTTTGAGGTACATTACATATGGTATCAGAGAAAAAAGGTGACAACACTGTAACTGAATAGGGCCACAATAGATGTTTAGTATAGATATCTTTCTATTTATGTAAAACTAACAAAATCTGATGGTTACAAACATAAAGCTATTTATGTTTTGTTAATTATGGCAGCTCAGGATGATGCAGAGATCAGGATGGGAGAAAACTCGCAGCAGGGATCCCCTGGAGATACAAGACAAAATAGTGATGGAAGTTCACCCACAGAAGTGTTAGAAACAATGGGGAACCTTATTGTTGAATTACAAATTTTCAAAGTAGACAATGAAAAACTGAAATAGCACAACAGGAATAGCAAGAGATAAATGAAGTCCTTCTATGCAGTATAGTGACCAAGAAAATCCCAAAGGATGATAACCATGACGAAGAAGTCAGAAAAAGGGCTTCCAAGAACTTCAGGGTAGAAACAGAAAAAGGAGATAGTTCGTCAGAAGGAACACCTTATGCTGAGGAAAAAATTAAATCTTACAGAAAAAGAAAACAAGTAGACCACCTCGAAGGAGAATTTAAAAAGATTAAACCAACGACCTTTGATGGAGAATCCAAGACAGGAGAGGAAGATGAAGCATGGCTGTTGGACATCAAAAAATACTTCCAGATCTACAATTATTCCAGCAACATGAAGGTCACAGTGGCCATTTACAATCTAAAAGGGAAGGCCAACATTTGGTGGAAAGACCTGAAATTCACCAAGGGCCTAAAGGAAAAATAGTTGGAATGGTCTGACTTTAAGAAGTATATCAAGAAACAATACCTTTCAGAAAGTTACTATGAAATAAAGACAAAAGAATTCTACGAGTTACAACTTGGAGAGATGACAATGGAGGGCCCTACAAATAAGTTTTTAGAACTGTTAAGGTTCATACCATACATCCAAGAGGATAAAGTAAAAATTCATTTTCTAAGCTACCTACCACAGTCCTACAAGGATAGAATTGGATTTAACAACCCCAAATCCTTGAGAGAAGTGTTCAGGAAAGCTCGAATGTGCTACGATCAGTACAAACAGCAGGTGGAGTTTCCCAAAGCATGGAAGGATAAGAAACAAGAATGAATGAACCAGCGGAAGAAGGGGTACCAACTAGCTCCTCATCGGAATACAACAAAAAGTTTTCCGAGAAAGGAATTTCACTCAAACCATTCAAATATGCAAGGCAGTGGTATACCAGTAAACTTGGGAATGATGAAGTTTGGAGACAACCCCTGTGATCCATTAAAGTGTTGGGAATGCGGAGAGCCTCATCTAAGGAGGAAATCTCCGCGTTTGAGTTCAACAAATAGAAATGTTGTTCATAATCTACAGGAAGCCTCGACAGTGGGAGATGTGGGCAGAAGCCTACATCGGATAAATATAGCCATAGATGGTCAACAAGTTGACCACCAGTCCTCGGTGGTAGAAATTGAAGGTAAAATCAATGATACTCGAATTTCTGTTTTAATTGACCCTGGAGCTACATTAATTTATATTACACCTAGTGTGGTTGAGTCAAACCAACTTAAGAAACTAAAGTACGTGAAATCATGGCTTGTACAATTAGCGACTGGTACTAAAAGAAAGGTAGTAGAGTTTGTTCTGGATTTTGAATTCAACTTAGATGGTCAATGTATAAAGACCGATCTGAACATCCTACCATTAGGATCTTACAATATGATTATTGGGATGGACTGGTTGGAATGACACAAAGAAATATTAAATTGCTATACAAAGATGCTTAGTTATAAGGATGATTCTGACACTACCAGGACAACCCAAGGTATATCGAAGCTAGTATCAATCAGACAAATTTCAGCGATGCAACTAAAGAAATGTATGAGAAAGGGATGCCAAGTGTATGCCATCCAATTCTCAAATATAGCAATAAAGGGGGATAAGCCAAAGTTGGAAGACTTTGCTATCCTACGTGATTTCAAAGACATGTTTGTGGATGAGATACCAGAATTACCCCCTAGAATGGAAATAGACTTCTCCATAGATCTGTTACCCAGTTCAGCTCCTATCTCAAAGGCACCTTACCGGATGAGTCTACCCAAACTAATAGAATTAAAAATACAATTACAAGAGTTGGACAAAGAGTACATCAGATCGAGTGTCTCACCTTGGGGAGCACTAGTCCTCTTTGTGAAAAAGAAGGATGGTAATCTAATATTATGTATCGACTATAGACAACTGAAAAAAATGGCTATTAAGAATAAATACCCTTTACTAAGGATAAATGATCTGTTTGATCAAGTGGAGGGGGGAAAATATCTTTTCAAAATTGGATTTACGCTCTGGATATCATCAAATTCAGATAAAAAACGAAGACATAAACAAAACAACATTTCGGACAAGATACAAACATTATGAGTTTGTATTCATACCATTCGGACTCACTAACGCCCCAGCCACTTTTATGTGCTTAATGAATAGTATTTTTAGTGAGTACTTGGACAAGTTCATGGTAGTATTCATCGACGACATCCTAGTCTATGCAAAGACGAAGGAGGAACATGAGGAACACTTAAGAATAGTGTTGCAAATATTAAGGAAGCACAAACTGTATTCTAATTTCGATAATTGTGACTTCTACCAGAAAGAGATACAATAGCTTGGACATATAATTTCAGCAAAGGGCATTGTTGTGCATATGAAAAAAGATGAAATCCATTAGGGAATGGTCGATACCTAAAGATGTAGCAGATATACGGTCGTTCATGGGAATCACCAGATATTACCACCAATTTATAAATGGGTTTTTCAAGATATCCTACCCTATCACCTCATTATAAAAGAAAGGAACCAGGTTTAATTGGTCAAAGAAGTGTCAAGACAACTTCAACAAACTTAAGGAATTATTGACAACGAAACCCATATTGAAATTAGTAGACCCAGATAAAGACTTCACCGTATGCATTGATGCAAGTAAAGGAGGAGTAGGTGGTGTCCTATCGCAAGAAGGACACGTTATCTGTTATGAGTCTCAAAAATTAAAAGAACAAGAGAAGAATTACGTCACCCATGACTTGTATTTGGCAGAAGTAATACACACTCTAAAGATGTGGTGACACTACATAATGGGAAGAATATTCCTATTATTAACGGACAACAGTGGGGTGAAATATTTGTTTAACCAGCTAGATCTTAACGCAAGACAAGCAAGGTGGTTAGCTTTCTTAAGCGAATTCGAATTCAAGGTCAGACATATCGAGGGAAAGGAACACAAGGTAGAAGATGCCTTAAGTAGAAGAATCCATGGGTTATTTGAAATGAATACTAGCAGGGAAGAAAGTGGTCTAGAAGAAAGAATAAAGGTGGCAGGTATTGATGACGAAAACTATACTAAAATAATGACAGAATTATTGAACAACACCGCGAACTTAGATAAACCATATCTAAGTATCAACGATAAGGGATTGTTATGATTTAAAAATAAACTTTACATACCAGATTCAATAGGGTTAAAATTAACAATCTTGGATGAAGTGCATAAGAAACCGTATTCTGGCCACCCAGGTTACCAGAAAACTATAACAACACTTAGGAAACTATTTTACTCTCCTAGTATGAAGGGTGAAACAATGGAATATTTGGCAAGGTGCCAATATTTTCAGTAGGTTAAGGTTGAACACCAGCATCCAGATGGCCTATTATAGCCATTGCCAGTACCAGAATGGAAATGGGAGACTATATCACTTGACTTCATAACAGGTTTGCCAAAAACTCAGAAACAAAATGACTCTATCATGGTTGTTATAGATAAACTCAGTAAGTCCGCACATTTTATTCCTATAAAGTATACTTTTAAAGCTATAAACATTGCTGAAATATTCATGAAAGAAATCTTTAGACTGCATGGTATTCCTAAAATGGTGATTTCAGATAGAGACGTAAAATTCACATCCACCATTTGGAAGGAATTGTTTGCAGGGCTCAATACTAACTTGAATTTCAGTACAAGTTATCATCCACAAATGGATGGATAGACCAAAAGGACAAACCAGATCATGGAGGATATGCTCTGCATGTATGTGAGAACAAAACCGAACAAGTGGGAAGACTATCTGCACTTGGTAGAATTTGCATATAACAATGGGTACCAAACCTCGGCTAAGTTAATCCCTTTCAAAATATTGTACGACAAAAAATGTACGATGCCAATCAACTAGGATAACCTAACTAACAGACTTATGGTCAGACACGAAATGCTCCAAGAAATGGAGAACATGGTTAGAAAGGTACAAAAGAACTTGAAGGAAGCACAGGACAAACAAAAAAGTTACGCAAACCAGAAAAGATGACACTTGGAATTTCAAGCAGGAGACCATGTTTATTTGAAAGTCAAAGCCCGAAAAAGCTCGTTGAAATTAGAGAACTGTGCCAAGTTGGCACCCAAGTTTTATGGGCCCTTCGAGATACTAGCTCAAATTGGACCTGTAGCATACCAACTTGCACTTCCAGCTAATCTAAGAATTCATAATGTATTTCATGATTCATTTTTGAAAAAGTATATTCATGACCCTACTCATATGATTGATTAGAACATGGTGTAGGTGGAACCCAAAGGAAATTTGTAGGTGGAACCCTTTCTCATTCTAGGCTGGAGAGAAATAACACTTCGTAACAGAGTCGTCGCTCAGGTAAAGGTGCAATGGAAGCACTTTACTCCTGAGGAGGCCACTTGGGAGTTGGAGGGAGACTTGAGGAAATCTCATCCAATCATGTTCCAGGAAAGGAAAGAACATTGAGGATAGTGTTTTATTTAAGGGGGAAAGGATGTGACATCCCCAAAATAATGAAATTGGGCAAAATAATTTAAAATCTAAAAGTGTTGGAAAATTATTTCCGTTTTTGGTAAATTCCAAAATTGGAAAATTTTTGCCAATTATGGCAATTCCAAATTTCGAATTTTATGATTGTAATAAATTATTTGGCTGTTGGGCAAAGTTCTGATTTGTCCCATCTAGCTACCTAACTATGACACTTCTATGAAAAAGGAAAGAAAATAATATTTTATATTGATTGCAGGAGGACAAATGGAGTAGCCATGTTGAAATTAGCTGACCATGACTCCATGAGTGGGGAACACATTGAAATTAACTCCGGGCTGATTGTTACAAGTGGAAAATCAGTGATTTGGCCAATAAAAGCCCCTAAAAATTAGGGATTTAAAAGGCTGCGAAAATTCCCCAAGAGAGGGAAAAAATCCTAGGCAAAACTAATAAAAAAGCATATGTGAGGAGGCAGGATGCTGCCAAGTATGCTGGGGAAAAGAATAAGAAATTTTGTTCTTGCTATTATGAACACTACTGTATTAGTGTGAGGCAACGGAATATTGTTGATATTCAAAGGACATTACTGGAGAGGAGATTTCAATTCTCCCTCATGGATTCATGGTCAGGCTAGGGGGTGAACTGGGAAAGTAGATTGCCTACCCTGTTCTATGGTTGGGAGGAACGTGGTTGCTCCTTTCGTCTTTCCGTAAAATCTGGTTCAGACATGTAACTCTACCTCGCTCTAGTCAAATGATTATGTATTGAAATTTGTTTTACTTCTATATACAATTTTGTTCTGGTCGAATGTTGTGGGAAAGATCTATCTTTTTACTTCCGAATGATTGGTTGGAATTGTACCTTTTATTTAGATTTAATATTGGGTAAATTGTTAAGATTTCTGGAATGTATTAATAGCAAAATGAATTCTGTAATAGTTACAAATCCCATAATAGATTGTCTTGTTTTAGTTTACTGTGGATGCTACTATCAAACAATGAGCCTTTGCGACTAAGCATACATTCATAAATCCAACAAGTATACTCTACAATAGTGAAGTACTAATTGACTGACGTATAAAATGGTATATTCATTGAACATATATATATAGTTATATAGTGTAATGGAACATTCTGCAACAGAGGAGGAGTGTCACTAAGTAAACTGCCCATACTAGAATCCGATAGTGTTAAGGGGATAGATAACCTTATGAGAGGAAATTTTTAATTCCAAGAAAAGAAAAGACTCATCAGACCCCATTATAGGTAGGCCATATAGATATATATATACATGAATAAATTGAGATAGATACGACAGTAAGGGATGAATCTGTAAGAAAATGTTTAACCATGGGTTATGACATAAATGACAATATTATTTTCTTGTTCATGTGAGCAAACCCGTAGGGGTTTTAATCAACATAAATCAAGAACAAAGGATAAAATATTCCTTGTTACGTAACCCAAATAGTCCTGTAGAGACTTTTAAATAATGATAATAGAAACAGAAGGTAATAAAGCATGAATCATAAATGAATAATGATGACCATCAAACCTCATGGTGCACAGATCTATAAGGAACTTATACAATAAGCCATCACAGAAAAACAAAATGAAAATAGTACGTGAAATTGCATTGAAGCTATCTAATTCACTGGTCATCAGTCCGTTAAGGGCATATTGGATCAAGATAATTCACACAAAAGGTAGACAGCATACAAGGCATGAATCCAAACTAATACTAAAGCTATTTTTTTTTCCACGCGTAAGAATATCGATAAAGGTTACTCAACACTTATAACTAAAGAACAGAATGTAAATGATTTGTGATGCGTGAAACTGGAACTAGTTACTTCTTCCATTGGAACATAAACGAAACAACTATATTAAATTTGGGAAAGGACCAAACCTTAGGCGTAATCACTATGTATGGAAAAATTTGGTTCAGAAAGGGTTATACATCCAATAATTAGATTCTATTTTGGAACAAAATACATATGATAGCCGAACAAAAAACCAAATGTATATTATGCAGAGGAGAATGCTTCAGAGTTCCAAACCCCCCCAATAGAACTAACACACTTGATATAATAAGCATTGTATTGTTTTTAACAATCGATAGTCTAGTTACCAATGTCCAACCAGGCACACACTGTGCGATGGTTCGATATACCAGAAATCCTTTTCTACAACTCAGGGCGTACCCCAGAACTTGAAATTAACCTCTCAGCGGGGTTTGAATCATGAAAAATAACTGAGAAATTGCGTAGGAACCCGAATACCTTTGTTGAAGTGAGGAGGGTGTCCCCGTGCTTCGGCATGCCTACACCTACACATAAGTAACGAAAAGTATTAAAACATAACCAACAGGATAAGGTATTTAAATTACAGAATAGGAAGTGACTAAAAAAGGACTTGTTCAATACTTAACTGAAGCAGAGGATGTATGCCTCCTATCATCGCACTACATTACCTGGAACGAGAGGGGAAAGGGTTTCTGTGCCTCCCTGATGGGTACCCTCGCACATCCAAGGGCCCATCATTAGTAATAGATACCAATATATAATCTGAAGGGATAATACAAGAATAAAAAAGAGAATAACAGGCTTAAAAAAAAAACTATGCATGGTAAACATAAACCTTTGCGCATTCAACTTAACAGAAGAGATTAAATGTGTTCGGAAAATGGGAAGAACTTCACTTCTAAATCGATGCTACCAACTAGCACTAAAACCATCCATAGAAGACCAGGAAAAAAATAACAAGAATTTAATGGACTATCCAACGGAGGAGACCAGAAGGTAATAATGTGGGTTTAACCAAACCAATAAGAAAAACAACAAGGGTGTAACAAACTATACAATAGAGGAGAATAAAGAATAATAGCAAGGGGTTTAACTGAAAGGTTTTCGACTTCTTTATAGACGTTGTGATATGAGTAATGGCTCGGTCCCGATAGGTCGTATTATGTAGTAACAGGGATAAACTAGAATAGGAGTCAAAACCCTTACAAAATAGAACCCGACTCTTTTCTTTTCCTAACACAGTACCCTAGAAATATGACGAAGACTTTATCACAGAACAGAGGTGTGCACAGAACCATAGACAAGGCTGAATTTTTTTTTTAAAACGTAAATAAAAAGAGAGCCGAAGATAAAACTTACCACATAGAACGGCTATCGAAAAGCACCACCAAGAACCTCCACGCACTTAGCACAGAGATTGAACCGTGTACCCCATCCATGAGGCTTGATCCAACAAAGGTTTTGGTCTGTGTCTTTTCTCTTTCCTTCAGAAAAAGGAAACCTTAACCAGGGTGCGAACAGAAAGGCCTGAGATGGTGAACTCTCTCTTCCCCAAACCAAAAGTCGAATGAGAGTGAAAGGCGCGGGAGTAACCTCTAAATGGAGCAAACGGAAAGAAGGAGCTCGTACATAGACCATGTGATTAGGGGGAAGGTGTCAACCTTTCCTTGGAAGCACGCCAGTCAAGCTCTATGTTGAATAGACACTTTCCTAGGTGTATTAAATTGTGCAGACAGGATTTTAAGGCATAGCTCCTTCAACCTATATCAGAGTTAAGGGCATTGATGGAGAGGCAACCGGAGGAAGGTTTCACTACACCGTTTCATGTCAAATCCAACTACCCTAAATTAAACACCAAAATGGTTCAGCCTTGTCATTACCTAATGAGTTGTGTGCCAATGATCATAATCCATAACCTCTAATAGATTAACCCCTTGCGCGCTATAAATTCAAGGTGCAATGTTTAGTGGCCGAAGTTAACCCACTTCACCTTTGTTTTCCGAATAAGATTAATTTCTCCTTATAGATTGTTTAATGCTACTTACACTTAAGGGATTGGTCTTCTATAGGCCTGACACCTCTAACCTTTCATTATAGGATAGAAAGACTCTAAGTGGTTATTACTACATGTCTTAGAGTGGCTTAGGAATAATATAGTGGATAGTATTGAGTTACCATGAGACAAAGGGTCCCTAATTATAGATATGTTGTCATATGTAACACTTTACCAAAAGAAATAGCGACCCTATGTTAATAGGATAGAGGAGAGAAAGCAGTAAGATGAATGTACCTTAGGATAGACAAGTGATTGAATGACCTAAAGGATACAAAACCAATTCAATGTTCCCAAACAAAAAAAAAAAATTGTATGTAAATTTTGAGGTACATTACAAAGAGTCTCGAATTTTCCATCTCCCGATATCCAAAGTTGTCCTCTTGTTTTTGGGATTTCATAACCCTACTTCACCTTTCTCTTTAAAGAATGTGGAGGTTCTCCTAGATCCAACACCGGTCGGACCTCGGGCTTAGATCTAACGTTCATCAGGAATTCTCAATGGGATACAATGATCATTGTTGCTTCTCCTCCTGGGATTACACATCTTGCTAAATTGGAATAATTTCTAAGTGTCAAAGGCCTTGAACTTTGATCTGTCTAAGATCCTGAGTATGTTATCTCTCTTGAGCTTTGGCAATGAGTTAACCTCGTCCCTAGTGTACAACTACACATTGCGTGCGACTATGTGCTAATCCTTCTGAGCTTACCTTGTCCTTGTTTTTCCATCAGTGCATACTCTGATATTTCCATCAATGACAAGAACACCTGCATGTAAACATGCCAACAATCCAACCATTGGGAACTTTTAATGAATCCACTTGCTTGTTATTTTTTTGAATTGATTTCTCTTGGCGAACCCAACTTTCTAATTTCAATGACTTCTTTGTGTGGGTTTTGTTGATTATTATGAAAATATTGTGGTTTTATATTTTGTCCCTTATCCCTTTAGTCATCAATCCATTCCTGAGAAGTTAGCTAGGAACTGAATCGATGGTCGTCACTTCAGTGTTTAAAGACCTATAGATTCAAATGCCCTACTTTTTTGTGCATGGATGATGAGTGAAGGATAAGAATCTTCCATGTTGTCTATGGACCGCTTACTTATATTTTATTTGATTGATTCATGGATGAATGTTTAGCCTTTGCGTATTCTTCTTTGATGTAGATTGTGAATGATAAACCTCTCAGTTGAATGACAGTCCCTTGGCGAACCCAACTTCTGATTTCAATGACTTCTATGTGTGGGTTTTATTGATTATTGTGAAAAGATTTTGGTTTTATCTTATGTCCCTTATCCCTTTAGGCATCAGTCCATGCTTGATAGGTTGGCCAGGAGCCAAATCGACGGTCATCACTTTGGTGTTTAAACACCTATAGATTCAAATGCCCCACTTTTCTGTGCATGGATGATGAGTGAAGGATAATAATCTGCCATGCTGTCCGTGGACCCCTTACTTATATTTTAGTTGATTGATTCATGGATGACTGTTTAGTCTTTGCATATTATTCTTTGATGTGGATTTTGAATGATAAACCTCTTAGTGGAATGACAGTCCCTTGGCAAACCCAACTTCTAATTTCAATGATTTCTATGTGTGGGTTTTATTGATTATTGTGAAAAGATTGTGGTTTTATCTTCTATCCCTTATCCCTTTAGTCATCAGTCCATGCTTGATTAGTTGACTAGGAGCCGAATTGATGGTCGTCACTTCGGTGTTTAAAGACCTATAGATTCAAATGCCCTGCTTTTCTGTGCATGGATGATGAGTGAAGGATAAGAATCTCCCATGATGTCTATGGACCCCTTACTTATCTTTTAGTTGATTGATTCATGGATGAATGACTAGTATGTGTGCCTTCTAATCATCGAGTACCTCTGTCGCTTGATTGTTTAAAACTTTGATTTATCTCTGCATTTTTAATTGCTTGAACTTGTGTACATCTATGGATTTTTATTGATAAACTATGCATTGTGGATAGATATTGAGGAGTGATTTTGACACAATATTATCCAAACATTCCTTGCAAATGCTCTAGGAATTCTCAAGAAGGAAGAACAGGAACACCTTCTTCAACTAAGACTTCAAATGAGCACCAACAATCTCGTCAGAGGAGATTTTCAAATGAATCTGTAAATAGATCAACTGTAGAACCTTCTCAAACCATTGTTATGGATGCAACCTTCTTAGATAGGTTGCGCATCAATACTGCTACACCTGAGAATGTAGGGAATATTTCTGTACAAGAGAATATTTCTGGTAAGTTTCTTAAATTTTTCTTATTTTTGTTGAATTTATTTGTATTTAAATTTATGTGAGGTTAAATGTTGAAGTTATTTCAAATGTGTGTGTAGGAAATCAATTTAGAGCAAGGGGCAACAATGAGATTGGCTATCACAAATATTCAAATGTCGATGTAGAGGGTTAAGGTGGATTTAGGAGGCTGCGTTATGAAGAAACAAAATATTACACACCATCATCCACATATCCTTCAGATGTTGGCGATGAACTTCCCTAGGAAGGGAATAATGAAGAAATGACGCTTAAGAGATGATCAGGTGTTAAAAAGAGGTTGGAAAATGATTTGTCGGTATTGGAAATTCCTCAAGAGAGAAAACAAATTTTGCAAATTCTTTTGCATTCACTATAAAACTTTATGGATGCATATCAAAAGATGGGGCCAACCATAGACAATTTTTTCGATCTAATCAGGCGACAAAAGTCAGGGGTGATGGGTCCTCATAAATGGGAGATAGTAAAAAATAGAGTTTCAAAAGAATACATTATCTCCATGTTCAATTTCAAAGAGGGCCCAAAGTGGAAAATGTTGAAGGTGCAATATTTTAAGCACCCTGACTTTGTCGAACATCTGTATAACAAATTTTTGGTGGCATATGGGAAATTTTTGTGGAACGATGAGGTGTTGGTAGCCATTTTTCATTTTTATCCTATCTTTATAATATACCTACACAATTGTTTTGGAACCCTTGATTCTCATCGCAATCTTTTGAATAAAACAACACTATTATCTTGCGCATTTTCACACTTGCCTTTTGTTCTCGTTTTCACAACTGCAAGTGTGAAAACCTTGAGTTCGAAGTCATCTCGATGACATTTAAATCATCGCTGGATTATTATGGTTAATATTGTCTATGTGTTCATTGCACTTCTAATTCAATAATAGTCACACGGTTGGCAAGACACCAAATCTTTACTCACTTTGCATTTTTTATGACTTCATTTTATAAGTTTGCGATGCAATGGTATTCCAGTGATTATGATTGAGTCCTTGATACAATGGTGGTTTGATGTTCTATTGTCTTTGGGAAAATTATTTGGTGCAATGGTTTCATAGCAAAGCATTAACATTTTAATTAGATTCTTAGTGCAATAGTTTCATACAAAGCATAAGTTTTATGGTCAAATCGTTGGTGCTAAATTCGAAATATTGTTTTGAATCATGCAAACACTATTGCTTGTGCAAATATTCGGGTCGACTTATCATAGTTTTAAATAGTTGTTTGATTCACATTGCTTTTAACACACACCACTAGTGATTTGAATCACCATAGCGTCGTCGATTGTACATTCTGATATGAATGTTTTGCATGGGATTGTTTCGTTCCACCACCCTTGCACACTTAGGCATTAATGCATGCCTTGTATCTTGGGTTACCTCTATTGGTTTTGGGGAATCTTGTGAGATTGTGGTCCTGTGTATACACTGTCCAAAACCTTGTCCGTTTACCCTGCTCATTGTGTGCTCTCTCCTATGGCACCTGTAGTGCGCATAGAACCTAATGGCATCCAAACGCTCCTGCTATTTGACAATGCTTGTGAAGACCTGGAGAATAGTGGCTGGCTAGTTTTTATCCAAAAATTTGAGGGTTTCAACCTTACATTCACCCAATAGTTTTCCCTCGCGTCCGACGGATGCAGGGCTAAGGTCAGAGATATCCAACTCAAGCTAAATGAGGAATTCCTCAGCTCAGCTACACGCTTACCAGCTAAAGGGATGAGTTGGTTTAAGAATTCAAAAGTGGACGAGGTGCCATCATCACTCCTATTCACATCGAGGAAGATTGTTAGTTGTGATAGAGGTATTCCTGTCACTAACCTTGAGACTAGGTGGCATGATCTATTAGCAATTGTTAAGAAATTCATGACTTGCGAAGGTCGTTATGGTTTAGTGTTTCTTTACCATCTTCGGTTGCTGATGAATTTTATAGACTACCCTCTGAATATGCCTCACTACCTCCTACACAGTCTGTACAAAATGTCTAAATGATTTAAGAGGGAAAAGGCTAATAGCAGCCTTTTCCATCACTGCTTGATCAAAATCATTATCGTTCATCATTTGAAGCTTAGCGGTGACTGTTGGCAAGCCTTCCTATCAAGGAATGGATTTGCCACTCCTAAGTGTGTCCAAGTGGACAAGGTTGTGGTCAGTGAAACCCTGGTTGGGCCTGCCCTACCACCTCCTACCCTTCTACCCCCTGTCAAACCCTCGAACTACCCCAACATTGACCTACCCGATACCATGGCTGACCCATGTGCTAAAGATAATACTAAGACAGTTAAGAGGCCTGTAAGGAAGAAGGGAAAGGGTGATACTAGTGTCAATAGTAGGAGAAATAAGAATGCACGATGGATATATAGATGTGCTTGGAACAAGCCCAAACAAAACATTTACCAGAAGCCTACTATTTTGAGCGAGGATTCAGACTCTGAGATTGAACGCTTATTGGCCGAGGAATACCCTTACTCTCATGGACTCTGTTCTGTGTAACCCTATGACTATGTTTCCAACCTACCTCCATGCCTCAAGGATGATCCTAACTTCCCGGGAATTAAGGTTGACAGCGGAACCCCTGGTAGTTTGAGAGAACCCTCACCTGTAGTGACTCGACCCGATCAACCACCATGTACTCAATGCAATTCCTGGCTTGAACATTACTACATGGATGTTCCCCTGTTGCAATCTAAAATTAAATCATTGGAGGAATGAGTTACTATGTTGTCAAAGGAAAACGACAGGCTACAATCCAATGAGAAGAAGCAAAAGACTATGGGTTCAATTATCTTCAAAAATGTTGAGGCAGCTACGACCTTTGTCAACTCAAAATTATCCTGACCGATTCATTTTTTTATAGCCCAGGTACATATGAATTGCAATGGGAAATTGGACATGCTGTGGCAGTTTAGAACATGTTTTTGTTATATAGTTTTGTTTTAAGTTGTTATCCTTAGGCAGAAAGAGAGATTTGGGAGATTGTTCCCAGATTTTTCCAAACATTTTTTGATAATTCCCATAGAGATGTTTTACCGTGTGGCCTTTATATACTCATTAATTTTTGTAAAGAACCCATCATTGTTGGGAGAACAAAGACTATGGGCTTATGATTATATAGACTCGAATGGAAGTGGATGCTTTGCAACAGCTTTAGCTTTCAATTTATCATACTTTCATTCAAGTTTTGTGCATTTTAATTTGTTATCAAATCATTGACTACTTTAGCTATCAATATTTGTTACAGGTTGATGCGTTATGATTTAAATTATGTCCATATTTAATGTATCTCATTTTACTCACAGCAATTACTCTGTTTGAATTTAATAAATAGAAGGTTTATCTTCTTTGTTAAATGAACGGTTATGTACTAATATTCACACTGGGATTTATCTAAATGTGATGATTTGTAAATTATAAAATTGTTGTTGTTTTATGTCTTGTTTGTTATATCATCTGTATTAAAAGAGCGTTGTTGGTTCTCGTTTATGAGAATCTTGTGGAAAATCTGGTGTGGGTTTCCCCCATCAAACAACTAAATTGGATACTGTGCACGGGACAAATTGGAAAGCATTATTATAGGTTAGTTTGTTAGTGTTATTCAATTAGTTAGTTAATATATAAATTTTTTGTAATCTGAACACGTTTCAATGTTCATCTCTATAGTTCAGATTTATAGTTAGGATTTTTATTTTAATTGCTTTGCTCAGATAGATTTTATTTTATTTCTTTCTCATAAAAATTATAAAAACCAAAAATAATAGCTTCGCTGTCATAAGACAATTTACAAATGATTTTGCAAATTTTGATTAAAATTTGTATTTTGTAAATACTGTACATATAAAATTGGGATTTAATTCTGTTGATAGTTGAACATTTAAATAAGTAGAATTATTTTTTTATGATATTAGTTAGTAAACTGTATATATAGTTTTAGATTTGTTTATAGTTTGTTGTAGCTATTTTTTCACTTATATTAGTTTCTTTAATTTAGTTTTTCTTTCATTTTCCTAGGACTTAGATCGGCCAACGGAGTCGCTAAACCCGTCGGAGTGGATCATCCCAAACTACTTGGGTTATTTAGACAACCCCAGACCAGATCCACCCCTCTAGTTGACGAGCGTTCAATTTCGTCCGTCAACATGAGGTTCCACACTATTTTGCAAGACACATTTTTGCGGATTGTTTCTTGCACATGCACCTGGATTATACTAGTTTACCGTAGTTCTAGGCTACATCAAAAGTTGGAAAAGAGGCCAGGACTGCAATCGGGAAAAATTTGGAAGTTATGTTTTATAGTGTTTATGTTGGCATAAAGTGTCAGAGAGAAAAAGCCAATTCTCGAGCCACATTTGTTGATAAAATAGATGCAGACTTAGATGCAATGTTAGTAGAAGAAGTTTTGGAGTATGAAAAATTTTGTCAGAATAGTTGGAAGAAGGTCATTCAGAATGATCACCCGAATCGCAGATTGGTATGTGATCTATTGAGGAAACTTTTGACTCATTTTATGATAGTTTACTTCGAGTTCCAGATTTAGATATCCTTGTCTCTATAGAAATAAACAAGTTCTTCTTGCCATTAATTTCAGTTTGGAGATATGTTAAACGAATATCTAGCCGGTAGGACACTTGATTCGACAAGTTTGAATTTGGATGGATTGAATCGGGTATGTTTTTTCTAATAGTTTTTCAATCTCCACTCTTTTGAATAAGAGATCAACAAAATTTATAATTTTTTATAATCGTGAATACATTGAATCCTAGATTTAGTTCTTAGTTGTGTTTTTCATAGCTCTCGATTCCATCTCCTAGTACTTGGGTTGGCTTGTCTCAATACTTATTGAGAGATTTTGAAGAGGGTGGGAGTTCACAGGTATCATTTAATGTCTTAAAATTATTTAAATTTAATGTGTTATATAATCATTTGAATATCATTTTTTTAATTTTCAAATTTGAAATGTGTTATATAGGCTAATGTGGAGAAGAGAGTACCTAAGAGTGTTCTCAGAAGGGATATTGGGATTGAGGAAGCGCCTATATTAGGAAAGGATGTGTTCATTCAGGATGATTCATAAATGTATGTTCTTGACTTTTATCAAATTTGTGTTTTGTCAAATTTATAGTTTAGCCTTTCCTCAATTATTTTGAATTATATAGAACACCTAGATAAGTTTGTAGTTGTCTTAAATGGTGTACATTCAAACTTATTTAAGGTTAGATCATGATGAAGACCTAATTTTGAAGTTGGATATATTTGAATATTTGAGAACAGATTCTATCCCACATCAGAAAAGAGAAAGTTTCTAAATTTTCTTCGATTGCATTCCTTTCTTTCTTGTCCAAGAATGGTGTAGTATTATATGAGAACATCTATTCCATTGAAGAAAGAGAAGATAAGTATATTTCAGAAGAATGGTTTTTAAAATGGGGATTTGTGAACTTTTTTAGATAATAAGTAGTTTTTTGGAAGAATTGTTTCATATGGAGCTTTATGAGTTCTTTGGTTTGAAGGGGCATCATGGAATTTGATTATATGACCACTAAAGAAGAAGAAGAGAAGTATTTAAATGCTGAGGAGATTAGTATTTTATTGTTGTGTAAATATGCTCAAATAACAACACATGGCATGAGAATTACATCCAAGGATTTGGGACTTTATCCACAAGGAAAATTTCTTGAAGGATTTTGGACTTTATCCATAAGGAGATAAGTATTCCTTTGGAAGAATGACTTAAAATACATTGATATTTTTGAATTATCTTCATACACAGTTCTATATTTATTTTCAGATTATTATCTAACTCTAACTCACAATCTATTTTACCAAGAACACAATAACATCACTTGGGATGAGAATTTCACCTGAAGGATTTGGGACCTTATCCACAAAGAGAATTTCACCTCAAGGATTTGGGACCTTAT
Source organism: Picea engelmannii (assembly GCA_009831015.1). Lineage (NCBI taxonomy): Eukaryota > Viridiplantae > Streptophyta > Pinopsida > Pinales > Pinaceae > Picea > Picea engelmannii. The sequence goes on from ML777472.1 coordinate 1,268,149, forward strand.
CCACAAATAGAATTTCACCTCAAGGATTTGAGACCTTGCCCCAAGGAGATAAGTATTTCATTGGAAGAATGACTTAATATGAATATTTGTGAACTTTCTTCATACACAGTTCTATATTTATTTTCAGATTATTATATAACTCTAATTCAATTTTTTTTACCAAGAACATAATTTTTCTTTTTTAATTTTTTTAAGATTTTAGATAAGATTTACAAATTGTTTAAATCATGTACTCTTAATTGAAGAGTAACTAGATCATAAATCTGTTTAACTGTGGTTGGTTATGCTATTATTAGTTATTGTTTATTTAATATTTAGTTACAGTATATATGTTAATATGTGTTATTTTCTTTTTACTATGGTTTTTATTTTTACAGATGTCTAAATTATATTTGGTGGAAAATATGTTTACAATATATTTTGTGAGAAAGAGTATGTTGGAGGATGATAGATAACTCTTTTGGTATGTATGTAAATTATATTTTAATTACAATATTTGAATTATGTATTATTTCGCATGCTTGAATTATAAATTTTTAATTTTTGAAATCTATTTTTTTGCAGGTTTGAATTTCATGTATGAAGTGATGTATATTAAAGCGATGGCTTAGAGTCTAGAATTTTCTAGTTAAATGTCTTTGTTTTTGTTATCATCCTAAAATGGATGTGTCTTTGTTTTTGTTATCATCCTAAAATGGATGTGGAACTTATGTATTTTACAGTGTTACTATTCAGACTTTGATTATATATATATATATATATATATATATATATATATATATATATATATATAGATAGATAGATAGATAGATAGATAGATAGATAGATAGATAGATAGATAGATAGATAGATAGATTTATTTCATAATTTTCGAATTCAAAATAGCAATTTTTGTCTCATATATATTTGATTTTTCATAATTGATGGTAAAAAAGGTGGCAAAGTTAACTAGTAATAAAATGTTCAAAATGATGTGACAAATTGACAAAAGTGACAATGTTAGCAATAAAATAAAATGCTCAAAATGATGTAACAAAAAAACAAATATTTAAAATGGAAGAGATGATAAACTCTTCTTTAATTTTATCATGTAGTCATTAAAAAAATGTTAGAGCTATAGGAGATATTCACCTAAAGTTTCATATACCCTTCAACCTAATGCAATATTACTAAAATAAAATAGAAAAACATACTATTGAAAAAAGTAAGGGTCAATCGAAATAGTGTTTAACAATTTTTCATTCTTTATATCACTATACCACTATCTTACTACTTCAAGTCAATATACTTGCAATAGAATTCACCAAATAGTTTGAGTGTTATTCTTCAACATTAATAATTGCTACAAGTCAATATACTTGGCAAAAAAATAAATCCTTAAAATGGAAGAGATGATTTAAACTCTTCTTTAATTTTATCATGTAGTCATTAAAAAAATGTTAAAGCTATAAGAGATATTCACATAAAGGTTCATATACACTTGAACCTAATGCAATATTATTAAAATAAAATAGAAAAAACATACTAATTGAAAAAATTAAGGGTCAATCGAAATAGTGTTTAACAATTTTTCATTCTTTATATCACTATACCACTATCTTACTACTTCAAGTCAATATAATTGGATTAGAATTCACCAAATAGTTTAAGTGTTATACTTCTTCAACATTAATGATTGCTTCAAGTCAATATACATGGAATAGAATTCATCAAATAGTTTGAGTGTTAAACCTCTCCAACATTAATAATTGGTTTTACTACATGACATTAAATTTGTGTATAAACTTTTATTTTACTCTACATGAAATTAAATTTCTGTATAAATTAATATGGTAAATATAAAATTCATTTTTTTTTAAAAAGTAATATTGTAAATATAAAAGTTATGTTTTCACTTTGGACATCATGGTGAAAACTAAAGAAGAAGGTTATATATCTTCATACACCTTAATTATTATTTTTTAATTAGATGTAGAGGTTAAATTCGATATTGAATCCTTCGTATATATTAGAAGAGGTTACATTAATGGTTCTATCAATGTAATTGGGTATCATAAAGATACATCATGTTAATGCACACAATTGAGAAAGGGTTAGTTCCATTTAGAAGTTAGAAGTGGGTATCTTGGTGATCCATCACTAGAATTTTCTAGAATCTCACAAATCCAACCATGCGTAAGATGTGAAGGAACTTCTCTTTAAATAGAGAGTTTCTAGATCAACCTTTTACACTATATGGGAATGGTTTCAAACATTATAAAGCAAGTAAACCCCATCGACGGGGACGACTCCATAATACATATATGGGAATGATTTCAAACATTCTAAAGCAAGTAAACCCCATCGAATGAACTTCATTAAAATAGATTTTAGTTGTCTTAACATGTGAGCCATTTCCAATCATAAGATGGAATGAGAATTTGACATCATATTTAGTTGCCCTAATATTATGCTTTCTTTAAAAAATATTAGTCTCATCCAAATGTTAGAATGGGGCATGCTTAGAAGGATATATGATGATGGGTCTATTAGTCGGATCAGATACTTAAATATGTCTCGTAAATATACCTAGTAGTGAGCATGACTAAGTTAGTATTGTTAGAATATAGAATATGGTGTGCATGTTTTACCATTGACGATACCCTCGTCACCAAACCATAGGCCGAAGCCACCCTCCAAGCACCTTAACCTTGATTGAGAATTACTCCAGAAGCAAACCCTAGGCTAGATAGCCAAACAAGGTGTAGTGCATCTTCCTCCAAGGATAGCGCACCAAAAATTGTTGATCAGATAGTCCAAACCCCAACCAAGATATAGTCAAGCCAATACTAAAAACTTGTTACTACGGCAGCTGCACCTGCATCTCTCCTCTACACGTGTGCACCAAACTGGGAACTGCAATTTTGAGATGCTTTCAAATGAGAACTAGTGCCCTGTATTTATATTGGTTCTGCCAGATTTGTTGGGGCCAACTTCTCCTTCTGGATATGTGTCTGTTCAGTATATTATTATTATTTCTTCCTAAATTCTTCTCTTGGAGGCTAATATCCTAATATAAATTATCTTCTTGAGCCGACAAGACTTCTAGGGTTATTAGCCAACTCATTAGGGTTTCTCTTTCTTCCTAGAGTCTTTTATTCTCATCAGGTTCACACGTGGAGGTAAATACCTCCTGCAATTACCATAATATCAACACTCCCTCCTAGATAGGGAGGTATTACAAGTAATGGTCTTGAGAACAAAAATATACCATTTAACCAGTAGCATCAATATAGTCATCTAGACTATCTCATGATTGGATCATGAGCATCACTATCACCATCATTTGCATCATCTCTTGAAACCATACTTCATCTAAGTAATTAGACATGATGATGGATAAGTCACTCTCACCATAGAGTGATACAAGAGCCACTCTTGTAATATAGAGGAGTAAATTCTCTGAACTAATTTCTGTCTGGAAAATCTATGTTCATCATTCATCTGGATGGTGATTATTTCCAGTAAAATGTTGATAGTCTTCAAGGTAGTTAGAACAAAAATAGAACACAACTGTGTCTATCCATAGTAGTACATAACTATAATCTAGTGGTTCACTACCACACCAAGTAACACACAAGTACTTGATCAACAACGTATAGTCACGAACAGTGGAACATATCCACCATAGTAGTCTTCATCTACTATCATACAGTCTTCATAATAAACATATGATAGCAAAATACATAGAAACAATGTTATGATATAAACTGATTTGTCTGGGCCAATATTTCACTCACATCTATGAGCTCTGAAAGAATATCTGCCTCAAAATAGTGGAACATATCCACCACAGTAGTATATCTCTACTGCCTGGAGATAGGTAGTATCCATAATAATCATCAGATGCCATCCTACACAGAAAATATTATTAAAAATAAACTGAATCATCTAGGAAAATATTTCACTCACGTTTGTGAGATTTGAAAGAATATCTTCCCTCATCAGCAATGGGCTATCTTCCCTATTCTTCTCAAACAAGGAAGAAATATTGTTTCTTATTTTTTAGCATGGACCATTCCTCACCCTGGGCCATTCTTCCTACATTAATCAAAGTGCACCGTGGACAGAATGTATAAACTCTAAGGAATGTTTGAGTCTATACCATTCCTCACCCTGGGCCATTCCTCCTACACTAATCAAAGTGCACCCTAGAGAGAATGTGTAAAACCTAAGGAATGTCTGTCCTGGACCATTCCCCACCCTGGGCCATTCCTCCTACACTAATCAATGTGCGCCCTGGAAAGAATGTATAACCCTAAGGAATGTATGTCCCTGATTGCAGAGCTTGGACCATTCCCCACCCTGGGCCATTCCTCCTACACTAATCAAAGTGCACCCTTGAGAGAATGTTTAACCCTAAGGAATGATTGTCCGGACCATTTCCTCCATTAACCATAAGAGGAAAATATTGTCCTACATAAACCTCCAAAATAGACCATTCCTCATGTTAAGCACAATGAGAAATCGTTGTCCGGCGAGGCAGACTAGTCTTCTTGAGTAACCCTCAAGAAGAGAGATTTCCCTAGACAGCTCCCCATTGTAACCATAATGGGAGGTTGTTGTCTATGATACGTCAACAATCAGACTACTTCCCATGTTAACCATAACGAAAAGTCATTATCCATGATGTTATAACCCTATAATTCATAGTATCATCTGGTGACTGGAAATTTTTTCACTCTAGTGTATTTTGGCTTGCAAATAATATTTCCTTTCTACAAATTATTTTCAAGGAAAGGAAAATAAAAGAAAATCCATGATTGTTGACGTTGAGTGGTGTTTCCTAACCCTGTGGAGACAGAAGCAAGGGAAAAAGTGCACCAAACCCTCAAAAAGTTCATTAAACCTAAGTTTTGCCTCATATACTGTATTCACGCATGGAGAATAAAGAACGTGCTTAGATCGACGATCGATCTAGTGGTGCGTAGATCAATGAATGACAGTGGATTTTGTACCCCCTCAACTATTCTATTTTTTATGGTGGTGGGGGTCTGGAATGGTGATTAAAAAGTGCACACAGATCTACGGTCGTCATGCCAGTGCACAGATGGACGGTCTATAGGAAATTCCATACCCACTCG
>ML777472.1:1279277-1295601 GCA_009831015.1 Picea engelmannii
ATTATGAAACCATACATTGGACACTTGTCAGCTCCACATGCAAGCGGGACCCCCCTGGAAACCACTTACCACCTCAAGGGTGTCCTGAATACCACCTTCCCAAAAAATAAAAACCACTTTTCCCATTTTTTTTCAAAAAATCGCACATTTTTGCCTGTTCAGTATGTCTTCTTCCGAAAATGATTCCGGGGGAACGAAATCACATTTTAAGAAACTAAGAGAGGGTTTTCTCTGCAACGAAATGAATAACAAAAAAATCTCTCATTTTTTCACAGGTACCACAAGCAGGGAGAATCGAAACCATCTTTAATGCCCTTTTTTCCAATTTTTCATTTTTCCGTTACAGTTCTTATTTTACGGGAGCTGTTACGGTGAGATGGAGGAAAATTTGGAGAAACAAAAAGGATTTTTTTGTCCAGAACATGCCCATATAAAAAAACCTCTTTCATATTTTTCCCAGGTGTTAGTGTTGAAGAGAAACAAATGTCTGTTTGGACCCCTTTTTTGCAGAAATTAGGCTCGTCTTTCATGGTGGACAGTTCCAGATTCTTGGGGATTTGTGCCTATTTTTTTCCAAGGCATTTGAATCCAACTTCTGAAACTTATGGGGAGTTATATCCTATTTATTCATATGATTTTAATGTAAGAGGGTTGATCAGCCAGGGACCATGATTTAAAATCTTGTATCAGAGCTCACAGAGCCATCTGTATTTTTTCATCAATTCAATAATACAGTCACAGCGGTTACATGATTCTTGTGTCAAGTATATTGGTGAAGTGCTCCTCCGGTAAAAAAAATTCTTTGTTTCCATATGTTTTCTTTCCTTATTATACGACAGTAGTTCATGAGAAGAATTTGTTGAAAGATATGCTTTGTTTCTGGCTGTGGATAATATTAATGTTTTTCTCTGATATTCAGTGGCAGAATTCTTCATTGCTCTGTTGCTAAATTGATCATTACTTTTTACTCCTCTTTCATTTCATTTAATTTTACCAGATCTAGTAATTTTCCTACCTTGCCCTGTAAAGCTATCTGTAGGATTCATTTCTGACTAAATATCATATTGTGACTCCATTGCCCAATGACCCTTTTCTCCTGCTCTAACCAAACCAATTAAAAAATCCAAACTTTGAACCCATTAACTAGCCTAATATCTATTTCAAACAAATCTATATCACACAGAGATATCCCTCTCTGAGTCTTGGAGGGTGAGATCCAAGAATCAAAATGGTTTTGATGTTGCCTTTGGGACTGCCTCCACATCCTTGGGAAAATTACAGAGTGCTAACACGTCAGAAATCTCAATCCACTTTCTGAACAAGAAAGAATTTGTCCAAGATGGACTATTTTTCAAATTTAAGGATGAATGTCTTCAATAATGTTTTCAGTGATTTCTTCCATTTTAAATAAGAAGGAAGTTGTTTCCACAAGCTCCATCTTGAGTATGCAAACTCTTTCATCTTGGATAGAAGATTTATCAGAATGTCTGCTTAACTGCTCATCTGTGGAGATATGTGTTGGAGAATCATTTTCTCCTTTCTGGACTTCATCATGGATAATGTAACGCTTGATTTCAAATGTACTTTAGTCTGGAACACTGTGAATGCTTCATGTAGATCTGAACAATAGAGTATATCATAGTTGGAAAGCTAGAACATATCTATGTGGCACTTCTTTTGTCATCATGAGATCTGATCTACTGAGTAGTCATCTTTATAGGAAATCTTCACCATGCTTATGTTGTGCACTGGAGGTTCTCCACCAAGTTATCTTCTTCTTATATGCATAAAGGAGTCTCTTTCTGGTATGCCTCAAAGTATTGAGATTGCTCTTCATAATCTCTTTATTCAATTTCTCTCGAGAACATTCTTTGCATTCATCTAATTTAGAATTCTGACTCATGGATGTTGCAGATGATATAATGACTTATGTAGAGATAAGTCTGGCTTGCTGGAACAAGTAATCATCATAGTCTTCTCCCTCCATCTGGGAGAACCTCTGGTTCTATATCTTGTAATTTTTTTATTCATAAGTCTTCCATACACTCTTCTTCATCACGACTTTCATTTCTTTTGCTTGATTGCCTCTACTGAGTTCATATCAGGCTGGTAATCTTGTGATTCTTGATACAATGACTTGTTGTTCTGGTTCCTCTTTCTTTCTTGGAATCTTCATATTCTTCTTCATGTTTTTTTTGGGTCTATGGAGTTTCTTATAGATTCCATTTCCTAGAGATTCCACTTCTTCCCTTCATCATAGGATCATGGATCTGGATGGACAACCAAGAATACTTTAAGGCTTGTCTTTGAAGAAGTCTTCTTCTACGGTTGAGTTGAACACGTACTGTCTTTTCATGGCTTCTACCATGGATATATATTTCATCATATTCAATGGATCATAGGATTAGCTCCCTCCTAACCCTTGCTTCATGTAAGATTGTATATAATCGGTTCCCTCCATATGATAGAGTCCATGCTTCCATCTTGTTGTTTTCTACAAAACGTCATAAGTCTTTTTCCAATTTCCTCTTGATTGTTGACTTCTTTCTATCTTTGCTTCTACTGAGTTTCTTCATGATTGATTTAATAGCTTCCACATGATTTGTATCTCATCTTTTCATGTGTATTATCTAATGATATCCATTTCCATCATCTTTGTTCTTCCATATGTATAGTTCTTCTTGGAACATATTATAGATATGCGAGATATGTATAGAGATGATGCAAACAAGATATGTACAAGGAATAAGAAGTGTTGTTACCTTTTTAGAAGAAGAAGTCTCTTCCATCCTGCTTAGTCTTCTTTGTAGGTTCGTTTTCTTCAGCAATCGATGCTTCATGTTTCTCTTTCCTTTTCTTTATCTTCGGACACTGATTCTTGTAGTGACCGTACTTTTGACAGTTGAAACACTGTACTTTTGAAATGTCTTTCTCTTGATTTGGCTTCCTCCTTGAACCAAACTTCCTTTTGTTCCTAAATTTCTTGAATCTTGCTGTGAAAGATTGATCGTCGTACTTCTTTTTGGGTTTCTCTTTTGTATTGATCCTTGATTCTTCTTGAGCACAACAAGTCCAAAGTTCTTCAAATGTCGAGTACTGCTTTCTTGTGTTCATGCTTGCGGAAAATGCATCCCATGTCTTGGGAAGACCATTGAGAACTATGTTCACCAACTCCTTCTCTGAAGTGATCTCTTCAATAGCTTGTAGTTGATCTCTTAACTGGGAGATCCTTACAAAGTATGATGTTATGCTATCATCCTCGTTCAACTGCATGTCACGAAGCTCATTCTTCAAACTCATAACTTGTCTGATGTTTCTAACTGAGAAGAGATTTGTTAGGGCATCCTACATCTTCTTTGATGAGTCATGATGGGAGATGTAGAGTATCAGGTGGTATTTTATAAAATAAACCATGATACTCATCGCATTGATGTCAACATCTTTGAACTTCTCCATAGATGCCATGTTTTGTGATTCCTTCTCTTCTCCTTCTTAAAACTTTGGCTTCACAATCTTTCCTTTCACAATATCCAACACTTTATTCTTAACAAGGATGAGGTCAATCCTTGCCTTCCATGCTTTGAAGTTAGAGTCTCCATCTAACTTGTCCTCAGACTTCATAGAGTTCATCATGGCTTCTTGGCTTGGTCAAACCCTAGATTTTGACCAAAAATTCAAACTTCACATCTTGGCTTGCTAAGAGTATCAGGAGATGTGATAGGCTAGGGAACACTAATCTGTCTAAAGATTATGTAAATCCATTCACTTAAGGTTCCTCAATAAGAGGATTATAGTTTTTGCAAATTCTCCTGCTAGTAACCCTAGCGACAGTGTCCTGGAAGTTGCTTGTGCTAGTAATGCTATCGGTAGTGTCATGGAAGTTTCTTCTGCTAGTAACCCTAGCGGTAGTGTCCTGGAAGTTGCGTCTGCTAGTAACCCTAGTGGTAGTTCCTAAGTGAGATCAATATCCTAGTGGCTATGTTTCCTTCCACCATTTAGGCCGAATGAAGGAGGTGTGGGTCCATAACCTATTAGAATATAGAAGATGTTCTGCTCATTTTACCATTGATGATACCCTTGTCACCCAACCATAGGACGAATCCACCCTCCGAGCAGCTTAACCTTGACATAGAATTACTCCAGAAGAAAACCCTAGGCTAGATAGTCCAAACCCTAGCCAAGATATAGTCAAGACAATACTGAAAACTTGTTGTTGTTGCAGCTACACCTATAGTTCTCCTCCACACGTGCGCACCAAACTGGGAACTACAATGCACACCAAACTGGGAACTGCAATTCTGAGATGATGTCAAATGAGAACTGGCGCCCTATATTTATACTGGTTCTGCCAGATTTGTTGGGGCTAGCTTCTCCTTCTGGATATGTGTCTGTTCAGTATATTATTATTATTTCTAGCCGACTTCTTCTCTTGGAGGCTAATAACCTAATATAAAGTATCTTCTTGAGCCAACAAGACTTCTAGGGTTATTATCCAACTCATTAGGGTTTCTCTTACTTCATGGAGTCTTCTATTCTCATCAGGTTCACACATGGAGGTAAATACCTCCCGCAGCTACCATAATATCAACAAGGATTAGTTTCATCCCTTGCGCCTAAGGATACCTCACTTCTTGACTTGAAAAAAAAACTTTTATTATATAAAATGCATGTCCCTAAAAGATTAAGTTCTCCTCTATCCTATATTAAACTTAGGGTGCACCCCAAGTGATTCTTGGTTCTTTCACTCTTATACAAATTTAGTTTATAACATACAGGAATAAATTTCCAAGTGATTCCCTCATTCATATCCTAATTAGAGTGGAATTCCCCAAGAACATACTTTTGGGTATTAATGGGGGTGTCATAATTTGTAATTACTTCTCTTACTCTTATTCAAATAGGGTGCACCACAACTGGTTCCCTTATTATTATATTAATTCTTGCTTAAATCCCAAGAACATAATTTTAGCACTAGCTAAGATGCAAATTCATTAAGTTGTTGTCTCACTCCTATATATGTAAATTAAGGTGTGCCCCAAGAATGTCTTTTACTTCTATACTAATTAGGGTGAAATTCCCCAATGACATACTTTTCGATATCGATAGGTGTATAAGTTACCAAATGGTTCTTTCACTTCCATAAAAATTAGTAGTTCCCTAAATCCTATACTAATTAGGTTGTAAGTATTAACAATATACTTTTAGGTACTAATTGGGGTGTAGTTCCCAAGTGATTTTCTTATACATAGTACTATAAATATCATAATTGAAAATATGTTTGAAGATTGTGAAAACTTGAGTTATCAAAATCTGGAATGTACTTTTAATGAAAAATTAAAAATTCTGGAATGTACAGATATGCCAAGTTTGTTTAAAAAAAATGTAATGGTATTCCATCTTCAATTATTCGTTCATGATCTACTTTGTACATTTTCCATCTTCTAATTTTTATTTTATTTTTTATTGAACTTCTGTTAACTTTATGCACACTGCACATACCAAATGACTATATTGACAACTCGTGACATCTAACTGGTAGTCTTGAAAGTGAACATGAGTATCGGTTTGATGGGTTTCTTGAAAAAAATATCCTTTCAATACAATGGATCATCTTTCATATATAAAATCATTATCATCAAAATCTTCTAATAGCCTCATCTTTTGTTTCATGCATTGCATCAAATAATATTTGACATTTTCAGTGTTGTCTACAAGTGCAACCATGGAAAAAACATCTCCTGCAAAAAATTGGATATATTGGACAACAAATAATTCGTGTTAGATTATCACACAAGTATGTATCTACAAGTTATTTAAAAAATTTAAATATTAAAATTTTACCTTCTCTAACAAGATCAGAAACTCTATCACCATGAACTAACACTATAGTTTCATTTGATTCCATCTCTTGTGAGCTTGCAAGTGGAATTTTCCCTTTTACATTAAGTTCAATATGTCTCCAATATTTAAAATATCCTACATTTTCATTCTCACAAATATCTATGGATTTTGTGTCCTCTATACAAACTGAACAAAAACAAGAGTCATTTCGTCTATCAAATGCAAACCTAGTTTGAAAAAATTTTGTTTTAACTGAATTTATTTTTCTTGTCCCAGGTATTGTACTGGCGTCATATGCGATTGATATATTTACATCTTGGATTCCAACATACCAAAAAAACCTACACAAGACAAGAACTTGTTAACTCAAAATCTCTCAAGAAAATTATTGAAGATTGAATATAAATTTGAACACGTTCAAATTTATATATCTTGTGCACCTAGATGTAACATTTTTACATAGACACACCTGCGCACATCCCTTGACGAATTATATTCATGGATTAGCACCATGTTGCACCATTCAACAACTTGTTTATCAGATTCAAATCGATCGACATGAGGGTTCAACTGATACCTTCGAAGTTCTCGTTTTATACATGCCTCCGCACCGTCGTGCTCGCATTTTCCATGAGCAGTCTCAAAAATATTCCAACAATGTGTAATGTTTAATTTTTATAAAGACAACATAACCAATAGAATGATTGTGTTGATTTGAACTGACCCACACACCCATCGGACCATATCCAATGTCGATTGAATCTGATTTCATGTTCTTTCAATGAATCATAAAATTTATCAAAACAATGTTGTACATAATGTATGTCGTGTGCTCGATCATCACTTATATAAAAGTGATATTCTTTAATAACATGTCGATTGTTGTTGGTTCTTTCTATGTTTGGAAGATTCCGTTGAGAATGTTTATATAGAACATGGACAAATATCATGACTTGATCAGAATGATAATATTCGCTCTGTATTTATTTTTGTGCAGTGAGTGTGTAAATCTCTACAAAATCAACTACAGAAAAAATTGTCCCCGATGAAAACACTTCACGGGATTGTTTTAATTGTATATCTTGCCATTGAGCTCTATCTTAATGCTTGGTGTATTTATAGATTTCTTCCTCAAACTTCTTCAAAAATTCTATCACACTCATATTATCTACCTTTAAATCAATCCTTTTGGAAATAACATTTGAAGAATGTGGAGTGGTGTTGCTCATATATTCATATCTCTTCCAATTAACTCTTATATTAGAAAATGATTGATCATTCATATCAATATGATACTTTGAATGAAACAAACTTAGATTTCCAGAACGATCACATTTCTTTCCACCAACACATTTTTTTTTGTAAAATAAATCATCATCTTCCCTTTCACATAGAATTTCAGATATAAAAACATGGAATGTGGAAGGAGGAGGTGAACCTGGCCATTAAGTTTTACCAAAATCCAAAAAAAAAATTGTAATACAACTCAAACTCCACATGATAATGACAACTACATGTGTCATGGAAAATGATGGGTCTAACAAACCATGGTTTTTGTTGCACAAATGTATTGATGGAAATTTTAACTTCTTTGTGCTCTTCTTTGAACTTATTAAACAACTCTATTTGTTTCATTGGCAATATATGTTTTGGATGTTCTTCATATTGATTTCATGCTATTCTTCATTGCAACAAATCCCTTGTATGTGGTGAAACATGATATTCTTCCAACCAACAATTAGAGGACAATTCTTTAACATTTTCTACAAGTCTATCTTTGTAGGGTTGTCTAGAAATCACTGTCCAACAAGCCAATTCATCATTTACATCTATTTGGAAACGGAATTTTCTATGTTCATGCAAATTTTTTCTTGACATTCCCATCGTTTTTTCCATGTGTCGTGTCAAACGATCTTTTATATTGCTAGGTGAAACAACTATTGTTTGTATCGCTCTACGTGCAACACAGACATCTTCTTTCCAATATTTTCCAAAACCTTTTAACACACTAGTTATATTGTTAAAGACATTTTGTGTCACCTTTGTATCCTTTGTCGACTTTTGAATATCCAATAATGATGTAGCTTATTTTAACTTTCTTGATATCATTAGACAAAGTAAAAGTTGAGCTTGTACTGTTACTGATTCATCTTTGAAAAAAGTATTATACATATTCTTAGTTCGATATCTTATATAATGCTTAGCTTTTTTCTTCCCAAATTTGTCAGTATCAACATTTTCTAATATTTCATCATCAATGTTGATAGATTCTCCTACATATTTCAATTTAAAGTTTATATTAACATAACAGGAACATAAATTCACTAAATTATATATATTTGAGTGTTCATCTTGTATTATCTAAATTTATGTACATACCTATAGGTGATTCGTCTTCTGCTTCAATTTTAGTTTCAACATCTTCTACTTCAATTTCTGTTTCAATGTCTTCTTTCGACATTATGAGACGAATCTATTTATGTAAATTTTGAAAAACAAATAGTTTGTAATTACAATCAATTATATTAAATTCACAATATTTTAAAATTTTGAATTCTATACTTTGAATTTCGTACTTTCTAAATACAGTCCCAATGTGTGTCGTGTACTCAATCATCATATGTGCATGCATACTTGGTTGAACTTCTTCTTGTCGAAAATCTCTATTGACATTATCATCGTTTGTTTCTTGAATATTTGCATTTTCTTGTTTCTTTCTCCGATAAATCTCTTTCCTTTGTTCGATTTGGCTTTCTTTGACAAAGCTCTTTCCTTTGTTTGATTTGGCGAGTATCATCTTGAGTGCGATCATATTTTATCTTGTGCAAAATTTTCTTTTCCATGACTTTTATAGTTATCTGTAAAAGATATGTTCAACAAATACTTCACCTTGAAAAAATGCTCAACATTTATCTTTCAACATATAAATTTTTATTCCAATAAAAACTTTTTTTTTTTTTTTTAAATAAAAAAGGGGGGTAGTAGCTTCTATATTAGATAAGCACAAAACTTAGACAAAAATACAGAGTCATGGTTAAAAAACAACCAAAATGTTGCCGGTATCCGGAAACCAGCATAACTGAGGGGCTGATAGAAGTTTTAGCAATAATACATATATAGTTGAGAAGCCCCTGTCCTGCCTGGAGGAAACTAGGACAGGTGCTAATGGTCCTGGAGTACATAGAACAGAAAAGTAGTAAACAAAAACCAGGAAATGATAAAACCTAGTCACCCGAAGCTCCATCGCCTTCGCCCGCTTTCCAGGTGGACGCCGTCGGAATAGCAAACTCCTGCGCGCACAGGGGACACTTTCGCTGAGCTGGAGCACCGGAGAATGCGCCAAGGAGGATGTCTATACGCTGGCTCATGAGGAGCGTCCTAAGTTCCATGTCCGCCAGGTGGATACGGAGCTCAAAGACCAATGCTAGGTGCTCGTCGCTGAGGAGAGAACCATGCAATCCGCCACCCAAGCCGTTACGTGGAGCAGTCCCTGAATCCATCGCCTCATCCATGTCATTCGCTACCTCCCTCTGCTCCGCACTAACCTCAGTATTCGCAGTATTCTCAGCAGGCAACGATGGCAAGTCTCCCTGCCAGGGAATTTCTTCAATTATGCATCCTGGGAAGTCGTCTTCTCTGGCCAAATATCGAACGAAGCCCTCCATGGCTCAGGGCTCCTCAATGCATAGCATGTCACCCATGGATGGGTCCTCCTCAACAAAGCTGGTGGGAAGCGCAACCTCAGACTCGGCCTCCCTAACATTGCTCAAATTAGAAATCCGACCTTCCCTGCTGCAGCCAGCCCTCTGCTCAGCAATAGTGTCAAGCAACATCCGCCACTCAGCATGAGCCTTTTTGCGAAGAATGGAGTTCGCCAAAGCTAGAGCGCACTCCAATTGCTTATTCTTGCGATGCTGCGCCTAGTGGGCATCCCAGGCAGAGCCCCGACGAGGCTTGGCACGCTCTCTAACCATTGAAACCGGGTGGTGAATGCAGGTGCTAAGAAGATGCAGCGCAGGACTGAAAGTCCCGGATGAGAACGACAACAAGTGAAAAACGCGAGCAAGCCGTCTTCGACGAGTTTTTCCCGACAACACAAAACCCTGGAAGGCCTCAACAAAGTGCAGAGAAGAAATGATAAACATCCAAATGAAGAACATAGCAGACCCGCTCTGCCCTGGCTCATAATAAAAACCATAACTAGGCTCCAACGTCATCCGTCCTGCCAAATCCATGTCCGATCTGAACTAGCGAGAGGTGTAAATGGTCGCGTGAGGGAGCCTCGCCTTCGTATGATCCCTGCTATGGCCGTCCACCATTGTTAATGCTAATGTGTGGGTGGCAGCCAACAGCAATTAAACCTGCACTTAGTTCATGTCCCGGTGTCACCGCCTCAGTGCCCCGTGTCACCCCATTCGGGGATTCCAATAAAAACTTGAACAAACATCAATTACCTTATTCAACAAAAATAAAAAATCTGATTCAAAACTCTGTTTAAGTGCTCTAGGAAACCACCATGTATCGATATCGATCCTCTGATTAAGCCTATGGAACAGAGGGAAGAAATAAAGAAAGAAAAGAATACGACTGAAATCAGTAATAGAAATGCTTTGAAATCCCTATCCCCAAGCTTATATATGTTTGTCCATCCCATGAATTGTGTTAAATGTGTTCGGTCGAAAGCCTATTTATACAATTTGGTGTGAAATGAAACAATACGACGTGTCTTTTCATTTTTTTCGACTGACGAAATTCCCTCGATAGTATTTCGACTGAAAGAATGGGTTTTCAACTGAAAACCTTGGAAACCATTCAGTTTTGATGATTTCCATTAGATTTTTATCTTTCGGCCGAAAAAAGGAGTTTGGGGTTGAAAACTAAAACTAGAGAATTTCCCCAAGATTAATTGAACTTCGAAGGTTGCCGACTCCTACAAATACTGAGAATTTGGTTTCAAAAATGACACCATTGTTTCCAAAATTGAATCTACTTTCAATTCTTATAATTTGTTTTCATTTTCTTTATTTTTATCTAATTTTATTTAATTAAAAAAAAAAAAAAACCGCTACATAATACTTTAAGCAGACATTATGATTCGGTGAAATGAAATATCGGTATCTCTAAAAATATATAGTGAAAAGATTTGAAAAAAATATGTTCATAATCCTTAAACTGTTCTTTTCAAAAGGTTATATTTATATTTTAGTTTTAAGTAAAAATTAAGATAGATACAAGGTGTAGAAAAACATGTGTTTAAAATCTACAACGTTTTCAGGTTGGTCAACTTCAAAAAATTCTAGAAATTATAATATTCATCAGTTAGATTCAAAATTATAGTCATAATACAATAGAGTCTCTATAGATTGTTGCAGTATATTTCATTTCTTAAAAACGTAAGTTTAATAATAGATACATTGTTGTAGAAAAAAGTAACTCATTATCATTCCTTTCATGTCTAAAGAACACATTGTTAAACAATTGTCAAATTGACATATCAAATCATGATAAAACAATTTTGAAAAATGGTCATTGAAAATCTAGCACAATTCTTCACAAGTTTTGTTTTTACTGTAAAGTGAAATTCTAAATAAAAAAAATACTTTTGTATGCCATAAGTTGAAGAACTTGTTAAAATACAGTTTTTTTTCTCATAAAACAAGTAAAAGTGTAACCCATCTTCATGATTTCACCCACAAGTTAATTTTGATAATCCCATATTTGAAGGTCAAATAGATGCAAATGCCCTAGAAAAATGGTTAAATCTACTAGAAGGTTATTTCTATGTTCAAAATTTTTCCACTAGAGAAAATATCACCTTCATAGTCCTCAAGGATCTCCCCCATGTCAAACATTGGTGGGAAAATTACTGGGAGCAAAGTTCCATAGAGGAATCGGGAATATATGGGGTTGAGCCCACTTAAGAATTTATTGTGGATGCAGTCATGGAATACCACTATCCTATTGATAACTATGAAGACCATTACATGAGATGGACCACACTACGTCAAGAGAAGAGCCAAACAGTTCCATAGTTCACAAATATTTTCCATACGTTACGCACCAAGTTGGGTATCAAAGAGTATGAGCGGAATATGCTTCTAAAATACTGTGGGGATCTGCATATGTACATACAAACCAAAATGGATTTCCTAAACATCTCATCATTGGGAGTTGCCTATCGATATGCTATAAAAATTGAGTAGAAATTTAGGCACCAGAACAAATGGGAATTTGGGTGTGAAAATATTCAACAACCAAAGCATGGTAAAGATGGCACTAACCAAATAGTCCAACTGGATTTCAGTGGCCTCCCATCTATTCCAATAGTTTTCTAGTTTGGCAGTTTTGTTGTTTTGTAGTTGTTTTCTAGTTTTTGGGTCCTTGACTTCTGGGGCCATTTTGAGGCCATAAAACAACGTTTTTAGGGCTCACCACAATTAGACCGTGGATAGTGTCATATCCTAACAACAATATGTGTATTCCTTGGATAGACCTTTCTAATGGGCTATTGTTCGCCTAAAATGAAGATCATATGTAGAGGTTATGACCTCGAGAAGTTGTTGTACAATAGGGCCCACATGAATTTTGGCGCTTCATCTCATAGCATTAGGTTTTTAGATGTCTATGGTTTTGGAATTCCTATTTATTGTAAAAAGGCTTGGAGAGCCTCATTGTAACCATATTCCTGCGAATGAGCACATTCGTCACATCTCTTCTCAAGCATAAGTTGTCACCATTCTAGCAAGCTTGTTTTCCGTTGCATTTTACAGTTTCATCACATTTTTTATGGAATAGAAACCAATTTTACTGTATCTTTGTTATTATATCTCTATTATTATTACGATTTTTTGTTAATAATAATAATAATATGTATTCATTTCATTATTTTCATAAAACATGGATCAGTGGTATCAGAGTGGTCTGGTCGTTGTCATTCTTAATGAATGTCCCTGACGAGGTTAGGAAACACAGAACTGGGTCTCGAACTTGTTTCTCTTGAGGAAAACGTTCTCGCATGCCCAAGAGACCTCTCATGGAGAGAGAAAAAAAATATGAAGGGACATGATATCCGTTCAAAATGTTGCTCAAGGAATCCCTCATGCAACAAAGGAACAAAATGATGGATAATTTTGTGAAAATCCTTCGGCGGCTACCAACAGGCGATGCATCTTATTTGAGTGGAGACATCGCCCCCTTCTTGTAGAGAAATGGTTGAATATGATAGAAGGGTTTTTTTTTTTCCATAACTTTTCAAACAGAGAAAAGATTGTGTTTTTGATCCTCAAAGTCATTCCCCATGTCAAATATTGGTGGGAGACTTTATGTGAGAAAAAGGAAACAAAGGAACCCTCATTATTTATAGTCGCAATCACCTAGTAATCCTTTAAGGATGCTATCAAGGAACAATACTACCCTATAGGAAGTTATGATGACCTATATACAAAATGGACCACACTGTGGCAGGAAAGAGACCAAGCAAAGCCAAAGTTTACAAATATCTTCCATACCTTGTGCACCAATATGGGTATCAAATATTCAAAGCTAAATATGGTGCTCAAGTATCGCGATGGCCTACATAGATACATAAGGGCCAAAATAGAGTTTTTTGATATCTCATCCTTGGGTGTGGCCTATCAATATGTTTTCAAATTGAGGAAAAGAATAAAAAAAAGACATGGCAATTTGGGCCTAGGAACCCCTCACATCAAAATCAAGTAAAGGGAAGCCCCAAGTCACACAAAAAAGGATAGATCAAGGAAGGACAACCTCAGGACAACTGGTACAGGATGCAAGAAAAGAAGGACACTATAAATACAAAGAAATATACTAAGAAGTGGTGTGACTTCCATAAGAGCCCCTGGCATAACACTATTGATTGTCACTAAAAGAAATCGATGGTGGTTGAGGTGAAAGCCTCTGAATCAGATACATGTTTCGACACTTAGGTTGAACCAGAAAGGGGTAGATGGATTATTGATGGGGAACCCAATGCCACTGTCTCTACCACCAAGGTCCAACCCAATGAACCAGGTGAGCAAGAAGAAGGTGAGCACCCATTTCATTCAAAAACGTGGGTAAAAGGCACCCCGTTGCACTTTATCATTGATAGAATTAGCCAGAAGAACCTCATCTCAGAAGAGGTCATCAAGCCACTAGGCCTACCAATAATGTTGCACCCACAACCCTACACCATTGGATGGCTATGCCAAGGAACTGATCTCTACGTCAACCAACAATGTTGCATGTTGTACGACATCAAGCACTTCAAAGATGACGTATCGTGTGATGTTTCTCCTCTCAAGTTTTGTAATGTTCTTTTGGGACAACCATATTTATGGAAATGTCATGTTGTATATGAGTCTAGGCCTTGTAGTTTTATTACTACTTTGAACAAGAAATTGTACAAGATACCCTAAGCAATCCCACCTAGTGTTATTTCCTTGATATGTACCGAGCAATGTAGGAAGGTCATCTCTCAAACCGAGAAGTTGGTCTTCTTTGTGATTCACTCTCAGAGAAAGAAAAATATTCCAATCACATCTAGGGCCTCCTTGACCGACCTCTCCACACAGCAGAAGAAAGTGGACAAGGTCATGGAATAATACAAAGATATATCTCCTCACCTATCAGGGTACCTCTGCACTTTCAGGTCAAGTGTAATGAACCTCAAATTTACCATAAAAAAAAAAATTCTATGAAAAAATTCCCTTTCGTTTAAGCTCAGAATTTAAGAGAAGGTAAGTTTTATTTTTGTCCACAATCTAATTATGAAAGGTTTGAGATACTTAAAGGTGCATGTTTTCATGGAAAACAAACATCACACTACACATCGATTTAACTAGATTAAAACCTTCCAATGCAACAAATTTTGTACTTGTCTCGCCCTGTACACAGTGACTCATAATGTTATTTGTTATCTTTTATCCTACCTCTGTCTCAGATAAAAATTCTCCATCGATCCTACAAGTCCATTCCTTACCATGTGATATTTGTTCATATAACCAATAATTCATGCTATGGTCCTACATATTTTTTTGAAAGACAGTGTTCAAACGGGTTTCAGTGATTTTCCAATGGTGAACACACAAATACAAAGGGGCCACATTGTTTGCCAAAACATGAAAAAACTGGAAGACTATGGCCTCAATACTTTGAGGTTTTGGGGTTCAAAATTCCATGGTTTTCAAAAGCCCAAAACAT
Source organism: Picea engelmannii (assembly GCA_009831015.1). Lineage (NCBI taxonomy): Eukaryota > Viridiplantae > Streptophyta > Pinopsida > Pinales > Pinaceae > Picea > Picea engelmannii. Next base: position 1,294,320 of record ML777472.1, read on the forward strand.
CAAAACATGACATCTCTTGAATTCATGAAAGTGGGTCCAACATGTCGAGGTTTTGGGGTTTGGGACATCACGAGTGCAAGCACCTGAGTCTTACCTGTTCAACCTCTGAAATGCAAAAAGTGGAAAGGTTGGACTACCGCTTCGGGGTTTCAAGGTTCATAACTTTGTGAGTGCAAGCGCCCAAGCCTCACATGTTCAACCTCTAAGATGTGAAAAGGAAGGTGGGACCCGTTCCTCGGGGTTTCGGGATTTCGCGAGTACAGAAGCCAAACACTATCACACCACAACTCCCAAAATTACAAAAAAAGTGAGCAACACTTTGGGATCTCGGAGTTCAAGGTTTCGCAAGTACATAAACCAACATCATTACACAATAATTCCCAAAATCCGAAAGGTGGAAGGATGTGGGGCCAACACTTTGGGATTTCAGGATTCAGGATTTCGGGGTTTTCAAATATCAACATCCAACATACAACAAACTTTTGAAATCGTGAAAGTGACTAGCATGTCAGGATTTCAGAGTTTGTGATTTCACAAGTTCAATAGTAAAAAATAAACACACATCAACTCCTGAATTCCGAAAGGGTAAAGGTGAGACCCATATTTCGGGATTTCAGAATTCGGGGTTTCGGGGTTTCATGAATACAAAAGACAAAACCCCAATACAAAATATTTTTCGAAGTTCCGAAAAGGCAAAGATGAGACCCATATTTTGGGATTTTGGAATTCGGGGTTTTGGGGTTTTGTGAATACAAAAGTCAAAACCCCAGTACAAAACATTTCCCAAAGTTCCAAAAAGGCAATGGTGAGACCCATATTTCAAGATTTCAGAATTTGGGGTTTCGGGGTTTCCACTGCCCAAACCTATCCTGCAACAACTACTGAAATGCGAAAGAAGGGTTAGCAGTTCGGGGTTACGTAAATTATTAAATTCGTCATAAAAATTAACTGTGGAAAAGGAAGACCATTTGAAAAAAACAAGGAAGGCATAAAAAAAAAAATCCTTCTGATAGACGTGAATTCCTAAGATTGTTTAGCATTGGATAAAACAAAATGGGGTTTTCCAGATCGCTTCAATTTCCAAAAAAAATTGGTCCTTTAGAGGTATCCTCACTTTTGTTTTGTGAGACAGTAGGCATGGAAGGATTCAATATCCATTTACCTAACATGATTCCGAAGGTCTAACTAAAGAGATTTATATGCCTATACTGTGCAGAAGGGGTAAAATAGGATAACATTTTTCTGTATAGGGTAATCTTTATTGTATTTAATTAGAGCCACT
>ML777472.1:1302891-1343853 GCA_009831015.1 Picea engelmannii
TGCAACAGACCCACCTTCTGACATCTTCATATTAAATAATCTCTTCATTAGAAATACCTTATTCGACGTCGAGGGTTTTTCATACAATTTGGCCAATGCGTCCATCAAACCCTTCGTTGTCTTTTCTTTCGAAATATTGAAAGTCACCGACGCTGCCAGGATCAGCCGTATCGTTCCTAGAGACTTTCTGTCAAGAATCTCCCATTCTTCGTCCTTCATGGCCGCCGGCTTCTTTGCTACTCCGCTCAATGGTAGGAATAGATCCTTCTGATATAAATAGTCTTCCATCTGCATCTTCCATAACTGGTAGTTTTGGAAGTTAATTTTTTCGACCCTAAACTTTCCATCTTCCGACATTTCTCCCACTCGAACCAGGAACCCTCTTTTCCTACGAGTTACCTTACGCTCTGATACCAATTGTTAGAAAAACAGGACCACGGAGCAATAAAATAAAACAAATGCAGAAACAAAACAAAGAAGACACACAATACAAGAGAGACATAGATTTACGTGGTTCACCCAGTGTGGGCTACGTCCACCAGAGAAATTGCCAGATCCTTCCTTTATTATTATCCAGCAAATGAAGGGATACAACCTACAGCAAAGCCCGCTATAACTTCCTCTTCTTTCTCTCACAGTATCCTCTCTCAGAATACAATATTCTCCATCATCCATAGCCGCAATACATTTACCTCATAAAAGAGGGTTTCCTTCTAGGGAAAAAAACCCTAACATAATCTCTATCGTTAGATCTGTGACCTTATAATGAATGGTCTAGATTTACAATGAAATTACAATATACTTTTACAAGGCAATTTTTGCTTCGGGGGCTTCACCCCCGAACCCCCACTGGGGGCCCGCTTGCCCCCAGACCCCACAGAGGGGGTACCCCCCCTCTACACTCCCCCACGTGGAAGAGTGTACATACTTCTGGGGTGTAAATACTTCATGGGGTATAAACACGGCTGAAAGCAAGGACCTCTAAATCAGGAAGATAATCAGGCTCCACAACCAACAGAGAACCCTTCTATAAATCTGTGATAATATCAGGTGATTCCCATGAACGACTGGATATCTGCCACATCCTTAGGCACTGGCCATTCCATAATGGATTTTATCTTTTCCGGGTCTACGACAATACCTTCTGAGGAAATGACATGTCCTAAATATTGTATTTATTTTCGATAAAAATCACATTTGCCAAATTTCGCGTATAGTTTTTGTTTCCTTAGTGTTTACAGAACTATTCATAAGTGTTCATCATGTTCCTCCTCCGTTTTAGAATAGACCTGAATATCGTCGATAAAAACCACTACTAATTTGTCTAAGTACTGGATGAATATGTTGTTCATCAAGCACATAAATGTGGTTGGTGCATTAGTGAGTCCGAAAGGTACAACTACAAACTCGTAGTGTCTGTATCTTGTTCGAAAAGTTGTTTTGTTTACGTCTTGTTCCTTTATCCTAACTTGGAGATATCTGGATCATAAATCCAATTTTGAGAAGATCTTGGCCCCACCAACTTGATCAGACAGATCATTTATCTTGGGTAAGGGGTATTTGTTCTTAATGGTCACTTTGTTCAGTTGTCTATAATCGATACATATTCTTAGAGTACCATCTTTCTTTTTCACAAAGAGGACTGGTGCTCCCCATGGCGAGACACTTGGTATAATATACTCTTTGTCCAACAATTCTTGTAATTGTAATTTTAATTCTGTCAGTTCTGGTAGACTCATTCGGTAGGGTGCTTTTGAGATAGAGGCTGAAGTGGGTAGTATGTCTATGGAGAAGTCTATTTCCCTTATAGGAGGTAATTCTGGTATCTCATCCACAAACATGTCTCTGAATTCATGTAGGACAACAAAGTCTTCTAACTTTGGCTTATCTTCTTTTTCTAATAGATTTGTCACTTGGATGGCATAAACTTGACATCCCTTTCTAATACATTTCTTGAGTTGCATCACTGAAGCTTGTCTGACTGATACAGGTTTTGGTATGCCTTGGGCTATTTTAACAGTGCCAAAATCATCTTTATAGCTAAGTATCTTTGTATAATAGTCCAATACTGCTTTGTGTTGTTCCAACCAATCCATCCCGATAATCATATCATAAGATCCTAGTGGTAGGATGTTCAGATTGGTCCTTATCTTTTGACCATCTAAGATGAACTCAAGATCAGAAATAAAGTTAACTGCTTTTCTTTTAGTACCTGTTGCTAGATGTACAAGCCATGATTTTTCATGCTTTTGTTTCTTATGTTTATTCAGGTCTACTACATTGGGAGTAATATAACTTAACGTAGCTCCAGGGTCAATTAAAATATAAATTCGAGTGTCATGGATTTTACCTCGATCTCTACCAATGAGGACTAGTGGTTAGCTTGTTGACCATCTATGGCTACATTTATCCGATGCAGACTTTTTCCCATGTCTCCCACTATCGAGGTTTCCTGCAAGTTGTGAATAGCAGTTCTATTTGCTACAATTAAATGTGGACAGTTCCTCCTTAGATGAGGCTCTCCACACTCCAAACACTTTAATGGTTCGTGGAAGTTTTCCCCAAACTTCTTCATTCCCAGGTTTACCAGTTTACCGCTACCTTGCGTATTCGGATGATTAGAGTGAAAATCCTTCCTTGGGAAACTTTTTGCTTCATTTCGATAAGTAGTTGGATGGTATCCCTTCTTTCTCTGGTGCATTCCATCTTGCTTCTTATATTTCCAGGTCTTGAGAAACTCTACTCGTTGTTTATACTGGTCATAGCACATTCCTGCCTTCCTTAATGCCTCACTCAAGGATTTGGGGTTGTCAAACTCAATTCTATCCCTGTAGGACTGTGGTAAATAGCTTAAGAATCGTTAGATTTTTACTTTATCCTCCCGGATGTATGGTACAAACCTTAGGAGTTCCAGAAATTTATTTATAAGGTCATCCATCGTCATTTGTCTGAGTCGTAATTCATAAAATTCTTTTGTCTTCCTTTCATAATAGATTTCAGAAAGGTATTGTTTCTTGAAATACTTCTTGAAGTCGGACCATTCTAACTATTTCTCCTTTAGGCCCTTGGCCAGTTTCAGGTCCTGCCACCAGATGTTGGCCTTCCCTTTTAGATTTTAGATGGCCATTCTGACCTTCATATTACTAGAATAGTTATAGATTTGGAAGTATTTTTTGATGTCCAACAACCATGCCTCAGCTTCTTCTCCTATCCTAGATTCTCCATCAAAAGTAGCTAGTTTAATCTTTTTAAATTCTTCTTCAAGGTGGTCTGTTTGTTTTATGTTTTTGTCTGGTATGGCTTTGTCTTCATCTAAAGGTGTCCCTTCAGATAAACTATCTCATTTTTCTTTTTTTTCACCAGAGTTCTTGGAGGCCCTTTTGCTGACCTCTTCCTCAGGGTTATCATCCTTTGGACTTTTCTTGGTTACTATACTACGCAGTAGGACTTCATTTATCTCTTGTTGTTCCTGCTATGCCTTCTTCAATTTTTCATTGTTAGCCTTGAGAACCTATAGTTCAACTATAAGGTTTCTCATTGTTTCCAACACCTCCGTGGGTGAGCTTCCATCACTATTTTGTCTTGGATCTCTAGAAGGTCTTTGTGGCAGATTCTCTTCCTCCCTAATTTCTGCACCTTCTTGAGTTGCCATTATTCAACACAAAACATAAAAACTTTATGTTTGTAATCCACAAGATTTATTATTTTTTTCGAAAATCAGAATATATATTAAGCAATCAATCTGCCCCTGTTCAGGCCCAGTGTTGTAACTTTGGCTCTGATACCATATGTAATGAACCTCAAATTTACCATAAAAAAATAAAATTCAATGACGAAATTCCCTTTCATTTAAGCTCAAAATTTAAGAGAAGGTAAGTTTTATTTTTGTCCACAATCTAATTATGAAAGGTTCGAGATACTTAAAGGTGCATGTTTTCATGGCAAACAAACATCACACTACACATCGATTTAACTAGATTAAAACCTTCCAATACAACAAATTATGTACTTGTCCCGCCATGTACACAGTGACTCATAATGTTATATGCTATCTTTTATCCTACCTCTGTCTCGGATAAAAATTCTCCATTGATCCTACTAGCCCATTCCTTACCATGTGAGAGTTGTTCATATAACCAATAATTTGTGCTATGCTCCTACATATTTTTGTGAAAGACAGTGTTTAAATGGGTTTCAACAGTTTTCCAATGTTGAACACACAAATAAAAACGGGCCACGTTGTTTGCCAAAACGCGAAAAAACTGGAATATTGTGGCCTCAGTACTTCGGGGTTTCGGGGTTCGAAATTCTGCGGTTTTCAAAATCCCAAAACATCAAAACACGACATCTCTCAAATTCGTAGAAGTGGGTCCATCATGTCGAGGTTTTAGGGTTCATGACATTGCGAGTGAAAGCACCCGATCCTTACCTGCTCAACCTCCGAAATACAAAAGTGGAAAGGTTGGACTAGCGCTTCAAGGTTTCAGGGTTCGAAACTTCGTGAGTGCAAGAGCCCAAGCCTCACATGTTCAACCTATGAAATGTGAAAAGGAAGGTGGGACCCGTTCCTTGGGGTTTTGGGATTTCACGAGTATAGAATCCAAACACTATCACACCACAACTCCCGAAATTACAAAAAAAGTGACCAGCACTTCGGGATCTTGGAGTTCAGGTTTTCACAAGTACAGAAACCAACATCATCACATAACAATTCCCAAAATCCGAAAGGTGGAAGGATGTGGGACCAACACTTTGGGATTTTGGGATTTAGGGTTTCAGGGTTTTCAAATATCAACATCCAACATACAACAAACTTCCAAAATTGTGAAAGTGACCAGCATGTCGAGATTTCAGATTTTAGGATTTTGCGAGTTCAACAGAAAAAAATAAACACACATCAACTATCAAATTCTGAAAGGGTAAAGGTGAGACCCATATTTTGGGATTTCATAATTCGAGGTTTTTGTTTTTCGTGAATACAAAAGTCAAAACCTCGGTACAAAATATTTCCCGAAGTTCCGAAAAGGCAAAGCTGAGACCTGTATTTCAAGATTTCAAAATCCGGGGTTTTGGGGTTTCATGAATACAAAATTCAAAACCCCAGTACAAAACATTTTCCAAAGTTTTGAAAAGGCAATGGTGAGACCCGTATTTTGGGATTTTAGAATTTGGGGTTTCCACTGCCCAAACCTATCCTGCAACAACTCCTGAAATGCAAAAGAAGGGTTAGCAGTTCAGGGTTACATAATTTCTTAAATTTGTCATAAAACTTAACTGTGTAAAAGGAAGTCCATTTGAACAAAATAAGGAAGGCATAAAGAAAAAAAAAATTCTTTTGATAGACGTCAATTCCCAAGATTGTTTAGCATTGGATAAAACAAAAGGGGATTTTCCAAATCCCTTCAATTTCCAAAAAAAAATGGTCCTTTACAGGTGTCCTCACATTCATTTTGTGAGAGAGTAGGCATGGAAGGATTGAATATCGATTTACCTAATAGGATTCTGAAGGTCTAACTAAAGAGATTTATACGCTTATACTCTGTAGAAGGGGTAAAATAGGATAACATTTTCTGTATAGGGTAATCTTTATTATATTCAATTAGAGCTTCTTTTAATCAGTGTATTACATGTTAATAGTGTTATATCTGTGCATCTATTAAATGCAAGAATCATTCCAACAGAATTATTATAAATATATATATATATATATATATATATATATATATATATATATATATAAACACATATTTCATTCACATATATTCCCCATAACAAACAAAAATGGAAAAACGTTACAGTTCCAACTTGTTCAATACAATGCGTAAAAGAAAAAATCATTCAGACAGATAGTGGACATTATACAAGTTTGGATTCAATAAGACATCGAACTAAAAACATAGTCGTTCATAATAGAGAGGGGTATATCAACATATATGAATCCAATTTGCGGGAAGACAAAGAGAACAACCACGTTCCTCCCAGCCGTAGAACAGGGCAGCCAAAGTCACTTGCCTGATTCCCCCCCTAGCTTGACCATGAATCCATGATGGCAAACTTGAAAACTCCTCCTGAACAATGTCCTTCAAATTCCAATAGTCCTCCTCTTGCCTCACAGTTACTCAATAGTGTTCATAAAAACAAGAGAGAACAGGAATCATTTTCCCCGCATACTTGGCAGCATCTTGCCTCCTCACATATGTTATATATTCATTTTCTTTGCCCAGGTCTTTTTCCTCCTTTGAGGATTTTCGCAGCTTTCTTAATCCCTGAATTTTAGGGGCTTCTAGTGGCCAAATATCTGATTTTCCACTTGTAATCATCATCCCAAAGGTAGTTCCATCTTGTTCCCCACTCATGGAGTCATGGTTAGCTAATTTTTAACATGGTTGTTCCATTTGTCCTCTTGCAGTTAATATAATTATTCTGTTGTGATACAAGCGTCATAGCCAAATAGTTAGTTGAGTCCGAAGAGATCTCTGCTCAATAGTCACAATAATTAAATACAATTATTAAATTCGAAATTTGGAATTGCCATAAATGGCAAAAAAATTCTAGATTCAAATTTGCCAAAAATGGAAATAAATTTCCAGTACACAAAATAAAAATATTTTATTTTTAGGGGATGTCACATCAAGAATCACATCGATTTGACCCCCGATGCACCACTACCCAATGGTCCAATATATTGTTGATCTCTGTTAGAGAATGAAGAGATCAAGCGACAGATCCAAGAACTACTCCACAAGAGGCACATTCCTTGCATTTCATCGCCTTGTGGCATCCTAATCATGCTGGTGTAGAAGGAAGATGGGACCTGGTGACTCTGCATTGATCACCGGGCCCTAAATAAAATTACAGTGAGGAACTAGTACTTGATTCCCTGAATTGACGATATCCTTGATCAGATCAAGGGGGGCCAAATACTTCAATAAGATTGATCTAAATTCTGGCTACCACCGGGTCCCCATAGAACAAACATATGTATGCAAGACTACCTTCAATTCAAAAGAAGGTATTTTTTAATGGATGGTCATGCCCTTTGGTTTGACAAATTATCCAACACATTTCATGAGGATGATGGATGATATCATGCTACCTTTCACCAATACTTTTGTCATGGTGTATATGGATGACGTCCTCATCTATAGTAAGACTTAGGTGGAACACTTGCAATATATTCAACAGGTTCTGCACACCCTACAACAGCACAAGCTATATTCCAACTTGGAAAAATGCTCCTTCGGCATGGACATAGTCTAATACCTAGGCTACAACATGGAACAACATGGTTTGCATGTCGATCCAGCCAATATCTAGGTCATCCATGGCAGACTAGCCTCAACAACACTCACTGAGCTTCAGAGCTTCTTAGGCCTTGCCAATTTCTATCGTAGGTTCATGTTGGGAATCTCCCATATTGCATGGGCCCTCAACCAAGTAACCAAGGGTGGTGGTAAGGAAACATATTTGTGGGGAATGTCCCAACGACAAAAATTCGATGATTTAAAACAATGCTTGTGCTCATCCCCAATACATTCATTACCGAATCTACAACAACCCTTTGAGATCGAGACAGATGCTTCAGACTATGATGTGGGTGCAGTTCTCAGTCAACATGACCACCATGTGGCCTATCATAGTTAGACACTATCAGATGTTGTTTGTAAGTACCACACTTATGACAAAGAAATGTACTCCATTGTGCAATCCTTTCGCTGGTTGAGACATTACATTCTCAGGAAGGAGACAATCATCCACACGGATCATAAGCCACTGTAGTTCATGAAGACACAAGGAAAATTTCAAAATCACCACCATCAGAAGTGGTCAACATACTTGTAGTGGTTCCACCTCAACATCAAGTATAAAATAGAAAGTATGAACCGAGTCGTTGATTGCCTCTACTAAGATCTAGCCGTGACACTCACAATGATGCTAGACTCTTGTGGCCACGAGACCTCCAGATGTCCCAACATCCATGAGATAGACCCTGACTTTGCCACCACATACCCAATGTTAGGTGAAAACTCAGTTGTCACCAATTTCCATCTTCAATAGGGGCTATTGTGCCGACTAGGCCATCTCTATGTTCCATCAAGCGAGAAAGAGAAGATTATTTGGGAATCCCACTACAATTGGGTGGAAGGAGACTTCAACATTGAAAATATAGCGGCAGTGTTGTAGAAACATTTCTACTAGCCGAAACTTGGACAGGATGTCATCAAGTATATCAAGTCCTCCACTACTTGTGTTATTTACAAACTGACCACTAAGAGATAAGGCCTATAAACCCCCCTGCCTACTCTTGAAAGGCCATTGGAATCCATCTCAATGGACTAGATGTTGGGCCTTCCATCCACCAAGAGGGTAAATGAATTTTTTTTTGTGGTTTTTGATTGCTTTTTCAAGATGGTGATCCTTGTCACCTATAAGAAGAGAATCATAACATAGTCCATTGCTAAGATCTTGTTTGAACGAGTATGCATACATTTTGGAATCCCACAAAATTTTTTCTCAAATCAGTACAATTGGTTCCTCATCACATTCTGGTCGAGCCTCTTGTCACTACTAGACACCAAGCTCACAAAATCCACTTCCTTCCACCTCCAGATAGATGGCCAAACTAAGGTCATCAATTAGATGATCATGGATATCATGCGCATGTACAATTCCAAGAAACCCCACACATGGTATCAGAGTCTTTCCTATGTTCAACATAGCTACAACCGAGCCCTACATATCTCAACTAGCCAGAGGCCCTTTCAGCTCAAGATGGGATTCCAACCATTGAGTCCCATGGATGTTTCACTACATCTTGTGGCCACCCTGGCTGACTCTTCTCCTGATCCAACTGAAGCTGACAAATCCTCTAGATTCATTGAGAAGATCCAAACCATCCCCCAATAAGTTTGAGATATTTTACAGAAGTCTATTTCCAAGTAAAATCAATGCCATGATCAACACTGAGTGCCACATAAGTTCAAGGTGGGAGATAAAGTGTGGTTTCACTTGCAGATAGAACGCCTTACAAGGCCCCATCAGAGGCTTATACAAATCCATTATGGACCTTAAACCATCACCATTGATGTGGGTGACAATTATTTTGAGCTCAACATTCTCTCTTTCCTTTTCCTACACCTAGTGTTCAACGTGGATCTCCTTCGGCCATATTTCCCACCATTATTGGACACCTCAGAGATAGAAGAACAATTGACACACACAGAGCTAAACCTTGACTTCATACATTAGGAATCCAGTTATCATATTATGGAAACATAGCTCAAGGGAACTTTCTAGCAAAGGATCCATCTTTATTGAGTTGTCAAAGCAGGGAAGCTTCTGCACCAAGGGAAGTGGCTCACCTGAGGCCAAATCTAGAAGAAATTTCCTCATTTGATGGGGGAATTCAAAGTAATGGAAACCATTACTTATTAAGGGGGGAGTATTTATCCATATGTATTTTGGTTTCCTCCCATATATTCCAACTGGCTCATTTTGGCAGTTTTTTTCTAGTTTTTGGGTCCCCGACTTCCGGGGCAATTTTGAGGCCATAAACAACGTTTTTAGGGATCACCACAATTAGATTATAGATGGAGTCAAATTATGATGTAAATATGTCTATTCCTTGGATAGACCTTTCTAGTGGGCTATCATTCACCTAAAACGGAGATCATATGAAGAAGTTATGAACCCGGGAAGTTGATGTATTAACTTACCCCAACAGGGCCCACATGAATTTTGGCAATTAATCTCCTAGGGTTAGGTTTTTGAATGCCTAGGGTTTTGGCATTCCTGTTTATTGTAAAATTTCTTGGAGAGCCTAATTTTAACCATCTTCATGCGAATGATCGCAGTCGTCACATATTTTCTCAAAGATAAGCTGCCACCATTCTAGCAAGCTTTTTTTTTGTTGCATTTTACAGTTTCAACACATTTTCTTATTAAATAGAAACCAATTTTACTATATATTTGTTATTGTATCTCTGATATTCTTGTGTTTCTGTGTTAAGAATAATAATAATCTGTATTCATTTCATTCTTCTCATAAAATTTGTATTAGTGGTATCATAGCAATCTACTCCTTATCGTTCTTAATGCATGTCCCCGACATGGTTAGAGTACAAAAAATTGGGTGTCGAGCTTGTTTCTCTTGAGTAAAAAAACTATCTCAAGCCCAAGTGACCTCTCATGGTGGGAGAAAATAAAAATTACAGGACAAGAGATTGTTTCAAAATGTTGCTCGAGGAATCCCTCACACAAAAGAGGAACTAAATGATGGATAGTTTTGAGCAAATCCTTCAACGTATACCAACAGGCGACGCATCTTCCTTGAGTGGAGGAGTATCCCCCTTCAAGGTACAAATCAAATTTTATATTCCCATATTTGAAGGTTATATAGATGCAGACATTGTAGAGAAATGGTTGTATCTGCTAGAAGGGAATTTTCTATCCATAACTTTTCGAATAGAGAAAACATTACGTTTGCGCTCCTCAAAGTCGTTCCCTATGTCAAAGATTGGTGGGAGAATTTATCTGAGAAAAAGGAAATAGAGGAACCCTCATTATTTATAGTCATGGTCACTTGGGAATCCTTCAGGGATTCTATCAAGGAACGATACTACCCTGTCAGAATTTATGACGATCTGTATACAAAATGGGCCACACTACGGCAGGAAAGAGACCAAGCAGTGCCAGAGTTCAAAAATATCTTGCATACCTTATGGACCAGGTTGGGTATCAAAGATTCTGAGTGACATCTAGTTCTCATGTATCATGGTGTTCTGCATAGATACATCCAGGCCGAAATGTATTTTTTGGACATATCATCCTTGGGCATGACCTATCGATATGTCATCAAAATTGAGAAAAATATTCAACAAAAGATGCATAAATTTCGTCCTGGGAACCTCTCACATTAAAATAAAGTGAAGGGAATCCCCAACCCACAGAACAAAGGAAAAATAAAATATGAGAAACCTCGAGACAATTGTTTTAGGCTATAAGTAAAGAAGGACATTAGAAAGACAAAGAAAGACACTCGGAAGTGGTGCGACTTCGATAAGAGCCCCTAGCATAACATTGTTGATTGTCGCTCAAAGAAATCATTGGTGGATGATGTGAAAGACTCTAAATTAGATGTGGGTTCCAAATCTGAGTCAGAACCAAAAGGGGGGAGATGGATCATTAATGCAGATCCCATTTCCATTGTTTCTTCCGCCAAGGTCTAGCCTGGTGAACCAGATGATCCAGAAGGAGAGCGCCTCTTTCATTCACATATATGGGTAAAAGGCACCCCATTGCAATTTATCATTGATAGTGGTAGCCAGAAGAACCTCATATTAGAAGAGGTCATCAAGAAGATATCCCTACTGATAATTTTTCACCCACATCCCTACATGATTGGATGGCTTTGGAAAGGAAGTGATCTCTGCATCAGCCAACAATGTTTCCTATCATACAACATCAATCCCTTCAAAAATGAGGTATATTGTGATGTTTCTCCTCTCAAAGTTTGTATTGTTCTTTTGTTCCAACCTTATTTATTGAAACTTCATTATGTATACAAGTCTATGCCTTGCAGTGTTATTATTACTTTGGATAGGAAATTGTACATGATATACGAAGTAGTCCCACCTAGTGTTATTTCCTTGATCTCTTCCAAGAAATACAAGAAGGTCATCTCTCTGACTGAGAAGTTTTTTTTTCTCATGATTCGCTCTCCATGGCCAATGTCTTCACATAGAAAGAGAAAGTGGACAAGGTCATGGCAGAATACAAATATATCTTCTTCTCAACTTTTGGGGTACCTATGCACTGTCAAGTCAAGAATCCCATCTATCTGACCCCCAACACACCACACTCCAATTGGCTAGTCTACCGCCGCTCTTTTCTAGAGAATGAGGAGATCAAGTGACATATCAAATAAATGTTCCAAAAGGGGTAGATATGTCCCAACTCATCTCCTTGTAGGATCCCAATCATGTTGGTATAGAAGAAAGATAGGACCTGGTGACTCTGCATTGATTACCGAGCCCTAAATAAAATCATATTCGTGAACTGATACTTGATTCTCTAAATCAGTGATATCCTTGATCATCTCAAGGGGGAAAATAATTCACTAAGATTGATCTGAAGTCTAGATACCACTAGGTCCCCATAGAACAAACAAATGTATGGAAGACCTCCTTCAAGTCAAAAGAAGGTTTTTTCGAATGCATAGTCATGCCCTTTTCTTTGAAAAATGATCCATCAAATTTCATGAGGATGATAGATGATATCCTGCAACCTTTCACCAATAATTTTGTAGTGGTGTATCTAGATGACATCCTCATCTACAAAAAGACTTGGGTGGGACACTTGTAGCATATTCAACAGGTTATACATACCCTTTGGTAGCACAAGATATATGCCAACTTGCAAAAATTATCCTTTTTCATGGACAGGTTGTAGTACCTAGGATACATCATGGATCAACATGATGTGCATGTGGATCCAACCAAGATCCAGTTCATTTGTGACTGGCCAACCCCAACCACACTCACTGAGCTTTGAATCTTCTTAGGCCTTGCCAATTTATATTGTAGGTCTTCTTGGGATTCTCCCATATTGCATGGGCCCTCAACCATGTAACCAGTGGTGGTGGTAAGGAAGCACTTATGTAGGGCCTGTCCCAACAACAAGTGTTTAATGATTTAAAACAATGCTTGTGCTAAACCCCAATACTTTCATTACCGAACCTACAACATCCTTTTGAGATTGACACTGATGCTTCAGACTATGATGTGGGTGCATTTATCACTCGAATCGACCACCCCATGGCCTATCATAGTGAGACACTATCATATGTTGTCCATAAGTACCCTACTTACAATAAAGAAATGTACTCCATTATAAAATCCTATCAACATTGGAGACATTACATTCTTAGGAAGGATACAGTCATCCACATGAATCATAGGCCACTATAGTTCATGCAGACACAAGGAAAATTGCATAATGACCTCCATCAGAAGTGGTCCCCATACTTGGAGAAATTCCACCTCAACATCAAGTATAAAAAAGGTAGTACCAACAAAATTGTTGATTTCCTCAACCGACCTATAGTCGCAACACTTAACACAGTGCTAGACTCTTGCAACAATGAGACCGACAGATGGCCCAACCTCTATGAGTCAGACCCTAACTTTACCACCACATAACAAATGTTGTGCTCAAACTCAGTTGTCGCTAATTTCCATATTTAGGAAGGGTTATTGTGGCGATTGGTCCATATTTGTGTTCCGTCAATTGAGTGAGTGAAGCTGATTTGGGATGTCCACTACAATTGGGTGGAAGGACACTTGGGCATCGAAAAGACAGCGGCAATGTTGCAGAAACATTTCTAGTAGCCAAAAATTCAAAGGGATGTCAACAAATATATCAGGCCCTTCACTTCCTGCACTATTACAAAACCAACCACTAAGAGATAGGGTCGATATACACCCCTTCCTAATCTTGGCAGTCCATGGGAATCCATCTCAATGGACTACAAGTCAGGCCTTCCATCCACCAAGAGGGGAAATGACTATGTTTTTGTGGTTGTTGATCACTTTTTCAAGATGGAAATCCTAGTCGCCTGCAAGAAGAGAATCACAACAGAGGCCATTGCCAAGCTTTTCTTTGAACGACTATGGGTACATCTTTTAATCCCACAAAACATTGTCTCAGATTGGGATAGTTGTTTCCTCAGCACATTATGGTCGAGCCTCTGGTAATTGTTGGACACCAAGCTCACCAAATCCAGTACCTTCCACCCCTAGAAAAATGGCCACACTGAGATCGTCAATCATTTGATCGTGCATATCCTGCACATGTACAATTACAGGCACCCCTGCAGGCGGAATTTGATTCTTCCCTATGTTCGACGTAGCTACAACCGAGCCCTACATAGCTCAACCGACCACAACCCCTCAGTTTGGGTTGGAATTCCAACCATTGGGTCCCATGCATGTTTCACTACCTCTTGCGGCCACCCCAACTGACTCATATCCTGCTCCAACTGAAGCTGAAAAAGCCTCTCGGTTCATTGAATGGATCCATCACATCCGCTAACAAGTTCAAGATATTTTATAGAAGTCCAATTCCAAGTACAAGAAGTTCCATGATCAACATTGGCTGCCACATAAATTTTAGGTGGGAGACAACGTGTGGTTTCACTTGCAAAAAGAACACCTTACAAGGCCCTATCAAAAGTTTCTCCCACTCTGTTATGGACCTTACACCATCACTAAGGTTGTTGGTGAAAATTATTTTGATCTCAACATTCCCCCTTTCCTTGGCACACCCCAATAAAGGATCCAACTTTATCGAGTTGTCAAACTAAGCTCCTACACTAAGGCAAGTGGCTCACTGGGGGACAAATCCAGCAGGAATTTCCTCATATGATGGGGGAACTCAACACAATGGAGACCATTTATTCCTAAAAGGGGAGGATATATCCATATGGATTTTGGTGGCCTCCCACCTATTCCAACTAGCTCATTTGGCAGTTTGGCAGTTTGGAAGTTTGTTTCTATTTTTCAGGTCCTTGACTTCCGTGGCCATTTTGAGGCCCTAAACAACATTTTTAGGGCTCGCCACAATTATACTAGAGTCTGAAGGAAACATATGCATTCCTCTAATAGACCTTTCCAATGGGATATCGTGTGCCTAAAACGAATATCGTATGTAGAAGTTATGAGCCCAGGATGTTGGTGTACTAAATTCATCTCCCAGGGTTATGTTTCTAGATGTATAGGGTTTTGGAATTCTTTTTTATTGTAAAAAGGATTGGAGAGCCTCATTGTAACCATATTCTTGAGAATGGTGCATTTGTTACATCTCTTCTCAGAGATAATCCACCACCATTCTAGAAAACTCATTTTTCGTTGCATTTTATAGTTTCAACACATTTTCTTATTGAACATAAACCAGTTTTACTATATCCATGTTATTGTATCTTTATTATTATTATATTTTTTTGTTAAGAATAATAATAATATGTATTCATTTTGTTCTTCTCATAAAACCTGGATCACCAACAACCTCTAGACAACCAGTCCAAGACTTGGGACAAGAAGGGTAAAGGAAAGATGAAGAATGACACTGGGAAGTGGTGTGACTTCCAAAAAATAACCTGGTTCAACACCGATGAGTTTCACTCAAAATAATCAAAGGTATATGAGGTTGAAGATAAGGATTCGAACCCTAATTCAGAATCCAATCCAGAAAATACTGAAACTAGACAGAAAATTGACACAAACCCCACTGGTACGACCATAACAATTCAACCAAAAAAACCAATAGATCCTGAAGAGGGGGAGAACCTATTCCATTCATAGATATGGGTGAAGGGGACCCCATTTCATTTCATTGTCGATAACAATATTCAGAATAAACTCATCTCAGTTAAGGTCATCAAATAGTTGGGGTTGTCGACAACACCACACCCATAGCCATACAACATCGAGTGGCTTCACCAGGGATGAGATCTTCGTGTCAGCCAGTAGTGTCTCCTGTCCTATGGCATCCATCCCTTCAAGTATGAGGTAGTGTGTGATATTGCACCTATTGATTATTGTGATGTTTTTTTGGGCCAACCATATATGTGGAAATGTCATGTTGTTTATGAGTTTAGACCTCATAGTGTCATTATTACTCTAGATAGTCATCTCTATAGAATACCATAGGTAGTTCTGACTATTTCTCCACCAAAACACTACCACAATGTAATCTCTCATACTACAAAATTCATCCTCTTCATAGTCTATTCAAAGGATGCAGAGAATACCACTACAACCATTGTAGCCTCAGCACCTTCTATCAAGCAAAAAAATATTTCTAAAGAAAAAGAAGATATTGTTTCTTCACCTACAATGGTTCCTGCACAATGCCCCATCAAATCTAGAGACAAAGGGTTGGTGGAACATATTCAACCCCGCCAACAATAGGTTTGTGACAGTCTTCCACTGACCAAAAAACAAAACTTCTCCAATAAGGCACGTAACTCACCAAGATTCATATTCAGAAAATTATTTCCCCTCTTCCTTGGGAACTCAACACAATGGAGACCATTTCTTCCTAATGAGGGAGGACTGATCCAAGTGGATATTGGTGGCCACCAACCTATTCCAACTAGATCCTATTGTCATTCTTTATTTCAGCACGTTCTTCTGTACTTATTTGTAATTATGGGTTCTACACTTTTGGGGTTGTCTAACTCCCTACACATCTTCCAGGTGGATACTAGTGGCCTCCCACCTAATCCAACTGACTTAACTTGGGAGTTTTCATGTCAACACATATTTTTGTACTTTGAGGGCCATTTTGGGGCCCTAAACAATGGTTTTTTTGGGTGTCACAATCAAACTGTAGACAGAGTTAGAGTTTGACAACGTGATGTGTAGTTATCAAAAATACATTTCCAATGGGATATCATGTGCCTAAAACAAAGATCATATGAAAAAGTTACGACTCCGGGAAGTTAATGTATTAACTTACCCAAACAGGGCCCACATGACTTTTGGCATTTCATCTCCTAGGGTTAGGTTTTTGGATGTCTAGGGTTTTTGAATTCATGTTTATCATAAAAAGGATTTCAGAGCCTTATTGTAACCATCTTCATTTGAATGAGCGTAGTCATCACATATCTTCTCAGAGATAAAGTTGCCACCATTCTAGCGAGTCTTGCACTCTGTATTTTTACAGTCTCTTTACAATTCTTTCATTAATAGAAATCAAGTATTGTTGTATTTATTTGTTTCTCGCAATTTTCATGAGTATTTCATTGTAATTTGTGTGCTTTCATTTCATTTTGAAAATAATCCGGATCAATAAGTGATCTTATTGGATTTAATAATCATGACCTTAGTATTATCAATATTAACAATCATACCCATATTGGATCAAGAATCCTTGAGGATTCTTAGTTGGTTTTTAATATCATGGGGACTCCTTCCCATAAGAACAATATCATCGGCATAAAGAAGAATATTGATGACTATACTAGCGAGAGTAGGGCCAACACAACCTTCTTTTTCCAAGAAATCTTCTAACTTGTCAATGTATATGCCAAAAAGGATAGGAGACAAGGGACAACCTTGTTTGATTCCAATATTGCAGTTAATATCTTTTGACTAGCCCTCAGTTTTTTTAAACTTAGCAATAACGTTCTCATACATCCTTATTGCAACATCCCTCAACTTGAGAGGCACTTTTATCTCTTCCAACCTATTACAAAGGTTTTTCCTAGGAACCATGTCAAAATATTTTCTAAAGTCAACAAAACAACAAAAACGATTGGTTTTAGTATTGCATAACTCCTTTGAAATGATCGTAAAGGTAACAATATGGTCCACTTCTCGCAGAAGTGAAAGTCAAGCACAGGATCCGTGCAAGGAGTGCACAGGCTGAGCGAAGTCTCAGAGTTACACTTTAAGTAAAACTGTTGAAAGACTGTTGTTGCAGAGAGTGCGCAGAGTCAAAAAATTAAAATGCTCGAAAGTATTTGACAAATTTCCACAAGGAGTGCGTGAAAGAGTCCTTTTGAAGACTCTAGGTTGTGGTAAAAGTTCAGAAGAGGTAGTGCCTTGAATTGGAAGAAGGAGGCGCAGCGAAGGTGTTTTTCAAGAGGACAAGTTCCATAAGAGAACACTTTGTTCATTTCACAGGAATTGTCAAGGAGGAAATTGACAGTCAGAATTCTCTGTGGAGAATTCAAGAGGTTTCGAGAACTGTCAGATCTTGCAGAGGAGTAGGGAAGGTATGACAAGCATTATCGAAGTGTAAATATTGGGAGAATAAGACCATAGGATCTGAACCAACAAGAGTCGTTGGATCACCCACGTAAATCACATATCAGGGTTTCGTGGGTGGAAGAGTCGAAACCTTTGCATAAATATTTTTGAGGTCATGAAAGGTGAAGTCCTAGAGTAGCGAGAGAATCTGAGCCATCCAATTAGAAGGACACATGTCCCGGGATCCTCACTATTGGGGATTCAGACATCGGAGGTCAGAAAGGGAAGCCATTCAACTTCGTGAGTGGTGAAGCGACGAAGTGAATTAGCGCTATCCATCTGAGAGTGGATAGGTGGCATGCTCACTGACACGGAGGTTATACCTTCATTGACCATTTCCTGGTTTCGTGAGTTGAAGAGCCAAGAGTTCAGCATTAGGATTCATGAAGTTGCGAAGTCTAAAATTCCCAGAATGCAGGAAGTTCCATCATGGGACCCGCATTGACGACGTGTCGAAAATTTTCCCTTTCGGCATATCAAAGGATAAGAGGTCGAGACCTTTGTCCCGAAGCTCCCGAAGTCGTGAATAGAAAATATGCGAGAGAATCACAGCCATCTGTTAGGAGGAGGACAGGTGGCAGAGATCAAGGGATCTCACCAACTCGGGGTTCACAGGGTGAGAGCCCAAGAGTTTGGTGCTCTGAGTCATGAAGTCATGAAATCGTAAGGAGCAAGGATAGCCATCGGATCCGAGATCACAGGAGGACCGTTGGATCAGAAACCCCATCGCATTTGGCGCATTCGAGGGTTCGGAGGTTGAAATCGGTTGATTTCGACATCAAAAGTCGCGAAGTACCAAGAGCCGAGGCTCAGAGGGGACATGTGGAAGAACCACACAGTGGGCCCGAAAATTAGACCGATGGACACACGTCGCATATTGGAAGGAGCCAACACTCAACTGACTTTTCACATCTCAAGGATTCACGAGATAAGAGTACGAGAGCTTGACCCTTTGACTCGCGATGTCACGAGTAGCGAGAACGAGAGGATAAAAGTCAACATTTCCTCTCAGGGGTTCGGGAAATAAAGGTGCCAAGGTTGGACCTTTGAACTTGTGAAGGCACGAGAGGCAAGAAGTGTTAGTTCTTAGCCTAGACGGTGGTCGCGCAAGGAGGGTACTGACAAAGAAGGAGCTATACCCATTTTGCGATCTCGGGTATCGCAAGATTGGAGAGGAAGAGTCAGGAGTCATGACTTGCGAACTCGCGAGATTGCGAGCTGCGAAAAAAGGACCTGTGGATTGAATGAAAGGAGATTCCAGTAGGGAATCCGAAAGAGCTGATTCGGCTCAAGGGCATATAGAACAATCTTGTGAGTGGATCTCGGCCCGAGGGTCGATAGGTCTGCATCATTCCTTCAATCTCTTGAACATGAACAATGCAAGAAAATTTTCTATAGTGTCATACTTTAGCACACTTACATAAGCAATATAAAAAAATGTGTATAGATGTCATATTAAAACATAGTTACACATATTATAATGATGAGTCATCAAACATTAATGCCCTCATGGCATGAAACAAATGGAGTCACGATGCATCAACTGCATCACAAGTACTCATTCCTTGCATTTTCTTTGCACAACTAATTCTACACATGCATTCTAGAAACATAAGAAAAAATGCTAAGTGTAAAGTGATTTCTACATGAAGAGTGATTGATATATTACTTTTTCCATGTTACAACTATCATTAGCCTAATTATGGGCACTGTGTATGCTAATGTAAGTTGATTTCTTATGTTTACTTCATGCAATTTTGGTCTCCATATAGATAAAGTTTTATGTCCATCTGTCTCATAAACAATATTATGTGTTCCCTCATCACATATTTTCAATTTGATCACGATCTTTCTACCAAGGGTTTGGTTGTTCTATCAGGTTTTTATGCACAACAATTGATGAAGTTGTTTTGAATGGATCTCTAGGGACACTTGTGAAAGTTTGTCAAAGTCAAGATCCTAATCCACACAGTATAACTAAATATGTGATAAAATGTCCCAATTTGAAGCAATGTTACAAAATTCTCTTAATGTTTATGTTCATGGATTACATGGTTTCTTTTGTAGTGTTTTACTTATCTACAAATAGTTTTGGAAGCCATGAAAACATTGTTAATGCATAAGAATTCTAAGCTTGTCCTTTTATTTAAAACTAGCTATGAAAAAGTTTTAATTTTTTTTGTTAATTATTATGCTTCTTCTAGCATGAACTTAGAAAGAGAACTGTAAAAATCTATGAAAACATTGTTGATGCATAGGAAGTATAAGCTTGTATTTTTATTTAAAACTAGCTATGAAAAAGTTATAATATTTTTTTGTTAATTAGTGTGCTTCTTTTAGCATGAACTTAGAAAGAAAATTACAAAAACATGAATTGGTGTAAATAAAAAAAACAAACCTATATTTTTTTACTTTTCAAAAAATATATAGTTTATCTACTAATAGTTTTGGAAGCCATGAAAACATTGTTGATGCATAGGAATTATAAGCTTGTCATTTTGTTTTAAACTAACTATGAAAAAGTTTTAGTATTTTTTTGTTAATTATTATGCTTCTTTTAGCATGAACTTAGAAAGAGAATTGCAAAAATCCATGAAAACAGTGTTGATGCATAGGAAGTATAAGCTTGTCTTTTTATTTAAAACTATCTATGAAAAAGTTTTAATACTTTTTTGTTAATTGTTGTGCTTATTCTAGCATGAACTTTGAAAGGGAATTGCAAAAAGATGAATTGGTGTAAATTAAAAAAAAAAAACTATATTTTTTTATTTTTCAAACAAAAGGTAACATTAATATATAGATTAAGTGTAAACTAAGTTTGTGAAGAGGCCAAGTATATTAACTATGATATGCAAGAAAACAGATTTATTCAATCTCTTTTTTCACAATTATAATCAAATGTTTATAATTCAATGGTAAATTGTATTATTAATTGGGAATGTAATCAAGGTTTAAACGTTGATGAATAAAATTTAGTAAAATTTATATGAGAAACTTAAAAGACCTTGAAAATTCATTAGTAGAAAGAAAAATTAAGCAAGCTACTCCATTAATAAACAAAATTTACCCATTCACATTAAAAATGAGGGAAATATGTGTTTTAAATTTATTGATCTCTATGTGTTATGTTATGATTGTTCATATTTTTTTATAAAGAATGTTTGTTATTCAATATAAGTGGGTGCTTTACATTTTACAAGAGTTATATACTTGTCTTTCTAATGTTGTAACTTTTTGGAGTTTAAATTTATCTTTAAAAAAAAAAAAAAAAATCAATTCAGAGTGTAAACTGTAGAAAGTTCAAGCATTATTATAACTAATTGTGGAAATCTATACACTTAAATATTTAATATATTTTTTCATAAATGTAAAAATTACATTTAAAATTTGATGTGTAATTGTAAAATCCAATTTTTCAGTCTTAACATTTTGAAAAAATTTCTTAGACATGTAGAATTGTGATGTTGCATATTATGGGTCCTTACTTCTACCTTAAGTGAAAGGATATCAAGTACCAAGGATATCCTTGGTCACAGGTTTCTCCAAAATCCTAAATGTTGGCTTATATAATTTGTCTATATGCCCCATGGTGCATGTATTGTGAGTGCATGAGATATACTTACACTGCATATGATAAACAACTTAGTAAAGGGTACTTAGTCAAACTTGATTACATATAGACAACCAGGTCACACTTTGCATAAATCCAACTGCATCTTTTTAGACTCGATAAAACTGTAACTGAACTTAAATGTGGACAAAAATTGCAATCAAACAGAGTCTGGTGAACTATGACAATCCTCAATTGCAGTGAAACAAAGTTTAGCGGAAATCTTATGTGATTGAATGAACCAAACTAATTTAATTTAGTAATCATTAAGAAATTATATGTCTAAAGTTTCCTAGAATAATTAACCTCAAGTGAATGATAATGACATCATATGAAGACCGTGCTTTTATTCACGGTAAAACTACCAAAGATGGTCTTGGTGACGAAAGTTTTCTCAAAAATATGTATTCGATCATGTCACTTTTTTTAGGTGCATATGAGGATTCGGTTGGATCCCTAGTTTATAACTCATAAATTTTACCAAGTTATCAGCAGACATGGTAGTTTACAGCTGCAGTCAAATCCTTAAATAAGTCACTCGTAACTATTAATTATAAAAATAGTTTATCTATCTGTATGAGCTAATGAAACCAATATTAATAACACAAATCGTATCTCTCTATTAGGAAGAACAATTAAAGAGTTGAAACCAATTAGCTTCAATGACTATTTCTTCAACAATCTACATGGTGGCCTAGAAAACCATAACAAGTATTCAAGCTTTTGCTTCAACAAATTATTTTTTGTCAATTATTGTGTTTTTTAGACTGTAGAACTTCAAGTAACATTTATCTGTCACTCCCATTCTAATTCTTGTCTCCATTTTTATGCATGCACTACTCATTAAGTGAATGGCATGCCAATAATAGTATGTGGGGTAGATTACTTAACATCAAAGAGTACATCCATAGGAACTAATACCAATAATAGATCCATGGTGAAAAGCTTGTATATATTTCAATACATACACATGAGCTACACTCAATGTTGTCACAACTGCACATTTTTTTTCTTCTTTTACAAAATAATAAGAAACATTGTGGAGAAACATCTACGAAAAAAATATATAACAATTTAAGGCCAAAGTCAAATATTTTGAGAATTAATATTTATTTCAATTGGTGAGACTCAAGGCTCAAACATAATTCTTCACTTATCTCCATGGTCTTGGCAGACTGTGTTGGTTGAAATATATACAAAGGCATGTTCCAAATCACATATTAGTCCACCTCCAAGCTTTAAACAATGGGGACAAATCATAACAAGAATGTACCAATTGAAATTATTTAGAACATAATTGCAAAGCCCCATTAGGATTAAACAACATAAGACCATGTTCTTCCTTGCTTCAAACTACCATGAACAATCTTTAGTGGAATATGTTTCTTGAAAGACTTAATGTTGCCTCATGTCATGTATTTTAGTTGGATCCAAACTGATGTAATATATAGTACATACCAAGTTGCTAAACTCAACTTGGCACAATACTCAAATTGGTTGAAGAGTGAAACTTGATTGGGGACTCACACAAAATCTCATGATTCAACTTGGCAATGACTCGATGCCATGGAAAATACAAAAAAAAATATTTTCGAGAAAAATATATTTTTAGATTACAGTTAACATGAGAGATTACACTGCATATAATGAAAATAAAAATAATATAAGGAAAAATTAACATATCCAAAGATAACCAAGTTCAAACGATCATGATCAATCATCATTCATCCATCAATATTCAAAATCATAATGGACCATAGTATGAAATTATGATCCAAGAACCAAAATGAACAAATATTCTCAAAAAGTAAATTGTCCAATGTCGAGAATCAAGACTCAGAGAATCAATTCTTAAATGATATGATTCAATAATTTATGTTGACTTATTGGTTCCTACTAAGACTAGGTGGTCCCTATTAGAACTTGGCAGGTTTGGGGGGTTTGACGGTTTTCGGTGGATCAACCCCGCTCCAGGAAAGACCGATCAAGTTGTTGAAATGATGGTAATATTCACTTGTGGTTACTTGACATTATGGCTAAGCACCCTCATTATTGTATTACTATATTATGGTTTAACAACCAACCTAGTCAACACTCTTTTATAATATTCTAAGTGGCTAAGACCAACCTAGGCATTTATGTAGGCCCATAACCCCCTTATGGGGAATGGCACCCCACCTCATAAGTTGTGTATAAATACACACCTCATGATTCTTTGGTAATATCATCTTGGATTCATTAGTGATTGGTTATTTTGCTTAAGGGTACCATATCTCTTGTTGTCTTGTTCATGGGTTCACCTCTCTTCTTCATGTGATACTTTTCCAATGTTCCACCATGTTTCCAAGAGAGGGGAGATGCATAGGGGGGACGTGTGGAAGCACCCTCAAATTTTAGGGAAATGGGGGATGGGGGGATGTTACATATATAATATAAAAAAATTAAAATTTAAAAATAATAATGATAATGATAAAATCTCAACAATAACAATTCATCCCATGCAAATTCATCATTGTGCAATGTAAATGATAAATATTAAACAATGAAATACTAAATAGCACTATATTTGAATTTGTAAATGATACAAACATGATTCAAATTCAAATTAAGTAATGAAATACATTGAGTCATAAATCATAAATGAAACAAAAATAGTAAAATATTGATACATTGATTTAAATTCACCATTCATCATTCAAAAAGAAATTATATGATATATTAGTATATCATATGCCAAATGATAATTGAGGTTTAAAGTAGAATTAGGAATGATTATATTAATAAAAAAATAAAAATCTTTTTGTTTTTTTGTTTTTTATTTTTTTATTCCCTTTCCGAGGGGGGATGCCTAGACGCCCCCCTTTTCAAGGGGGGGTGCCCATAACACCCCTTATGGGGAAAATTGTCCCCCACATTGGGTAAACATTTCTCCCTGCGTATTCCCACATCTCCCCAAAAAGGGGGACATGGGGAAACATTTCCCCAAGTGCTCCATCTTGAAAGCGTGGTAAACATTCGGGGGTGCCCCACCCTGGGGGACGTGTCCCCATGTAAAATTGTATTTTTGTTCAAGGTTAATGTTGGATTAGAATTTTTTGAAGTGTTCATAATAGATCGACAATCACTTAATTATCCCAACATGGTTTCAGAGTAGTGTGGACACTTCCTTCTCTATCCAGTGTTGTTTTAGAGTTGTTTCAGGTTTGAAACTAGAATTTTTCATCACTCTTAATGGGAAAGTAACAGTTTTGTAGGGATTTTTTGGTATCCTTCACTAGCACCCTCCTTTAATAGTTTTTTGTCCTTTCAGAGGATTTAAGGGGATCTTTTGCAATGTTGTGCCCCTTTTAGGGTAGTTCTCTCCTCATTTCTCCTTTGTTCAGCCGAACATTGCACTTTTAAAGGCTATTTTAGATCTAAAACTAGGTTTTTTTAAACCATGTTTCTAGACAACAACATTTTTTAAAGGTTCTTTACCCTCTTTGCCACCAATGCCCCCTTTTTTGGTTTTTCTGACAAATTTAAAGGGTTCCTTTTTATAGATCGGTGCTCTTCTAAGGTACAACATATCTTTCTCTCTATTTCCACCAAAATTAATTGTTGTTTTCTTTGGAACAATGCTAATATTGTGTGGTTTTATCTTGTTTTTCATAGTTTTTCCTTAGGCATTTTGCGGGTGGAACTATCATCACAAAACTGGAAGTTCATATTTTCTTCTTTAGGGCCTTATATTTTATCCAAATGATTGTGTGGCAACATAATTTTATGGGTTTATTGAATTGATCTATGAGACTATCGACAAATGGCATTTTCACTAAGAGTTGTGGAACTACGGGTTTTTAATATAAGCTTGCATTGGAGGGTTTCAAACCCTTTTTGTTTCCTTCAACGGGTTTTCTAAGGGTCTTCACAGAAACTTCCTTTTGTTGGATTGGATGGACTTTTTCTTTGACACATATACTACAATGTAACTTGTGAATCAGGTTGTACCAAATTCAGAAGATGATATTCTTGGTATTGAATCCAAACATATTTGGAAACATCCTTTATATTCCAAGCATTGGTACCGTTCTATTGGATGCTATGGTCAGTGATGTGAGGCCTACTCCTCAACATCTGATGGTGATTCATAATGACTCTTAACAAGCCTATGCACATTTGTTTGCAAAGGAAGGCCCCTTTCATCTCCTCTAATGCAATGCCTACTCATGGGTCCACAAGGTTTGTCCCACTCTACTTTATTCATGACTCTACGGATTTCATCTTTTCCCAATGGATCAACTTGATTGTGTGGACCTTTGTCTTATATGCTATGTTATTTGTCCTTATTGGACATACTATATGGAGGATCTTTCAATGTTTCACATGGATCTTGTCCTTCCCCACTATGATCTTGGTTTCTTTGGGATGTACTTTTAGTGGCAATGTCAATCTCATGAACAACTTTTTCTCCTTGGTTCTCCTTTAGCTGATAAACATACTTTAGTTGCTCTTTGTTTCAAACTTCAGTCAGAATCCCCCCTTTACCGAGTTGTAAACCCATGTTGATATTGGTACTATGTTATTTTGAACAAGTTTTATTTTTTGATGGCCCGCATTCAACATTAAGGGGGAAATGTGTGATCTAATGTTTTCTCTTCATGACCTCCTATCCATACTCAGGAATGATGTTGTGTTTATGGTCAACCCTATGTTGAGATAGGTATTCATTGACCCTCACTTCTTTTCAACTACAGATGACCATCTTTTCAAGTTGGTTATCCACACACCAACTCTCTCTTGTTTTTCCATTGCCTATATTCTATATTTTGTCCATGGCCACTCTTTTTTAGGCACTGGATATTTATAAACCTACTCTCATATTCTACTTGAGCTTCATTTTGATTCATTTTCTCTTAGGTTCATATGTGTTGGGTATTTACACACCCACACTCCTGTTGTATTCAAGTTTTTACGATTGTGTTGAAGATCTCAAAGTATATTTGAGATTTATTTTCAACTATGCTCTCTCAAGTGTATCATTGTTGGGAATTTACACACCCACTCCCCTATTGTTTTTTAGCATTCCCAGTGGTGTCTAAGCTCTTTAATATATATGGAGTTGGGTCTTCCTACTCTCATTCCAACAACATTAATCTTCTTTGAGTTAGGTACTTCCATCTCTTCTCTCTTGCAGGAAGTTCCTTCCGACACTTCGTATGGACAAATTAGGGGCACTATTCTTCCACTAGATATGCAGTATGGTTGGGATATGTCTTCCAACACTCCTCCATTAGACGAGCAAGTCGTTTCTAGTATCTTCCAACAAATGAGTAGTTTGGTGGTAGGATTCTTCTAGAAAATTATTGGGTCCAATTTTGTATTGAGTTAGGTCATCACAAACTCACTCTCTTCTTCCAAGGATGGCTAAATCTTCATTTATTTGGGTATTCCCACTCACTTTATCCATTTACTCTCTTATATTTATTGTTGAAAAAATGATGCATGTAGATAAATTTAAAAAATTTACAGCATACAACCAACATACCAATACATTTGCATATATGAGGATCATTGAAAGTGACATAATCATAGAGAGAACACAAGTATACCCTGAGAAACCCTCTTGGGATAGAAAATCCAGCCAAAAATTCTCTTTAGATTCTTAAACAAAGTATAATACCAGTACAAGACTTAAGAGTAACTAGCTAGGACTCAGAGGGCTAAAACAATACCTTTTTTTCAGCACTTACAAACTTTACAAATAGTTGAACTAACACTAACAATAATAGTTTGAAAAAATCACCAAAAGATAAATGATTTTCCTTCTTGTTGTAGCAGACTTATGGAAACTTTAACATGGTATTTGTAGCATCCTTATATCATCAAGGAAAAATAGAAGACGTAAACAAGAATAGAGTATGTGTATGAGCAGTATACTTCAACAACTAGCTTCCATATACCAACATAATACTCCAGCAACTAGAAACCATATAACAACAAAAGATTCCAGTAGATATCAATCATATATCAGCAAAATACTTCAAAAAATAGATGCCTTTCCTCAGCAGAAACTCCAGCAAAACAAAAGTATCCAAATGTTAAGTGAATTCCACTTTTTATAGGTTGTCTTGGCTTCCCTAAGGAACACCCTATGAATGTATGACAATTGTATAATAGTTTTCATACATTCCCTCCTTTGGTTTCCAAGAGTCACCACCTAAATCTCCCAAGAGCCACCTCCTAATGCTCCCAAAGGTCACTTCCTTTTTCTCTTCTAGAGGCTACCCTAAATTTTTGTCTTAGGGTTGTATGACAGTTGTATAACAGTTTTCATACCACCACCCTAAGCAAGTCCCCTAAGTTGGCCACTCCAACCGCACTAAGCATCCCTCTTCAACAGCCTCCCTAAGATGGCCACTACAACCGCCCTAAGCAACCCTCTTAGAGGTGATATGAGTTTGACACATGGCATATGGTTGTATTTCCATAAGGTTGACACTTGTCACATGTTTAATGCTTGAATTAAAGTTAACACTATATCAAAACTTTATTTACATGGTTAGTTACAATAGGGAAAATAAATTCCAAATCTATATAATTCAACACTCCCTCTTAGAAAAGAAGGTATTTTCCTAGTGCCAATTGTTACATCCATTTGTATTTAATTATCTATTGACTTGTTTATCCATGTATAATATGTTCATCTAGAGAATTTTTGTATCCATAGTTAGCATTGGGATCAGTAGCATCTCTGGTGAGCACATTGATGTTATTACAAGATTTGTACTCACTCAGTTCACCAAGAAATGTTTGTGTAGTTCACCAAGAACTATCCTACTAGCCATATGCTAGAGGAAGTTATATAGTTCACCAAGAACTATCTTACTAAGCGCAATTCCTTTTCCATGCTGGATGAGTAATCTTAGAGCCAGTCCTTTTTCATGTTAGATGAGTAATCTTAGAGGTAGTCCTTATTCATACTGGATAAGAATAAAATAGAATAACCCACATCCTACTTGTAAATGACTTGCCCTACTACTGTCACCAGAATCCCATATTCAACTCCTCACTCCCTCTTATGATGGACCAGTCCAAGTCTGTCTCTAAAGTACTCAAACTTCATCTTTGACGGAGGTTTGGTTAGCACATCTGCAACGTGCTCATTGGTAGCCACATAACGAAGATCCATTGCTCCCTTTTCTACCACATCATGGACTAAATGATACTTTATTCCAATATGCTTTGATTTGTCATGAAACACGAGGTTCACTGAAAACATTATGCAAATCTGATTGTCACAACAGATACTAGTATCAGCTAACTCAATATCAAATAATCTTGAAAGTAATTTTTGTAGCCATACAACTTCAATACATGATAAACATGTTGCCATATAGTATGCCTCAGTTGTACTGAGTGAAACACCAGTTTGATTCCTACTAAACCATGAGATCATACCTGATCCCAAGATAAAACAACATCTTGAAGTACTCTTACGATAAGTGACACTAACAGCCAAATCTGAATCAGAGTATCTATGTAGTATGGGCTCGCAATATGCATCATACTTGATACCATACTCAATTGTACCTTTCAATTATCTCATCACATTTTATGTTGTGATCAAATGAACTTGTCTAGGTTAAACCATGTACTTAAAGTGTTCACATCAAAACATATGGTTGGCCTTGTGTTCGTTAAATACATCAACGAACCAACCATTTGCCTATACAAAATGGAATCCACTATCTCTGATGAAGTATAATATAATAACTTTGGAATTGTCATCATAGGTGTAGTCATGGATTTACAATCCATCATTCCAAATCTCTTTATAATTTCCACATAATATTTTCCTTGACTAAGACAAATCTCACCGAGATTCTACCACATTCCAGACCTAGGAAATAGTGCATTTGACCCAAATCTTTCATTTTTAATTTTGAAGCAAGATTCTTCTTGCAATAAGTGATGAGATTTCCATTTCCTATTAGAAACATATCATCCACATACAATAGTAAGATCACATGATCATCATTCTCAATCTTTTTGTATCCAGGGACATATACTCTATATTCCTTTGATGTTTTGTTGTATTCTACAAATATACCCTTCTTATCTGAAGGATCCAATTTTGTCCTTTTGTAATTTTGTCCTTTGGAATATGAATATACACTGGTGAATGGACAACCAAATATCCGTAGATGACTAACCTCTGGAACTTCTCTAGAAAATACTTCTTCTGGAGTTTTATTTTTAAGAACTTTATGAGGACTTATGCTCTATACATATACAACAGTCCTTGTTTCTTATTCCCAAAGGTACATTGATAAGTCTTGATCATGAATCATGAATTTAATTTATCCCATAATTGATCATTTCTTTCTTTTTGTAACACCATTTTGTTGAGGATTGTATGGAGTAGAAATCTCCCTCTTAATCCCAGCTTCTCTACATAATTCCTTGAATTCACTAGATGTGAATTTTCCTCTGTTATCGGATCTTAAAACCTTTATTTTTCTCTCAGAAATATTTTCAATGAGAGATTTAAATTCCTTAAACTTAATAAAGACTTCATCTTTATTCTTTAAGAAAGAAATCTAATTTTTGCAAGAAAAAGTCATCAATAAAAGAAAAATAGTAAACATATTCGTTGAATGAAGTGGGTGGCATAGGTCCACACACATATGAATGAATTAGATCCATAAATCCTTTTGATTTAATTTCACTTCTTGGAAAAATATTTTTCACATTCTTTCCTTGTGCACATCCTTTGCACACACCATCGTGGAACACTTGAATTTCTGGAATGCCTTTTAGCATCTTGCTAACAACTAGCAAGGATTTATAATGATTATGAGCGAACCTTCTATGCCACAATTCACATGGGTTTATAGTACTGTGTACTAAGGCTTGATCTTCCTTTCCTTTTAACTTGTATAACCCATATTCATGTATACCAATTATAATAGCATCATCAATATTCTTTCTTCTCGGCCGCATAATAACTTGGCCATCAACAAAAGCTACTTGGAATCCTTTCTCTTCCAATCCTGAAATAGATAAGAGGTTCTTTTGAAAAATAGGTACATATAAATAATTTTCCATTTTCAAATGTTTTCTTGAATCTAAGTTGTAAAAATTGTTCCCTATTCCCTTAATAGGATAGGAAGAGTTATCACCCAGTCTCACCTGATGCGAAGAATCTTTCTTAGTCAGATTTGAAAGAGTGTTTTTAAAATTAGTCATGTTCCTGGAGGCACCACTATCCACAAGCCATGTTTCATCATCATAATTTACTAAATTAGTAAGAGCTACCACCAAAACATGTTCTTCATCTGAATCTTCTTTTTGTTCTCTCTTGAAAACAATTTCATCATCTTTAGCAATATGAGCATGATGTATTTTTTTTCCTCCTTTCTTTGACCTCTTTTATGAGAGGACAATCTCTGGAAAGATTTCTCATCTTTTCACAATAGAAAAATTTGAGTTTAGAATAGTCTCTCTTACCTTTCTCAAATTTCTGAAACTTCTTCTGTGGAGGATGATTTTCCTTGTTTTTATTTCTTTCCTGAAATGGGTTGGAAGAGATTGATCATTATCATCACTTAGTTGTTCTTCTTTTTCTCCCAGACTTGCTTCTTCTTGGACACATTCTTCCCACAGCCTGCTAAACTTTGTTAACTTACTTCTTGAATAGATTCCTCTTATGAAAGAGTCTCATGACATCAAAAGTCCATTCAGAGTAGTCATTACTAACTCAACTTCTTCAACTGAGTCACTGATAGCTATAATTTGTTCATTAATCTGAGAAATTCTTGTAAATAAGGCATGAATAGATTAATACTTCTGCATCTTTACATTTCTGAGTTGAGTCCTCAAATCCATCTTCATGTTTATGCTCCTTCCTTCATATAGATGAGATAGAGCATCAAACATCTCTTTGGGATTCTTCAATGGTGATACATGAGGATGAAGATGGTCTTTTATAGAATATGAAATTATTCTCTTTTCCCTTATTATATTCTTCATGTACTTACCTTTAGTTTCTTCTTCCTCGGGTTCTACAACCTCTTCCATAACATATTATGATAAGACATTTTCTTCGAGAACAAGGGATATTCTTCACTTCCATGCTCTGAAGTTATCGGGTCCCTCAAGTTTCTCATCAAGCTTAGTTCTTCACATCATCTTGTCCTTGTTTTTTACTTCCTTCAAAAAACTGAAATATTGTAGTCTCCTTCACAAATATAATAACTCTCTGTAGAAATGGATTCTTTCATGGAAGCTCTAATACCATGTTGAAAAACTGATGCATGTAGGTAAATTTAAAAAATCTACACCATACAACCAACATACCAATACCTCTGCATATATGAGGATCAATGAAAGTGATACAATCACAGAGAGAACACAAGTATGCCCTGAGAAACCCTCTTGGGGTAGAAAACCCAGTCAAAACTCATCTTTAGATTCTTCAACAAAGTACAAGACCGGTACAAGACTTTAGGGTAACTAGCTAGGAATCAGAGGGATGAAACAATACATCTATTTCAACACTTACAAACTTCATAAATAGTTGAAGTAGCACTTACAATAACATCTTGACAAAATCACCAAAAGATAACCAACTTTCCTTCTTGTTGTAGAAGACTTATGGCGGCTTTAACAAAGTATTTGTAGCATCCTTATATCAGAAAGGAACAACAAAATACTTCAGTAAGAATAGAGTGCTTGTATCAAAAATATACTTCAACAACTAGCTGCCATATACGAGTAGAAGACTCCAACAATTAGCAACCATATACCAGCGGAAGATTCTAGTAGATATTAGTCATATACTAGAAGAATACTTTAGCAAATAGATGCCTTGCCTCAACAGAAGACTCCAACAAAACAAAGGTATCCAAATATTAAGTGAATGCCCCTTTTTATAGGTTGGTTTGGATTCCCTAATAAACCCTCTATTAATGTATGATAGTTGTATAAAAATTGTCATACCTACCCTCCTTTGGCTTCCAAGAGTCTCCTCCTAAAGCTCCCAAGAGCCACCTCCTAATGCTCCCAAAGTTCACTTCCTTTGTATATTATAGAGGCTTCCCTAAATTTTTGTCTTAGGATTGTATGAAAGTTATATAATAGTTGTCATACCACCACCCTAAGCATCCCTCCTAAGATATCCACTCCAACCTCCATAAGAAACCCTCTTAAGCATCCTCCCTAAGTTGGCCACTACAACCACCCTAAGAATCCCTCTTAGAGGTGCTATGAGGTTGACACATGGCATATGGTTGTCTTGGCATAAGGTTGACACTTGTCATGTGTTGGATTCTTGACATAAAGTTAACACTATATCAAAACTTTATTTACATGGTTAGTTACAATAGGTAAAATAGCTTCCAAAGCTATATAACTCAACATTTATGCATATTTACAATGCTTCTTTATCAAATGGACAGATCAAAACCATATTCCCCCGGATGTTGAGTAAGTTAATGATGGAATTTATTCAAGAGTTGAGTATCCATAACCCTTCCACATTTGTATTGAGTTGGGTCATCAAAAACCCATTGTTATATTACAACTATCGGTGTCCCTTTATTGAGATGGTATGCCCACTCTTTTTGTACTTTATCATATTTCTCCATTACCCCATACTTAAAGTAGAGGGGATGTTGAAATGATGGTAATATTCACTTCTGGTTACTTGATTTTATGGCTAAGCACCCTCATATTTGTATTACTAGGTTATGGTTTAATAGTCAACCTAGTCAAATTATATATATATTATTCTAGGTGGCTAAAGTCGGCCTGGGCATTTATATGGGCCCATAACTCCAATATGGGGGAAGGAATACCACTTCATAAGTTGCGTATAAATACACACCTTACAAGTATTTTGTTGCATCATTTTGGATTCTTTAGTGATTGATTCTTTTTCCTAAGGACACCATATCTCTTGTTCTCTCATTCATGGGTTCACTTCTCTTCTTTGTGTGATATTTATATTTAAGGTTTATGTTGGATTAGGGTTTTCTTAAATGTTTATCATCGATCCACAATCTCTTCATCATCCCAACACAGGTCTCAGTCAAACCCATCCATCTAAGGTGGAGATTCACACAGGCTCGATGACTCATGAATCTACCCATACAGTCCTATAATTATTTGAATACAAAGTAGAAATATTTGAATACATACACAAATTTAAATATGATTCGGTACAGAAAAAAATACATAACGAAAAAATCCAATATGAAATTTTACATCTCATAAATATTTAAAATATGCATTTTTTTCTAAATTTTAAATGAATTTCATCCTACGAGCATGTAATAAATAAGAAAAAAGAATTCATTCTTTGAGAATTTGGTTATTTAGTTTAAATTTGTATCTTTTTTAGGAGTTTTTTATTAATATTTTTGAGGTTTTTGCACTATTTTTCTTCGGTTTACGGGTAGACGTTTATCAAATGAATGATGTATATTATCAAAGAAAAAGAAAAGGTTGACCATAGATATTGGTACTGTAGAGAAAATTTGTCAAATTATGTATTGCTCCCAAGATTCCATAAACCAAATGCCAATACAACCAACTCTTGCTACTATCATTCTACATACCATCAACAGGTTAGTGACAGGGTTGATAGTTTCTATGTTGCCTCAATTCCTTTACCATTAATAGGGGTGTGACACATCATATTAGATCCATAAAGTAACAAATACAAATGATAATTCCTTTTTCAACCCCCCTGTATAATATCATGTTCAATATCAACAACCTTTAGGTTATACATAAACATCATATCCTTCTATAAATACCCTAAATCAAAAAATGATATTAACAAAGAAAATTATAATTTCCATAAGCATGCTCAGTTTTTTAACATCTTTACCACTGAACTTCCTCTAACTGGAAAGTAACACAGCTCCCTTCAATTGGACTAGAAACATCTCTTTACCCAAATAATAGTCAGCATTAGAGTAGAGAAGGAACAAACAAGTTTTTGAATATACTGTCACATGTACTCACTCTCATAAATGGGGACATGCAACCAAACTACTCTAAGAATAAACAATGCAGATAGAAAAGCTCATGAAAAAAACAATGAGTTGATCCTAGCAGTACAATGAGATAAATATTTTCAAATTGCTATGCAGGCACAGTTATGGCAGGAAAACTAAAAAAAACTATTACTTTGCAACCATGTTGCAGCTAGGGAAAAAAGGAAGAGAAGAAACAACACCATGAAATTGCAAATAGTAGAAAAAATTCCTTATTCTTAATGTCATGAGAATTTCAGCATCCAGAAGATTTCTAACATCTCCAAATACTCATGGAAGAAATTTTGATACTCGCTTAGTGATATGTAGTTTTTTATTGAGGTGCATCCTCATATTCAACCTAATACAAAGGCATATATCACATTAGCATCCATTCTTATTTCTTAAAATCTCAAAACATGCATGGTTTCAATTAAAAACATTCTTTCAACTTCAGGACACTCCTGCAAAGAATTTAAAGAAAAGCATGTTCCTTGATGCAATATAAGATGCACACCAACTTCGACTTCATTGGATTGAGCCTATAGAATATGACACTATTTGTATAACTCCGTCAAGACAAAACCACCAAGGTGTCTCCATAAATCTAAAATTCCCATTGATGATTAATAAAAATCATTAATGGAAATTAGAATAGAATATTGTAGTTTTATATAAAGGAAAAATAAAACCAACAATAGTTGGTTAACATTTAGGCTTGGTAGTTGGATGATACTTGAATATTACATGTATTCAGTAGGAATAATGAAACAAAATGTGTGAGAACCAACTGTGGTAAAGAAACTACTAATAATCCAGTCAACGGTCAACTTTGAATGTAATGGAAGAAAGTGATTAATCTGCAACTAATGTACTCTTCATGTGATTATTGGTGATTTGTTGTACTATTTCCTTTGTTATTGTTATTCAATGGTTAAACAAATGCCATAAACATTGGTTTTGTTTCCCAAAGAATCTGGGTTGGCCAACAAGAGGCATAACAAGAATGTGGGCAAACAACGTGGGGAATAATGTAACTTGTAACGACTGGCATTTAAGAAGGAACCCAAAGAAATTATAGGCAAAGAAAATTGTACAAAAAAAGAGTAGTTTTTGTATCCTCGTGGTGACCTGATGTTAAGAGGGATTAGCCTAAACAATAATGACAGATTAGTATCCAATTGAAACACACCTCGGACATTCATAACATGTTGACGCTTGTAGCATCAGACAGGTACTTCCGCACGGGTGTAAGTGTCTAGACGTGTGGAAGTCGTCCAAATCCTTCAACCTTAGTAATTTACTTTAATTAAAGGAATTATAAAATTAAAGTGTTTTTAATAATTAAAGTGAGTTTAATTTAATGAAATGAAAACGTTATTAGCATTAATGAATTAAATGAATCGTAGTCATTGATCTCAAGTGAGGTGAGATCTAATATCAATCGTTAATCACTTTGGAGATTAGGGTTATGCTTGATTCGGTCATAACTCAAGATTATAAAAGAAAGGCTAGGTGAAGGAGAAAAACACCACTTGAAGAGCAAAGGAATTTTGCTCAAGTGCTTGAGTCATGAAGGACTGTGACTCAAGGTGATCACACATGGAGAGAAAAGGAGGACTTTTTCTCAAGTACTTGAGTCACAAAGGACTATGATTCAAGGGGATCTCAGAAAAGGTGAAGAAGGACTTTCATCTAGAAGTCAAGTCCAAAGGAAGAAAGTGCAAAGGTTCAGTTGAGGTACCAACAGACAGATCTAGCATAGATTTGATATACCAGTAGGTAGATATAGTAGATATGAGGTACCAACAAGAAAATCTAGTGCAGATCTGAGAGACTAGCAGGTAGATCTAGTAGATATGAGGTACCAATGGAAAGATATAGAAAATATGAGGTACCAACGGAAAGATCTAGTGCAGATCTAAAGTACCAACGGGAAAATCTAGGAGATCTGAGGTACCAGTGGAAAAATATATAATATAAGAGGTACTAGAGGACATATCTAGTGTAGATAAAAGGTATTGATGCAGAGCCCTGCCTACTCCTGGGGCCCGTGTAACCACCCTGTCTAGGATCGTTCAAAATCAAGGAGTCAAATTGTCTCTCGGGCCCTTGCTGAGCCCCAAAAATTACTTACCACATGCCTTTGTCTCTCCCTGTGTATAGGTCCTACACATCCAAACCCCTCGGGCACTTTATATAATCCCTTTATCCTTAAAAACCAAATTTGATCCCTAGCTCCTTTGCTATGGTTGAAACTAGCATATGACAACGAGCTCAAAACAAGGTGCCTAACAACGCACCTTAATTCGGAGCTTTGTTCACTTCAGGATCTAAGAGATTCAAAAGAATATCACTTCAATTGTTTTGACCACTTGAACTAGAGGAGTGTCAGGCCATAGCAAGGATCAATGGCTCACAACATCCCCCACCAACCTACGGTGAGGATTGACTTCGGTAAATTTCTCTTCGGCAATTCTTCCCACTCCAACACCTTATTCTCCCGAAGCACCAAACCCTGGACTAGATTAGACGACTCATATTCTCCCTCCAAATCGATAGCTCTTGTCCACTCCATGCTCTAGGCTTCGAATCTTCTAGACTTCAAGATTTTTAATAGACAGGAAACACATTCCTCCCGAATAGAAAATTTTCGAAGCGCCAAATTACTTTTCATATCAATGGCTCAGAATCCCCATTGAGATCTACAATTACGATGAGCTCTAGGACTCCAAAGCTTCAGGATTCCTCACTTCTACAAACTGCAATTTTGTCAAATGTTGAATCAGTAGAGGAAAGATCTTACCTCCACTTGTCCCTCACATTTGAACGTACGAGATCTTCTTCGGGACTCTGCCCTTCGGGCCTTCCCGACTGCTAGTAATTCCAACTCTTTGGACTTCATATCTATTGCCACATGTCCTCCTCTAGTGGAAAATTTTGATGAACTCTACCCTTCAGGCCTCTGGGAATCCTCCCAAACACTACACCTTGTTCTCCTCGAACCCTAAACTAACGAAGTGGCAGATATTCTCCATGTGTCCTTGTTCGATCAACGGTCAATATTTACTACGGATCCCGACCCTTCGGGAGATCTTGAATCACCTCAATATAATTCCTCTCGAGTGTTGGACCTCCATAACTCTCATATCTAGTGCCACATGGCCTTATCATTGATGACCTAGATGTGCTCTACTCTTCGGAGCTTCAAGAGACTTGAAACCCTCAACACCTATACTCCACTTTCTCCATAGTACAAGATCTTTGAACCGCGAGATATTCTGGGCTTTGGGACTTCGAGAAACTTGTCAATTGTATTATCTGACTGGTTACCTCAGTTCAGACAACCCAGATCCACTCTAGGATTTGGGACTTTGGGAAACTTGTCCCTTCTACACACAAACATGAAACACTCTGAATTCACAAAGTCTAAAGGACTTCCAGGCTTAAAACACGCACTACTTACTTGGATCAAATGGTTATATATCCTTTCACCTATATCCAATGGACGAGATTTGTCCTTCTCCTCTGTGTGCTCCTCCTTCCATCTGGACTTTGATCCAATGGTTGAGATCTTCTCCCGCGGTCGATCCAATGGCTCCTCTAGCTTCCTCCTCCTTTGTTGTCTATGTTTTCCTTCTAGTGAAGGATTCTTTGATAAAATTCAAAGGCTATGGCCCTTGATATCCTCGAGAAAGGTTGTCTGATTGGCCTTTGCTTGCATTGCACCTCCTAAGCTTGAAATGATTAAATTTCAAAGGGTCTAGGCACTTTGTTCCTCCAGATGGTTTCTCACACCCTGCTGGCACTCATGTTCTCCCTCTTGAGATTTTTCACTTGAAAAAATTGACCTTTGGCACTCTCCTTGCACCCTCTGAAATTCTAGAGACTTCAGACTTGAATATTTTTCTGAAAATATTCCTACGCGCTTCTTGCGCTTTCTCCCAAAATATGACCCTTAAAAGGTCCTTAACCTCTGCACACCTTGCAAGGTTTCTATGCACACATGCACTAACTCTCTTGAGCTTTGAATTTTGAAATGGTGCTTGCACACACCTTGCACTCTCTATGCAAACTTGTATTTCTCCCCCTGACCTTTACCTTTTGGTGTTCCCTCTTGGCAATCTTCTCATAGAACTCAAAATAGATTTCTTGTGCACTCCTTGTGCCTGCTCAATGCACTCCTTGTAGAGCCTTCTTCCTTAGAGTATTTAGTAACTCTAGTGTGCCTTCTCCTGCACTATATTCCTCAGAGTGTT
Source organism: Picea engelmannii (assembly GCA_009831015.1). Lineage (NCBI taxonomy): Eukaryota > Viridiplantae > Streptophyta > Pinopsida > Pinales > Pinaceae > Picea > Picea engelmannii. The sequence goes on from ML777472.1 coordinate 1,341,599, forward strand.
CAACAACTCTGATGCACACTCCTTGCACAATTTCTCTCTTATGAGTTTGAGAATGATTATGGTGTGCGCACCTAGCACGCTCTTATTTGAACTGGAAATAGAGTTCAAGTGCACTCCTTGCACTGGCTTCACAAAGTATTTCAATTACTCTGGTGTGCACTCCTTGCAGAATCCTAAGAGCCCAAAACTACTGAGAATCTACCGATAGAGAATTTATATCCCATTCCTGCAAAAGGAAACACACATGCACTAGCAACACTCATGAACACACAATAAGCATTCATAAAATGAGCATTCATCACATAGATAAATACACAAATATTCATATGCAAAAAAAATTGCTTTTTATATTAGTATTTAAATGCTTCTGTACAAATGTTTACAAAGTTGGACTGCAATAGAGTCTTCAACTCTTCTCGTCTCCTATTCTCATCCACTAACTCCCTCATGATTTTTTGATACAAATATCTTTTTACAAAAGAGGGGCTCCTCGAGCCTTCCCTCCAGCTACCCAAATTAATTTACATTCAATTACATTTAAGAAACATCTAATCTAAATCATACCTACAATACACATGGGCTCGACAATCCTTGAGCCTTTAAACTTAAATTACATTGAATTTTTAATTTATGCTCAAAATTTGAGAGGATTGGTGCATCCTTCTTTGGGATCTGCTCCCTCCTAGTGAGTTGATACATTGTCCGTTGACGCATTTGATGAGGTGGAGTGATGCTCCTGCATCAAGTACCATCGGGTAGATCTAGCAGATCTAAGGTACCGACACAATAAGCAGATCCAACAAATCTGAGGTACCAACATATATATCTAGTCCAAAGTTGAAGTACTAGTGGAAAAATCTAGTGCAGATATGAGGTATCAGCAAGAAGATCTAGCAAATCTAAGGTACCAACAGGTAGATCATTCACATCTAATGACCAGTAAGAAAATCTTGCAAAGATTTGAGTGTACAACAGACAGATCAGGAACAAATTAGCAAAGGGTTTTTTGAGGGATTGAGTCGCCAAATTTGTTGTATTTGTATTTTTCCTCAGTGACTCATTTTCCTAGTAAGGGAGCCCTTGTAAGCGTGGAATCATTATCTAATGAAAATATAACTTGAAAGGAAGACTTTTTTTGTGTGCATGTGTGAATTTTGGTTTCCAAATTGCTTTCATTGTTTTATTTATTTCCAGCCGGTATATTTTGTTTTGTGTGTTGTAATTTAATTATCAGCAAGGAAAAACATAGGGTAGTAATTGATCTAGGTGTTGGGGATAGGGAGATTTCAACATAACATTGGGTGTGAAAGGAAGAGAATAAGGAAACATCCACGGAATCTTATCAAAGATGATCAACAACATTTTTGAGATCACGAAGCTTAGGGATCAATTGTAATTGTATGCTTATTAGACACCCAAGTTCTCACTACATCTTGGGAGGTCCATACCTAACACTCAGATATTTTTCGATAATCACTGAATATCAACACATGATTTCACAGTGGCAAAAACACTCTTTTGAGGTGGAGAGCTTGGACACCATTGATCTTTTTTGGGAAGCAACTTGAACATGGAAGGATTTTTTCATATAAAATATTCAGAAGGAATAGATGGTCCACCTTGTTCTTTGGTTACATGGTGGTATGTAAATTTTTGTTAAGACTTTGATTGGGAGTAATATCACTTGAAGTTGAAAGTTCTGACACAATTAGCAATGTCAAGGCAAAGATTCAGGGTAAAGGGAATACCTCCATATCAACATAGGTTGGTGTTTCTAGGGTAGCAACTTGAAGATGGAAGGACTCTTGTAGATTACTATCAAATGAAAGGTAAGAAAATTGAAACAAGTTTATTATACTTTTAGTTCAAACAAATTTATATAGTTAGGTACAATAAAAGTTAAACATCTTAAATTCCAAAACAAATTTTAAAAATTCAAGGATCAAAATGATAAATCTATGAAATAAAAGAACAATTAATACAAATATTGAGAGTATTATCACATTTAATTGAAAAGAGATATACAAATTGATTTAGAGAAAATTAATTTAGCCCAAATAAATAAATAAAGTCTTGAACAACATAAAATTATACAAACACACACACACAAAAAAAAATAGAATTAAAATCATTATGAACTTTTTCTTTTTTGGAAAATAAATATTCAAATTACTTCATACAAATTAATAAAAATTAATAATTTAAAAACAAAAATAGTTATTCTCCACAATTTACAACCAAATCATGTACAGTAA
>ML777472.1:1343997-1355271 GCA_009831015.1 Picea engelmannii
AGTCGAGTAGAATGTTCTGAAGTTTTACATCCAGATGCAAAGTAGAAAGTCTGGACTCCTTGTGCAAGTACACAATATCTATTCTTCCAATCCAGCCGCTTCTCTGAGCTGAACAACCATATATCAAGAGATCCATTGATGATATGGTGGTGATTTTTGCGCAAAACTCCTTCCGTCCCTGCCCCAACAGATTAGCTAAAAGTTTAACGGAAAAAATGCAGGTCATGTACTCGTGTCCACAAAATAAGTCGATCATGAGGCTATGCAATTTCCAAGTGGCAGATACCCAATGCTAGGATCATGCAGGAACTGTACAATTTTCATAGTACGGTCGGATAACCGGCTCGTCTTATTTTTGACACATGGAAACTATCCAATGACCACATCAAATGCTCAAGACCTCACCACGTGGCAACCATCCAATGGCCAGATCCAACGTTTTAGATTTCACCATGTTGTGTGCATCGAACGGTTAGGTCCTGCAGTCTGATCTCACCACGTGGCCTTCATCCAACGGCCAGATCTGGCAGTTGTGATCTCGATATGTGTCACACATCCGACGACCTAATCCGACAGCTATAATATCACCACATGACACGCATCCAATGGATATATCCGGCAGCTGCTATTCCACCACGTGGAATTCATATGATGGCTAGATCTCGCCACATGGCACAGATCCAATGGCCAAATATGACAGTCTCGATATGGCCACGTGGCACACATCCAACAAGATTTGACAGTTCTGATCATGACACATGGCATGCATCGAATGGCCAGATCCAATGGCTTTGATCTTGCCACATGGCATGCATCGAATGCTTCGACATTTGACAGGTCTAAGATTGACATGTTGCGAGATCCGACGAATTTGATCTTGCCACGTGGAACTCGATCGACGAGATCTGACAGCTTTGGTCTCACCACGTGGCATGCATCAAATGGCCAGATCCGATGGCCATGAGATTGAGACGTGGCATGCAACAAATCGTTAAAAATCTGGCAGCTCTGAGTTTGCCTTGTGGCGTGCATCGAAATGGCCAGATCTAGCCACTCTAAGCTTGCCACGGGGCATAGATCGAATAGCCAAAATGGTTGGCTCTGATCTCACCAGGTGGCATGAATCAGATGACCTTATCTTAAAATTGTCTTATAATGGTTGAAAAAACTGAAATGTTGGTGAATGTGGGATATATCGCAGGTATATTGTTGCAATTTATCACTCCCAACCATGACCAAGAACTGCTCTACCTACGTTCTCGATCGAACTGAGACACCCACATAGTGAATAGCTTGTAGGATCACAGGTATATTGTTGCAATTTAGTGGTGTTGCGTAGACAAGTACTGTGTTTTTGTATGCAATTTGGTGCTCTGCTGTAATAGTGGATACCTTTATTTTTGTTAATGGATAATCTGTTGTAATAGTGGTTATTTGAAATGGCTATTTTCTGATGTGTCTATAAACATGAAGTAGGGCAATGCCTCGTCAGTTTCAGAAATGGATAAGGCGGATGTGGATGCCTTCTGCAATAGTGCTGCCAACTTAGAGGGAATGATTCTTAAAGTGGAGGATGTTGTAGAGGCAGGGATGTATTTTAATGCTATTTGTCGATAAAGTTAGCTGAGAGGCCTTTTCTGGACCTATCTATGTTAAAAAATGATAAAAGAGAGGAATATTTGGTGAAACTTATCTTTCAAATCACTTTTTCCAGAATGCTCTCTATTCTACTATAGTTGTCTTCTTCCAGTGTATTTTTGGTCATGCTTCACAAATAAGGAAGAATGTTTCGCTCTCATAATAGGAATCAAGAATCATATGTGAGTGAGGTTAGAAACAGGGCAAATTTTTTACATTACAACATTTTTAAACCTTCACCCATAAAATATAGTTAGGATTCAAATAAAATAAAATATTTCCTTTTCATTACCTAAAACAAGATCACATATATATGATATTTCACCGTTGACTTTCCATTGTTCCAATATGCATTAGCCCCAAAATTTTCAAGATTTTCAGAGGGTTTAGTACATTTGCCCAAAATATTTCAAGATTTTCAGAGGGCTTAAGTGCATTCGCCTTGAATTTATCTAGATTTTTAGAGGGTTTGTTGCATTCACCCTAAAATTTTCAGAGCTAGTTTGATGCATTCATCTTGAAATTTTTTATCAATTTGGTGCTCTTGACTTGGATTGGTGAGTGTTCTATGGCATATCTTTGGCCTTTTATCCATAAGTCATTTTTTACAAATTTTCACCCTTGAAGTTTAAGATGATCTTTGTGGTAAAATAGTGTATCGATACGCAATGGGATATTCAAGCAGCTTCTCAGATTTCATGTAAGATTTGATGTTAAGAATTTTTTTTACTTGTTTTTGTTTCCTGAATAATAATTTTGGGCATTTCAATGGTTTTTTGAATTTTCCATTGGTTTGTATTCCCTTTACTAAAAAAATATTTTGTAGATCTGGCAACTATTTTTTAGTTAGATTTTTAATGGATTTTTTCTATTGGTTTTTATTCTCTTTACTAAATTATTGTAGATCTTGTAACTATTTTTTAGTTAGATTTTTAATGGAATTTATTTAAACGCTGATTTTTATGGATGTGATAACAAAATTTCTCTAAAAGTGCATTCTTTGATGAGTTGTGGTTAAACTGTATACGGACTTATACATAGGGTTAATCAAAGAAACTCGTGCATTGTCTAAATTAGATTAGACTAACAAAATGCTTCATGTTTATAAATTAGTAAGAATTACTTGTTTTGGTATTTTACTTTTTCTAAGAACCTTAATATTATTGTTATTGCAAATAATATTTCTCTGGCTATGACCTTAAAAATAGATTATTATTATTATTATTACTATTATTATTAATCAATGGTGATATGAGATAAAGTATTCATGGACACCAAATTTGTAGTCACAAACTAACTAGGCAATTCACTTTTCAAATCCTTGATGCTGTTGGAAATCTTAACCCGGAACAAAAACATTGAAATTTGGTCAAGAACCAGGTAAGCATTGATGCCAAATCTACCCTCAATTTCTTCATGGTTATAAAAACAACTCAGTTGTGCTCATCCCCTTGATTCCTACCTTAATTCTTGTCCCCATGAAAATGAAATAATAAAATTAAGTTATAATAAAATTAAGTTTTTCATATTATGGTTTGTAGGAAGAGGATTATGCATTATAAATTTTTTGTAATTACACAGAAATTAGAATCATCAAAAAAAATGTTTGGTTATGAGATTCATAACCACAACTGAAATATTTTTAACATCTTCACCAATATATTTCTTGATCTGTATTTTTCAATTTATAGGGCAAATATGTCAGTATTATTTTCACTTCAAAGACAAAGCCACTAAAATTTGTTAAAAAAGGAAATTAATGTTTTTCTTTATCCAATGAGCATTCGACTATATGCAAATTTAGAAGTTACATTTACTCAATTGAAATTTATCCAGTGAGCATTCGACTATATGCAAATTTAGAAGTTACATTTACTCAATTGAAATTTAATAACTAGTGCAGACCCCATAACCCATGCTGAAAATGTGAGTAATTAATAAATATGGAGTTTCATTTATTTATTTAAGCAAATTTATTTATGCTTGGGAATTTCTAACTATGTGGGCATTTTTCTTAATGCTAGGCATCTCAATTGAGAAGCTAGTCGAAGTTAATCATTGACATTCATAGACATTGCAATGTTATTTTTTGTCCTTTTTGTTAGATTTTCTCAAAGAATGGTAAACATATTCTGCACTCTAAAACAATTGCTACAAGAAACTAAACATCATAAAACTTAAAACTACTCAAAATTGCACTATGAGGTATATGTGAATGTTAAGCTCATGCTACGAGGAAGATTCACAAACATTGCAGTATGAGATTTTGTCTCTTTTGTTAGATTTCCTCAAAGCATGGTAAACTGATTTTGCACTTTAAAATATTTCCTCTTGGAAACTAAACAGTGGAAAACTTAAAGCTACTCAAAACTGCTAGATTCTATAAACACAATGGAAACACAAAAAATTGACATCAAAACTTATTTTTTCTTTTCATTATTTGTGAAAATGACAACAATGAACCGATAATTGTTGAATTAAAAACTGAGTGAATAAAACCTATATCCCATCTTCTCCTTTATAAATGAGAATATACAATGTATCTGTACACATGCACAACAATGCCTTAACTAAAAATATTAAACCCTAACCCTAAAGCGCCTTCCTTGCATGGATAGATGAATGAAAATACTAACTAAACCAAAACCAAAAATATAATTAAACTACTAAATATAAAAGGCATCTAAACTTGAACTAAATTGAGGATGGCGCACACATGCGTTTTGCATGCATGCATCCTCTCATCTCTCTCCTATGATGGATGAGGGTTGCCTCATTGTTGTACAAACCTTCACACATAACAAGTGTTCCTTCTCTCTGTATGCCTCGGGTCTTCTCTACTTGTTGATGCTATTAATGGCACTCTACTTTGCACTTTATGATGAAATATAAATCCAACACTCCCTCTTATTGAGGAAAGTGTTCTCTACTAAATGCAAGACACTCCCTCCACATCTGAAATCTTCATTTTTCTAGGGGCTTGGTCAGACGGTTGACCATCAACGAACCTGAAGAAACATGAATCTGGATAATTTCTTCCTTCTATACTCTGATATCTCTTCAAAATCTTCAATGTGAAAACCCTATTGTATGGGTGGCATGTAAAGGTCACCTTTTTCCACTCCTATAGTCAAATGTTGACGAGATCCAAGGTTGTTGACTCTCATGGGGACTTGATAGCCATCAATATCATCCAAATACTATAAACTTGTCATGCAATAAATTGAAAGAATATTGTTTATTAACTTAGGAACATATAAAACATAATCTAGCTCAAGAATATCACCTGAAGGCATTTGGAAAGATATGGATCCCAATTCCTTCACAAGATATGTGGCATCATCACCCAACTCCTCATGTAGTCCTCCCTCTTGCTCTTGAAACCTTCTAAAGATATTTTTTTCATAATTCATATGTCTAGAATCTCCACTGTCCACATACCATCCATCACCGAAAACTATGTTCATGGAAAGACATGACATCATGGCGAAGGTAGTATCAAGCCTTGAAATCAACTTGTTCACAATTGAAGCTTTTGCACTTCTTTCAAACTCTTGTTGCTACTGCTTTCCCTTCCCCTTCTCCTTCTTCCTCTCAAGACACTAAGAATCATTGTGACAGTGTTTTCCACACCTAAAGCATTGGATATGACTCAAGTCTTTCTTCCCTTGACATGAAGAATTTGATTCTTCCAACTTTCTCTTCTGACCCCTTCCAAGTCCTCCTTTCCTACCTCCTCTCCCCACATTTTTGATGAGGGATAGGTATGGTACATCATCCTCATCCTTGTAATTGGTTGAGACTTGGTGTTGTCTCATATCCTCTCCAATGAAAGCATCCCACAACTAATTGATTTTAGGGAATGTATCCTGACCATAGAAAACTTGGGAAAACTTGTGCCATTGTGGACTAACACCATTCAAAGAAATTCAAATGAGCTCATTATCCTCAATTGTGTTCCCAACTACTACAATTTGATCTCTTATCTTTGATATCATCATGAGATAGCTTGTCACTATATCTATCATGTTCATGTGGGTAGCATTGAGCTTGTTATTTTAAGAGCATCTTATTGGATATGTTCACACTTTGACTCAAGGCTCCCATGGAATCATACATCTCTTTGGTAGACTTCTTCCTGGAAATATGAGGGATTAGGTTATCCTTAAATAAATCCAATATTATTCACTTCACTACCACTACCTTCTTGTTGTGTTCTATTAGATATTTGGTATTTGTAGGTGACACAACCACCTTCTCCACAAGGTACCATAAGCTTTCCATTTCTAGGAGGTTCTACAATCACAACTTCCACAAAAAAAAGTTGGAAGCTCCCTCCAACAAGTGACTCTCTTTCACATTGGGAATGTCCATTACTATAATGTCATTGAATAAGCATCAATTTCCACTCACTATATCAACTAGGGTTTCACACCCTATAACCCTTCTCATGTCCATGTGTTGATCATTGGCACAGATCTGCTTTAGTGATTGATGCTTGGACATATTTCCCACTAAAACCCTCTGACACTCTATTCTAGACATATTGCCTCTCCACACCAATGTTATTCATAATTGGACGGATCGACCCCAAAAATGTAAACCGGACCAGAGCCAGAAAAAAATCGACAAAAAAACCCGTCGACCAAAAAATACTTAAAATATTTAAATTTTGAAAAAAAACATATCTATTCATGTGCATCCATATGAATCCAAACCATTTATATACAAATATGCAAAGTTTCTCATTTATATAGCAAGTAAGAGTGCTTATAACCAAAATAACACCAAGTTCAATTCATCTTTGAACCAAAATACATCAACAAAGAGGCTCTAAATGGCCTCTAGAGTCAAAAAAAAATCATGCTACTACAACTAACTACATATCATCAAAATCATTATCTATATTAGGATCCTCATCATCAGTGCCACCGTCTAAGCATTAAAATAAGATAGAAAAATATTAACATGCCTAATAAGTAATTTTACTTGAGTGAAGGGTACATTTTTACTAGGGTCATGACAGAAGAGTTCATGTAATGTTCCTAACTAGGCTAGTCTAGGAAAATTTGCTAATGTGCATGTAGGATTAATTGTTTATAGCATATAAATGAGCATTAAAATAATAATGGTGACAAAAAACTGCAAATATTATATTATGAAATCTCCGTGGAGTACAAATGTTGAATGGGGATAAATAAAATAAATCACTCGGCTAGATCAATGAAAAAATGATCTTAACCGGAATACAATAGAAACTAAAAAGATAATACCCGATACCTGAACAATGTTGTGGAATGAATTGGATGAGATGAAGAACTGTTGCGGATATGGAAGCTCGTATGACAATTGTTACAAGTCTGGAAAGTTCACCTTGGTGGTTATACCTTTTAGAAATGCCTAGAAATTGTCCCAAACAATGCGCCAAGTCTCGGTGATTTTCCAGACCTCAATTGGTGTATTTGGCCCCTGGATGGATCCCCCTAGGGAAATGCACCCCCTCTACTCTAGAAAATTGTGCCCTGGTGATTCCACCGTCGGAATCGACTTATGTGTGTCTCAAACTAATCACCCAGGTCTACTATGAAATGGGTTGGAATTATTTCCCCATATCTGAATTGATGATTGCTCGAGAACCCCTAATGTGTCCTCCCCAAATGTCACACTCCCAATTTTTGGAAAGTGCACCCCAGATGATTCCTCAATCGAAATATGATGAGAAACCAGGAAAAATATGTTCCTTGCCTTCCTCTCAATTGGGTCAGATGGGAATCTATGAACTCTCCCTGAAAGAGACAAGTTGATCCACTGAACCTCCTAACAATTTGCACCCTCACCCTGAATGAGTGTGCCCTTGTTGTTGCAACCTGCAAAAACATTGTTGATGATCGATGGAAGATCTGTGTGACCTCCCCGGTGACTAGGGTGTGTCTCTCAACACTGAAATCAACCACTGGTGTATTCCTTCTAGAATCCACTGAGCTATCTCTCCTGAGATGTGCATCTCTCCTCACTGACAAGTCAAAATATACATAATGATAAATTAGGTCACTGTAACACACCCACTATCGTAATTTTAAAAATTTTGGGTTAATCTCCCATACATGAGAAATTTCTACAAACCCGCATTAGCGAAATACCAATCCCTGGTTCTATATCAGGATTCGGGGTTCCTTCTATCGGGGTTTTGACACCCACGATATCTTGACAACTACAAACACCGATCTCCGATTCACCCCTTGGTTACCTTAGCCCTACGTGGCTAAGCCTTTGATCCACATGACCGGTTCCTGTATGACCATACGACAGCTTCTCGTTGGGGTTTCGGAGTTTGCGATGCCGAGGTGCCCATGTACCCGGAACTCCCGATTCTCCGATCCCCGATGTGCTCCTAGCGTATTGGCTTTCCAGGTTAAGTCCTGGTCAATACGACCACAACGTTCACAAGACCACAGTCTTAATTCCTGTCGGGGTTTCACGCCTTTCAATGTCATGGCGCACAGGTCCCCTAGACTTTCGATGCGCCTTTACACTAGCTAGCCCCCTTGGCTATACCATGGTCCATGTGACCACTTACCTTACGACTGTCACCGTATAACCTTCCATCGGGGTTTCGGCCTTTGCGATGACACAGAACACATATACCCGGGACTCGCGATATCCCGATTTCCGATTCTCTCTGGATGCTCGACACGCATCCCTTGGATCAACGGCTCATGATGGTGTCGGGTATTCTCATATTGCGGCTTTGTGATGTAAGGGTTTCATGTCCTTGAAAACCCCGATACGCCGATTCCCGATATGCCAAACTCTGACTTTCTGGGATCTCTCACCACGCGTCCTCGCTGATGGACGGTGTTGATCCCGTCGGGAAATCGTGGATCGAGATTTCCTGTTGCGAGTGTTCCATGTCCTTGGAAACTTTGATTTCTCGATATGCGACTTTCGTCCGATCTCTAACACCTGTCCTCGTAATGAACGGCTCAGATCTCCTCAGGAAATCACGGATCGCGATTTCCTGTTGCACAATTTCCTTACCATCGAAAACTCCGATGAACAAAACTCCGACGGCGCCCGATCCTTTGCCACCTTTCCTCGCAGACGGACGGCCCGGATTGATTCTCGGGGTTTCGAGACTTATGATGTCCTGGTTCTCAGGGCCTCGAGAACTCCGATTTTCCGATGCATCAAACTCCGATAGCGCCTTGATCTCCGACACCTGTCCCTCAAATAGACGACTCAGATCCTATCGGTAAATCGCGGATCGCGATTCCGGATGGCAAGAGTTCTATGTATTCGAAAACCCCGATATGCCAAACTCCGACTCTCTGGGATCCTCTGCCACGTGTCCCTGCTGTTGGACGGCTCAGATCCTATCGGGAAATCGCGTATCACGATTTCATTATGTATGAGTCTTTTGTTTCTGGAAACCCCGATTTCCCGATCCCTGACTTTACGGGATCTCCTGACACGCGTCCTGCACAATGGACGGTCCAGATCTGATCGAGAAATCGCGTATCGCGATTTCAATATGTAACGGTTCTATACTCCCCAAATCTCCGATGGTAAAAATCCTGACGCCTCCCAAACGCTGACACGTGTCCTGCCAAGATCAATGGCTAGGATCCGTTCTCGGGATTTCGAGGACCACAAGGTCTCGATACTCAGACTCAACAAAACCTCGGTGACCCTGTTGTCCCGATGACTTCTTCGGGATGTTGACACGTGTCCTTCCGAGATCAACGGCTAGGACTCTTCTTCTGCACACTAGAGTTTAACTCCGGTGCATCTTCTCGAGATCTGACGGTTGTCGGGGCTATGATCTAAGATCCGACGGTTCAGATCATTTCCTCGCATGCCTACCCCTGCACTTAACCCCTGCGCAGCTTCTCCAGATCCAACGGCTGACGGGTAATTGGACCGAGACCTAACGGTCCAGATTCGTTCTTTTGGGTCTTGGAGTTTACGATCCCAATTTCTCGTTGCTCACGATGATAGAGGGCAAAGGGGCAAGGTATGTAACACCTGCGTTACTTTCGTCAATATAATGGTCGTGGATGACTATGGACCCTCCGACGAGATCTCATCTGTCGACTTATTTATTGCACAACACTACTATCTTGGAACCTCAATAGGATCGTTCCTCCTTGTACAGGGTTAATAAGGCCTGTGCGTTCGAATCCTTATTCTGGGTTCTGGGTGAACCTTTTCGAGGAGGGAATCTCTGTGAAGAGATCCTTACCGGGTCATTCCCGAGAGCAGATAAAGGAAGACAACTTCCCGAGGGCAGCTGGGCATGGTTAGCTTCATTTTATCGACGTAATTCGTGCATAGTATCCTTTGTGATAAGCATATATCAACTTATTCGTATCAAACACTACGTGGACACTCGCATGCTGTAATTATTCACAATTTCACAAGTTATATGAGCTAACATCTACTCCATATTAACAATTGTTGTATAGACAATTCACTCACAGGAAACATTTACAATTCCATAGTCCATGAACATATGTGACAGCATATAAATTTCAGAATGCAGTATAAGAAAAACACTTATCAAAAATAACTTTAGCAATGGAAGCAACTGCTGAGAGGGGTGCTCGTTTCCACCCAACCGTAGGTGTAGCGACTCCTAATGGATTTACCACTAGCCACCCTCGAGCTGAGACCATGATGTCCTAAGACCTGCGTCTCTCTGTCTGCTAGTGCCCAGGAGCGAAGGTTGCAATCCCCTCCTCTCTGTGATCACTCACTCTGCATAGAACTCCAGAGTTTCCCCTCGCATCCGCACCTTCAATCGCTTCTGCCATACGCCTTATCCTCTCGCGAGGTTGCGTGTGGCACGATTACCGTCGCATTGGTCAGTCATGATGGCTCTATGGATAGGCGGTTCACCTCCCCATCCCTCATCAAGCCATCAACCTACTAGCCTGCAAGGCATTTATTTCAGGGCTAGCGAGCTGCTTTTGGTTCTCCGGGCCAGTGGAGTCCAAATATGGTATTTAATTCTTGGTGGAAGTTAATGCCCCTTTTTCAAGGTGCCTTCCACCACCATCGTGGTCTCTTTTCCGCACATCCCCTCTCAGCAATTCTGCAATAAATTCAAACTATCATTTACATTCATTGACCTCTTCCTGCAGGTCCATTTACAACACATATTCATACTTATGATTTTTTTCCATAGTCCTTGGCCATTTCAGTTATATTTACAATCTGGGGGAAACAGGGTGTTACAATTCCCTCCCCCTTAAAAGGAACATCGTCCTCGATGTTCTTAGCTACTAATATGAATTGCATGTACAGAAGTAAAAAAAATCAGATATGCCTGTCTCATGGCATCCTCCATTTCCCATGTAGCCTCATCTAGGCCAAAATGTTTCCACTGCACCTTGACCTGTGCAATGGTTTTGTTTCGTAGTTGGGTTTCCCTTTTGTGCAATATGCATTGGGGTTCTGGAAGGAATTCTCCCTCTGGTTCCACCTGGATCATAGACCAGTCAATTATATGATTAGCATCATGTACATATTTCTTTAATAAGGAAACATGGAAAACATTATGTTCTTTTACGGTGGGAGGAAGTGCTAGCCGATAGGCTACAGGTCCCACTCTGTCTAGAACCTCAAAAGGTCCAC
>ML777472.1:1375096-1403389 GCA_009831015.1 Picea engelmannii
GGAATTCTATTAGTCAAGGTGCAAAAAAATAAACATCAAGGAAGTGAGATATTCCATATGTAGAGGCCGTACTAGAAGGCGCAAGTCAACAACCCGACAAGGACTACAAAACAGGTATATGACAGAGAGATTCGTCCTCGCTTCACCATCCTTGCACAGAAAAGTAGGGCATTGAGATCCATAGGTATTTTAACACTAAGGCAACGACCGTAGATCAAGATCTTGGCCAACTTCTCAGGCGAGGACTGGTGAGCTAGGGATGAAGGATAAACAACCTCAAGGTCACAATCAACACACATGACAGTCAGGACATGCGGGGAGATGAAGGCCATGGGAGTCAACCACCATCGAGCTAGGATAAAGAACTGTTCAATCATCAATTTTATAAAGAACATCATTTTACATTTCCATTAAATAAGTAGATCCAAGCATAAAACCTACAACATATACTGTACAAAATGAAAGGAGAGTATTGTTGCCTGTTCGCCTGCTCTGAGTGATGACCGCGCTCTTCGTTCCACTCTTGCTCGTTGATCGTCGAGACTTCACCGATACCTCCCAGACAATACTAGGGGTACTCTTCTTCCCCCTTAACTCCCTGAGCCACAAAGGGGCCACACACACTATCCAGAGATTCTGACTAGCTCCCAGCTCACCTCACAAGGCCGAGCTACCACTCCTCTCAGAGCTGGGTATCCCAACTCCCACAAGTAAAATCATTCAAGTAGATATTTTTGCATCGTAACATTACGCAGACAGAAAATCATCCTTCATCCTTCTCCTTCCTTCATTTTATAAAGTTTCAAACTTCCTTTCTTTCCTAAAATCTCATTTAATTAATGTTTTTTTAAAAATAAATTCCTAAAAATTCCTCTTTGTACAAGTGTCCCCCATCCCCTACATTCCTCCATAAATTAATTTCTTTAATTAAGTAATTATCTTTATTTCCATCACCCACATAGAGTTACTCCTAGAATCACTCCTCGGTGTCCCCAAATTCCCTTACAGGCTTTAAAGTCTTTCCCTATTAGGAAATTGCTAATTCAATTTAAAATTAGAAAGCTCTTAAATGGTAGATTCTTTACTAAGTTGATTTTCCGCTTTTTCCCTTTTTATGTTACCTCTTTCCCTAGTTTCCTAACTTTTTTTTATTTTCCCACTTTCCCCCTTTTTACCTAGAACTCAAAAAGGTAGGTGTGAAAATTAACCCTTTTTCCCTTTTCTTATTTAATTAGTATATTTTAATCTATTAAGGTAATTAAACAATTAATTCCCTTTTTAAATTTTAATCCAACATGATTTATTTTGTTTGAAACATTTCATTTCTTACTCCCTTCATGTTACAATATTTAACCAAGATCATAATTATTATTCATGTGGGTTTTACTATTATTATTATTATTATTATTATTATTATTTATAGAGAGATAAAATTTTACCACTAGCATAGTTTATACTTTAATCTTAAATTTTTGTATTGGGCGACATTTAATTAGGGATTTTTTTTTAAGAATACTTAATAGGTTATTCTTCCTAAGGCCATCTAGGTTTATTCCTCTATCATCAACAACACGACGTGCCCTTCAGGACGCACTAGGTGCTCCAAGGGTGCCACTCGCCTCATCTATTCCCTTGCGCGATGTGCCCTTCAGGACGTACTACGTGTTCCAAGGGTGCCACTCACCACTCTCTGGTTTTCTTGCGTGACGTGCCCTTTAGGACCCACCATGTGCTCCAAGGGTTCCACTCACCTCTTGACTGACTTGGTAGACATCAATAACCCCTGGAGTCAATACTTCGCCAGGTGAACTTCTGGGAGACTAAGGGCTTCTAAGGAATAAGGCCCCCGCCTTATTGTGCACCTCTTAGAATCATCGTGAGCGACTGTCGCAGTCTTCCCTCATGGGATTATGGGTCCTCTCAAACTAGGTAATCGTTAACCTATAGTTCAAGCCACGATGGGAGTTCTAGTAGGCTGTGGCAGGGCTATTGTCCACACCTCTCCCTCATCATCTCTGGTAGTCATGTGTAACACCCCCAGTATGGCTTAATAAATTTTTCGCTTTTCCTCAAAGGGACAAAATCCTCGGAGTCCTACGGGGGCCTAGCATAGGCTAGTTCTCCCTCTTTTACCTCCCTATGATCATGGGTTAGGACCACAGGCCAAAGAAACCAGGCGCCTTTTCGTGTTTCACGACTCAATGATACAAGCGAGTCCAATCTTAAAGGTATAATGGTGAGAGGGATCCGAAATGAAACCCTGGCCATAGATCTAGGTGCACAGATTCTAGCCGTCCAGATCTACCTGTCGCTTAATGACAAAGAACTAGCTCCCTTTGTTCAGTCCCTATCTTGATAGGACCACATACGTGCCTAAATGTAAGCGCCTTTAACAGCTCGAAACCTCACAAGTTGGGAGTCGAAGACCCCTGAATATTCTTCACAAATCATTGATACCTGAGGTTCCGATAGGGTATGGATTCCTTCTATCAGCGTCCTATGTGCGTGACTACCGACTAGGATAAATGCTAGCTCCTCTCGCTATTCACCACTTCATGAGTTCAATGGTTGAACTCCCATTCCTTCCTTATGCGATCCTCCAAGACTTAAAAGTCAGTGAAGGTTGACCTCCTTGTCACACTTCTCACAACTTGCCACTTCATGAGTTGTAGCATCAAATCTTGGTGCCTTCCCTTCACGAACCCTTGAGAGGCAATATTTATTTTCCTTCTCACGTTCTCACTACTCGCAACTTCACAAGTCCAAGGGTTGAGCTCTCATGCTCTTATCTGGTGAATCCTCAAGACATGAGAGGTCAATGGAGCATTGACTCCCTTTTCTAGGTGACTCATGTCCACCCGTCAATCATGCGGGCCCAACCTTGAATTTTTTCCACGTGTTCTCCCATGCTTGGCTCTCGGCACTTCGCTTCTCAGGAAGTCGTAAATGACTCCTTTCAACCACTGAACTCACGAACCCCCGACACGCGATGTATCGAGATGCCAGATCCCACCGCTTCCCTTCCTCTTTGATCAACGAGCCAAATCATATCGCGATCTTGGGACTCGGGACTTCATGATTCCAAGAGTCAGGTCTTCCACCTCCAAACTCGTGAATCCCCGATACGTGAAATGGTCAGATCTTCACCACCTGTCCTCTTTTATCAATGGACTAGGTCACATCGTGATCTCGCAACTCAGGACTCCATGACTCCAAGAGCCTGGTCTTCCAACTCCAAACTCACGAATCCCCGATACGCGAAATGGACAGATCTCTACCACCTGTCCTCTTTGATCAACGACCCAGATCACATCGTGATCTCATGACTCGGGACTTCGTGACTCCAAGAGCCCATTCTTCCAACTCCAAACTCATGAATCCCCGATATGCGAAATGGATAGATCTCTGCCACCTGTCCTCCAACATGGACAGTCCCGATGTCTTCGGGACTTTTGGGATAAAGTTGAGTTCACTCTCCCGCCTAAGTAAAGGTTAATATCGACGACTTATAGAGCACCGATGGGTCCCTGGGATCTACAGTCTAGGATCCCATTGTGATGTCACGACTCGAGACTTCGTGACTCCAAGAACCTAGTCTTCCAACTCCAAACTCACGAATCTTCAATACGCGAAATGAACAGATCTCTTATGAGCTTGAATCATGAAGTTCAAACTCTCAAAGCTTCAGGCTCCCATGGCCCCGAGGCCTTAGAAAGCTACTCTTTCTTGCATAAGGGTTTCCAGACATGGATCGCATGAACCCTCGAACAGTTCTCGGTGGAGTGAACTCATGTCCCAGACTTAATCATTTGTGCAGAAAACAACTATGGCATGTAAGAATACACAGACATCCATTCTATCAATTAAAAGTTAGGTAAACACTTCTATTCAAAATTATTTACAAGCACACAAAACTAAACATGTGATTATGGCATTAACTTCAAATAACACTTATCATAAATAACACCAGAGGGGATGCAACTGCTGAGAGGAGTGCTCATTTCCACCCAACAGTAGGCTCAATGACTCCCAACGGATTTACCACTAGCCACCCCCTAGATGAGACCATGATGCTGCGAGACTGCATCTCGGTTTTCCCGTGATCGAGAATGAGGGTTACTCTCCCCCTTCTCTTCTATCACTCACTCTGCATATCTCCAAATTTCTTCCTCCTTCCCTCACGTCTGCCCCCTCCTCGCTCCTTCCTCACACATTTACCTCTTGAGAGGTTGCGTGTGGTGTGATTTCCCTTGCCGTGGTCAGGCCCGAGGCTCCTACAGATGGGCGATTCACTTCCCCCATCCCTCATTAATTCCTTAGGATCCATCTACCTACCAACCTGCGAGTAATTCATTTCAGGCTAGCGAGCCGCTCTTTGTTCTCCGAGCCAGTGGAGTCCCAAATACGGTATTTGTTTCGATGGAAGTTAACACCACCTTTCCAAGTTCCTTCCACCACCTTTCTTCAGCCATCGTGGTATCTCTTCAGCATATCCCCTCTCAGCAGTTCTGTAATATATATATATATATATATATATATATATATATATATATATTCATAATATTATTTACATTCATCAACCTTTTTCACAAGGTCCATTCACATCACACATTCACATTTTTGAGTTTGCCACAGTTCTTGGCCAGTATAGTTATTTTTACAAACTGGGGGAAACAGGGTGTTACAATTCCCTTCCCCTTAAAGTAACATCGTCCTCGATGTTCTTATCTATTAACATGACATGCATGTACAGAAGTAAACAAAATTGGATATGTTTGTCTCATGGAACCCTCCATTTCCCATGTAGCCTCATCTAGGACAAATGTCTCCACTGCACCTTGACCTATGCAATGGTTCGGTTTCGGACCAATGTTTCCTTTCTATCCAGTATGCATTGAGGTTCTAGTAGAAATTCTCCCTCCGGTTCCACCTGGATCATAGACCAGTCAATTATATGATTAGCATCATGTACATATTCCTTCAATAATGAAACATGGAAAACATTATGTGCTTTTACTATGGGAGGAAGTGCTAGACTATAGGCTACAGGTCCCACTCTATCAAGAACCTCAAAGGGTCCACAATACCAAGGTGAAAACTTGGCACAAGCTCCCATTTTCAGGGAACTCTTCCTAGGTCTAACTCTAAGCTATACATGGTCTCCCGCTTTGAACTCTCTTGGAGTTATCTTTTGGTCGGCATAACTTTTATGTCGGTTCTGAGCGACCTTCTGGTTTTGTTTTATCTGAGTCACTTGCTATTCCATTTCTTTCAACATGTCGGTTCCAAAAGAAATCTTGTTTACGGGATTACTCCAGCTGACTGGAGTGTTACATGGTCTACCATAGAGGACTTCGAAGGGACTCATCTTTAAGGATGCTTGGTAGCCATTGTTGTAGGCGAATTCTATTAGTGGTAGGTAGTCTTCCCACTTCTTGGGTTGATGCATTACATGCATCCTTAACATATCTTCTAGTATTTGATTCACTATTTCTATCTATCCGTTAGTTTGAGGTTTATAGGCGGTGCTAAACAACAACTTTGTCTCTAAACCAACCATCAGTGATTTCCAAAAATTGGAAGTAAATTTCGTGTCTCTTTCAAACATGATCTCTTTCGGCATACCATGTAGTCTGAATATCTCTTTCATGAATACCTGGGCTATATCGATTGCCTTACAGGTCAACTTGATGGGGATGAAGTGAGAATACTTGCTCAATTTATCCACCATCACCATAATGGCGTCATTCTGTTTGGTTGAGGTTGGTAATCCAGTGATGAAATCCATGGAGATGATTTCCCATTTCCATTTTGGGATTGGTAAAGGTTGCAATAATCCTACTGGGTGTCGATGTTCTGCTTTAACCTACTAGCACTCTATGCATTTGGCTAGGTACTCGGCTACGTCTTTCTTCAATCTAGGCCAATAAAATTGTTTCCTCGTGGCAGTGATCATTTTCTGGTATCCTGGATGACCCAAGTAGGCTCTTTTATGTAGTTCATCCATAATGAACCTCTTCAACTCGACATAATATGGGACATAAAATCTTCTTCTGTAAGTGAGAAGACCTCCTTTGGTCTTCTAGTAGCCTTCATATTTTACTCCAGCGGGTTCTTTCTGTAGGTACATGGTCACAGTCTGGACAAAGGGATTTGTTTCTTGTGCATTTTTTATTCTTTCCATGACATCTGTCTTGTAGGTGCTCACCACTTCCAGGTGAATTGTTTTCATACTTTTGCTAAGGGCATCGACCACCCTATTTTTATTTCCTTTAATGTGTTTGATTTCAAAATCAAACTCACTAAGGAGGGCCATCCACCTAGCTAGTCTCATATTGAGCTTTGGTTGATCAAACAGGTATCGTAATCCACAATGATCTGTCATAAGTACAAATTTTCTTCCCAGGAGGTAATGCCTCCACATTTTCAAGGCATGCACTATAGCAGCCAGTTCTAGATCATGGGTCACACAGTTGATTTCATGCTCATTCAATTTTCGGGATTCATAGCAGATCACACTTCCTTCCTGCATAAGGACTCCTCTGAGCCCTTCCTTATAGGCATTTGTGCAGACGAGGAATTTAGCTTCTGGATCGACGATCTTTAGCAAGGGCACATGGGTCAGTAGATGTTTCAGGGTTTGAAATCTTTCTTCACATTTTTGTGTCCACAGGAATTTTGTCCCCTTCTTCTGGAGGGTAGTGATTGGACAACCAATCTTGGAGAATCCTTTTATAAATCTCTTATAGTATCCTGCTAATCCCATAAAGGATCTGATGTCCGAAACATCCTTCGGGGTAGGCCATTCCATGATAGACTTTATTTTTTCATGGTCTACCGCTACTCCTTCTTTGGAGAGAACATGGCCTAAGTAATGTATTTGCTTCTGGAAGATTTCACATTTGTTGAATTTGGCATAGAGATGATGTTATCTTAGCACTTGCAACACAAGTCTAAGATGCTCTTCATGCTCTTTTCCGTTCTTGGATTAAATTAATATATCGTCAATAAAAACAAGTACAAATTTGTCTAGGAATTTGCTGAGTATATTGTTCATCAAGCACATAAAAGTGGCAGGGGCATTGGTCAACCCAAATGGCACTACCACAAACTCATAGTGACCATACCTTGTTCAAAAGGTCGTTTTATGGATGTCTTCACCCTTGATTTGGACTTGATAGTATCTCGACCTCAAATCAATCTTCGAGAAAATAGACGCACCCCCCAATTGATGGAACAAGTCATCGATCCTGGGCAAGGGGTACTTTCTCTTTATGGTTACCTTATTGAGTTGTCTATAATCTATACACAGTTTAAGGGTACTGTTCTTCTTTTTCATGAACAGGACTGGTGCTCCCCATGGAGACATTTTGGGTCGAATATAGTCCTTATCCATCATTTCTTTTAATTGCAACCTGGGTTCAACTAACTCGGGTGTGCTTATATGGTAGGGTGTCCTAGACACTGGCACCGCTCCTGGTGCAATTTCTATCGAGAAGTCTATTTTCCTTCTCGGAGGTAAACTTGGTACCTCTTCCGAAAACACATCTCTGTATTCTCTCAGGATAGGGTGATCATCAACGTTTGGTTTGTCATATTCAATTGTTTTCAACACATGTATTGCATATAGGGTGCATCCCTTTCGACAATACTTCCTCATATGTAGAGCTGATATTTGTCTCACTGAGATAGGTTTCTGGATCCATTGAAGGGTTATCCTCTTCCCTTCCTTACTTACACATTCTAAGGTCTTATGGTAATAGTCCAATATGGATTTATGGGAAGCTATCCAATCCATACCAATCAACAAATCATATGATCCCAGGGGTAATATGTTAAGGGTTGCTTGGGTGGGGAATTCACCCAACATTAATTGGCAGGCTAGTATGACTTCTTCTATTCTCCTTTTGGTGCCAGTGGCTAACTATACCAACCATGGCATGGTATGTTTTTGTGGCTATAGTTTACACTTATCAACATATTTAGGGGATATATAACTCAAATTTGAACCAGGGTCAATTAAAACAGACACTAGATGGTTGGAAATCATACCTTTTATTTCCACTACTGAAGCTTGGTGGTCGGCTTGGTTATTATCCAAGGCTACATAAATTTGTGGCACACCCCTGGCCACATCATTGATGGTAGTATTTTCCTATATGTTATAAATTATCTGACTATTCTGTTGTCGGTGTGGGTAGTCTCTCAGGAGATGTTCTTCCTTGGAAACCCAACATTTCAAGGGTTCTATCTTTGGGTTATCAGTCTTCACTGATATGGGTCCAGAAGTTTTATTTCTACTCAAGGAGGGAAAATTATGTTGGTGCATACTCCGGGATGGAAAGTTCATTCCTGGGTTCTTCTTGTAGTTCTTAAATCCTGGGGGTTTAATTCCCTTTTTCTGAAATCTTGAACTATTCTTTTGTTTCCATCCTTCGCGAGGTTCTGCTTGATGCCCAAACTGTTCATGATAATAGGTTGCCTTTCGAATAGTGTCTTCTAGAGTCTTTGGCTCATCAAATTCAATTATATTCTGATAGTCCTTAGGTAGTCCACTGATGAAGTGTTGAACCTTTGCCTTTTCCGCCTTGATATAGGGTACATACCTCAACAAATCGAGGAATTTGTTGACATATTCTTCTATAGTAAGTTGTCCCAGTTTGAGTTCATAAAACTCTTTAGTCTTTTTGTCGAAATATTTTTTCGACAGATACTTCTTCCAGAAGTATTTCTCAAATCATTCCCAAGACAAGTCCTCTTCGCGAACCTCTTTCATATTCTTAAGGTCTTCCCACCAAATGGAATCCTTTCCGTTCAAGTTGAAGGTGGCCACTCGGGCCTTCATATTTTCCGAAAAGTCATGGACTCTAAAATACATCTTTAGTCCAAGAAGCCAATCTTGTGCTTCCTCTCCCTTCTTTATTTCACCGTTGAAGGAGGGTGGTTTGGCCTTTCTGAATTCTTCAAATTTTTGACCTTTGGAAGGCTTTTGCTTCTTTTGTTTCTTTCAAGAATAGGAACTGGTTCTGCTACTAGAAAAGCCTTCTGAATCGCCAGCTTCCTTCTTAGAGGAATCACTCGACACTGGTCCTTTACCTCTGGGGTGGACCTTTTTTGAGGTTCTCCTCTCAATGTGGCCACTGATATGACCATGTTTTTGAGTTTCAGGTTCATGCTACATTTGTCTTTGTAGATCGGATAAACTCTCCAGTAAAACTGCATTAATTTCTATTTTCTTTTCTTGTTCTTTCATCATCCTTTCATTGTCAACCTTACAACTTTGTAATTTGACCATGAGGCTTCTCATAGTCTTGGCTAGATCTGGAGGGGTCCCTACTGCCCTCCTCTTGTCAGACTCTTCATTTCTATTGTGGGAACCTTCTCCCACTTATTGGTGAGTCACCATACTATGTGTTGATAATTTCCCGCGGTTGATCTTTCTCTTGTGTGCAAAAGGAAAAACGTTGGTTGTTATTCAATATTTATATTTATTTGTAACCTGTACATAATTCATATTTTCACATGTACACAAACAAAATAGAGTTTTTTCATTCTCAACTTCGTCTTTTGATTAGGAAGGTTAAGACAAGGGGTTATTCTTTTTAAGAGTGTTCTGAACGGAGCTTCTGTGCAACTCATTTATGAGCCCAAGCAGGCCAAGTGTTGTAACCATGCTCTGATACCAATTTGTAACACCCCCACTATGGCCTAATAAAATTTTCACTTTTTCTCAAGGGAAAGAATCCTCGGAGTCCTACGGGGGCCTAGCACAGGCTAGTTCTCCCCTGTTTACCTCCCTATGATTGTGGGTTAGGACCATAGGCCAAACAATCTAGGCGTCTTTTCATGTTTCGTGACTCAGTGATACAAGCGAGTCCAATCTTAAAGGTAGAATGGTGAGGGGGCTCTAGAATGAAACCATGGTCGTAGATCTGGTCACACAGATTCCGGTCATCCAGATCTACCCGTCGGTTAATGACAAAGAACTAGCTCCCTTTCTTTAGTTCCTATCTCGATAGGACCACATATGTGCCTAAATGTAAGCACCTTTCATAACTCGCGACCTCGCGAGTTGGGAGTCGAAGACCCCAGAATTTTCTTCACCAATCGCCGATACCCGAGGTTCTGATAGGGTATGGCTTCCTTCTGTCAGCATCCTATGTGTGTGACTGCCTGCTAGGCTAAATTCTAGATCCTCTCGCTATTCGCCGCTTCGTGAGTTCAATGGTTGAACTCCCATTCCTTCCTTATGCGATCCTCTGAGACTTGAAAGTCAGTGAAGGTTGAACTCCTTGTCTCACTTCTCTCAACTCGCCACTTCACGAGTTGTAGCATCAAATTTTGGTGCCTTCCCTTCATGAACCCCCAAGAGGTGATATTTATTTTCCTCTGTCACGTTCTCGCTACTCACAACTTCACAAGTCCAAGGGTTGAGCTCTCATTCTCTTATTCTGTGAATCCCTGAGACATGAGAGGTCAACGAAGCATTGACTCCCTTCTCCAGACGACTCCTATCTACCCGTCAATCACGCAGGCCCCACCTTCAAGTTCTGGCACATTTTCTCTCATGCTCAGCTCTCGACACTTCGCTACTCGGGAAGTTGTAAATGACTCCTTTCAACCTTTGAACTCATGAACCCCCGATATGTGATGTATCGAGATGCCAGATCCCACGGCTGCCCTTCCTCTTTGATCAACAACCCAGATCATATTGCGATCTCACGACTCGGGACTTTGTGACTCCAAGAGTCAGGTCTTCCACCTCCAAACTCGTGAATCCCTGATACGTGAAATGGTCAGATCTCTACCACTTGTCCTTTTTGATCAATGGCCCAGATCACATCGCGATCTCACGACTTGGGACTTTGTGACTCCAAGAGCCCGGTCTTCCAACTCCAAACTCACGAATCCCTGATACACGAAATGGACAGATCTCTACCACGTGTCCTCTTTGATCAACAGCCCAGATCACATCGCAATCTCGTGACTTGAGACTTCGTGACTCCAAGAGTCCTGTCTTCCAACTCCAAACTCACGAATCCCTGATACGCGAAATGGATAGATCTCTGCCATCTATCCTCCAACATGGACGATCCCGATGTCTTTGGGACTTTTGGGACATAGTCGAGTTCACTCTCCCACCTATGTAAAGTTTAATATCGATGGATTATAGATCTCCAATGGGTCCCTGGGATCTACTCTCCAGGATCCCATCACGATCTCATGACTCAGGACTTCGTGACTCCAAGAGCCCGGTCTTCCAACTCCAAACTCACAAATCCCCAATACGCGAAATGGACAGATCTCTTCTGATCTTGAATCATGAAGTTCAAACTCTCATAGCTTCAGGCTCCCATGGCCCTGAGGCCTTAGAAAGCTACTCTTTCTTGCATAAGGGTTTCCAGACCCGGATTGCATGAACCCTCGGACGATTCTTGGTGGAGCGAACTCATGTCCCAGACTTAATCATTTGTGTAGAAAGAAACTATGGCATGTAATCATACATAGGCATCCATTCTATCAATTAAACGTTAGGTAAACACTTCTATTCAGAACTATTTACAAGCACATAAAACTAAACATGCGATTATGGCATTAACTTCAAATTTTTTTTATCAGAAATAACACCAGAGGGGATGCAACTACTGAGAGGGGTGCTCGTTTCCACCCAACCGTAGGCTCAGCGACTCCCAACGGATTTACCACTAGCCACCCTCGAGCTGAGACCACAATGCTGCAAGACTGCGTCTCAGTTTGCCCGTGACCGAGAATGAGGGTTACTCTCCCCCTTCTCTGCTATCACTCACTCTGCATATCTCCATAGTTCTTCCTCCTTCCCTCGCATCTGCCCCCTCCTCGCTCCTTCCTCACACATTTCCCTCTTGCAAGGTTGCATGTGGCACAATTTCCCTCATGGTGGTCAGGCTTGAGGCTCCTACAGAAGGGCAGTTCGCTTCCCCCATCCCTCATTAATTCTTGAGGAGCCATCTACCTACCAACCTGCAAGTAATTCATTTCGGGCCAGTGAGCCGGTCTTGGTTCTCTGGGCCAGTGGAGTCACAAATACTGTATTCGTTTCAGTGGAAGTTAACGCCACCTTTCCAGGTGCCTTCCACCACCTTTCTTCAGCCATCATGGTCTCTTTTTCAGCATATCCCCTCTCAGCAGTTCTGCAATATATATATATATATATATATATATATATATATATATATTCATAATATTATTTACATTCATCGACCTTTTTCACAAGGTCCATTCACATCACACATTCGCATTTTTTATTTTGTCACAATTCTTGGGTGTAAATTCTTCTAAAGACATCCAATAACAAATACATCTTACAAGAAATCCTTCCAATGCCATGTCCATCGTCTACGTGAAAGTTTCTATTAGTTTAATGATATATAAATTTGATTCAAATTATGTGGATAACCTCTTATTTAATTTGATTGAGTGCTTATTCAACTCTAATTAAAATATTTAGGGGAAGATATAGATTTAGAAAAAACAGGGATAACTTTATGAAAACACTCTAATATTAGTGATATAAGTGGTTGGAAAATCTAAAAAATCTATAGTTTGAGTTTGAACCACTATAAGTATCCCTAGTTTGGTGGTAACTTCCATAAAATTCTATAATTTATTCCCATATATTGAGTTACAAAGTTCATAAGGAAAGTAGATATAAAATCTGAAGAGGAACAACATTGTTCTCAACAACTTCATAAATCCCCTACATGTTGGTGTTCATCTTTAATCATAGAACCTTATTCCTAGTATAACCATGAGTAATTGGAGGATACTCCACCCAAAAATCTATGAAGATAAACAAAATCTTCATGGAGTCATTTTGAGTAAACAACGAAATATATAGAATGATATATTTTCTAAATTACTCATTAATTCCTTTGTTGGACTTTCAATTTATTACAAGGCCTTTGAAATCAATTTTCGATTGATATTCCTCCTTGAATCCCTTCTAAATGTGAAATATATTGCTTGTTGTGGCTTCAATTCAACACAACTTATAATTCTTGAATTTGGGAAAGTTAAAAGGCATCTTTGAACTCCCATTTTCAAATACACAAATTCAAACTTGAAAATAATGGACTTGTTGTTTTTAGTTTTAATTTTTTTTTTATCTTATTTATAATGATATTTTTTATGCCTTTTGTAATAAAAGAGCACAAACTAAAATATATGAGTGAAGAATTAAATACCAATAGATTTCATATACCTACTCTTGATACCAAAGAAGGAGGAATCTCCCCTCAGGTAATCATAATTCCCCAAAGAATAGGGTCAAAATTTTGATTAGAGGAGCCATGAAGTGCTTAGAATCAACAAACAAGGATAACAATGGGGAGCTAGACTTTGAACAAGATTTGTAAATCCATGATGGGGTTCTATGTAGACTAGGTGAGCATGTTATCTATAACCCTTAGATGAAGTTAAATTCACAATAATACCTCAACAGAAACAATCGATGTGACAAATTCCACAGAAAAATAGAGAGCATAGGTGCAGAGTTCAAAATTGTAATAGTTCTTTTGACAAATTTTTCATATCTATTATGATAGCTCTCAATTCTTCAACAAATTATTTTGTTGATCTTGTCAATGTTATTCATATTTAGGTTGCCTTGCCATTTTCACTCTTCCATGAAAATTCTTGTTGTTTATTTTTTATTGCTCACTATTTTTGAAACCATAGTTGACAAACTTTAAAAGACTTTGAGATTTAAACTCAACTAAACTTAGTATTTATATGTTCTTTTTCAAATTAGTTGATAGGATATTTAGATAATTTCCAAGCCTAGGTTATGAATCATTTTTCCAAAAATAATTAATTTGGTAAAGTCTCTCACCAAAATATTTTCCAATTTAGACACTAGTTTTGAGGTGAAATCCTTGTTTTGATGTGACAACATCCTACCTCACTTCAATGTTAACATTGTCATCAATTTTATAGTGATGCCTTGTGGATTCTCTCTGGATTATGGTTGTTATCTATGTGATACCTATAATAAAAAAACTATCATTGTAGCTACATATCCCTATGGTGGGATTTCATTGCACATTAATAAAAAAGGATGAATTATCCTATTAACATCCCCACTTAAACAAATTCATCTATCAAATATGTGTTAAGTCCCTTTGATGATGGAGGGAAACCAACTTCGTGAATTCAAGCACCCTCCCTCACACACACAAATGATTTTATATTCACCAGTGGGGTTTGAGCCTATGTTGTTTGCATGGTAGAGCCCTATTCCATCCACTAATCTACTTCCCCAAACTTGCTCTAAATTATATAGCAATGACTCCTAATTAAAATTGTCACTAAATCCCCTTCTAAATCATTATATTTGAGTTAGAAATTAATGGAAAAAAATACGAACATCTTTATAGTTTTATTGTTACTTATTATTTAATCTCAATTATGATTTTTTTTTAGTATAGGTGCAGAAGGTTATGTGAAATTCTAATGCTTCCTTGTGTACTTGCCTGTGTTTCCAGATGGATCTTTCAGTAAATATTCAAAATGGTAGGATGATAACCATTGATTTTTTAAAATATGTGCAGATGCAAGCAATTGGTAGGCCTACTAAATGCTTGGTATGGTAGAATTGATGAGACATTTAGAGTTTTGTTGTATTTTTGGACATTTACTATTTATTAGCAGATAGATTATTATTGGTTTTGTTGTAAGGAGTTTTGATATGTATGTATCTAGGCATAAATAGAGACATAGTTTGTAGTTTCTATCATTTGAGGTTCAATGCTCTCATTGATTTCTCTTGGTATCTCTATTGTTTTTTGCATTGTATGCTTGGATCAAGAACATACCTTTCCATGTGTTTGTCATTTTAGTAGCATTGATCTACTAGACTATAGGCTTCTTGTCCCTCATGTGATTATTTCTTAGTTCTTACACATTTTTGACTTATTCTTTGGCTACTTTTGTTAAGAGTGGTCCCTAGTGCTATCACAACCTTAGGGATTCAACACAATAAAATGCAGTCATATGCACCTTTGATCCTAGTAACCATGCCAACTAGTGCCATTCTAATACTACTTTATCATTGCATGAGAACATTCTTTGTTATGTCTCATGTACACTACACTACATATGAATAGAACAGTTGTTGAATCACAAATGGAGCAACCTCCCCTATGCCTACTTTCAAATGTTGTGAATAGTCCAATAAAGGCCCACAACTTACAAGGGAACACGATGACTAATAAGCACATATAGAATACACTTTTCCAAAGAGATTAATAGTTTCAAGCTTATAGGCTTCCTTTATACTTATATTCAAAGTGTTTCATCATTTGATGTATAAAATCTACCTAAAAAACTAATTGATTTCCCACAACATGTTAACAGAGTCTCAATATAGTCTTTTGGTGCAAGCATCAACTTGATTTGTTTTGACCGACCTACTTAACAACATTGGGATCAATATTGGAACATAATAACCAACAAAAGACACAATGGTCCAAAAATAACCATACATGTACAATTTTCTCCCCTTGCAAATAATATTCAAAAATAAAACACTACTACATATGGTGTTGAAGTCCAGTGGGGAGTTCAAATGTTACAGAGAAAATCAACCTTACCATCGGACATTACTCACCAATTCTCAAAGTTTTGTTATATTTGTTTCTTGGTTCTCAGATTCTTATCGAACTTACGGCGTGGTCCATTATATGTTGGAGTTTTGACTCATATTCAATGATTTGCAATAAAACAACCTTTTCCGCAACCCATTGTATTGGATAAACCTTCTATATTCAGGAAAGATCGTCAATGCTTCCATGCTTACATCATTATCATGATCCACCATTGCCCCATGGACTAACACCTTGGAACCTACATGGAAAATCCATGTTAGCAAAGTATTCTTCTCATGGGTGTGTTAAACACCTTGGGCCTTGATTATGCTAGCTAGGGGGGTTAAAAATATCCATCGCGGGCTTATTATGCTCGCATTGTCTTAAGATGTAAATTATGATAGCTAGTGGGGGCTAAGAATGTCGAGCTTATTATGCCCATGTTGTCTCAAGATGTCAATTAAACATGAGTGGACGAGAAATATTGGAAAGTACAAGGATTAATATCGGTTGAACATAGTGAAAATTAAAACATTTCATCGTGTGGGCAGGTTGGATAGTACATGACTCAGATCATTTGTGCCACCATATAGGCTATGAGATAATTTGAAGTCAGATGTTAGTTAATGTGACTAGTGAATTCCCATATTGATGGCCACTCTTGACTGATACTTCCATGTCCCAGAGTTACCCCTTTGTATAATGAAGGGACACTAGTCCATGACATTATAAGTAGTCTGTTGAGTGGTTAAGTCGATATAATATAAGTTCCCCACGAGTATTTAGGACACTAAATCCATTTATGCCTTCATAAATGCAAGTTAAACAACATAAAATTGTGATTTCACCCAGATTTAGATGACCAGATTTTGGTGAAAAATGCCAATTAAATGTATAATGTTTAGACCATGCCTCTATGGGGGAAACTTGGGAAGGATTTATGTGGTCAACTCGGAGGTCACAATACTACACCTGTATGCAGATGGTGCCACCATTCAACAATAATCATGTTGCATCAACATTGAAAGACTAGGAGGCCCCAAACATAGAAAGGGGGAGTCTCCAATAGAAGTGGGAGGACCAAAGGAAAATGAGCACATATTGAGGGGAGGAATCAATGATGCCAACACTTCCAATGGAATGTGATAGTACAATGAGATGGGAAAAAAAGTAGTTCTCCAGAAATAACATGTCTGGATTGGTCAGGCAAAATGGATGTTAAAGGTGTTTGACCTAGGTATAGGACACCATGGCAGTTGCTTCGCAACATGACCATAACTCATGGTAAACATATGCCTCGTTGTATCAATATTATTTTACTTCTCCACCATAATCCTCTACCTAAATTTGGTTTCCAATACATCATCAGCCATTAACTATCACTTCCACTTCTTTGTTCCCACCTAGTGGTGCACCCTCCATATCCATACCGCACTCTGTTTATTCCATTAGACCCTTAAGTGCACTACCAATTTTGGAACCAAATCACACTATGAGATTCTTCGGTACCACCCCATAATGTGAAGTTGGTGACTGGATAAAACACCCTTTCTAAGTATCGATTGTGATGGACGACTGGATGTAATAAGGTGGAGTGTGCATCAAGTACTAAACATCACCTCAGAGCTATAACAATTGGTTCAAGGACCTGTGAATACATGTAAAGATATTTATGATGGACTTATGTAAGCTACCTATCGATCAAGGTGATCCCCATGGGGAACATAAAATATAAGGTTGTAAGAAGAGAGATAACAAAGGAGAGGCTTGTTAAAGATTCCTCGGGAGGAATCTTTGGAGAGAAGAAAGTTGTAGAATTTGTATTACAATTTGCTCAATTTTGTAATGGAGACTATAACTATGATGTCTATCATGTAAATATCCTTCTATTATGAGGAATTAATGGAAGTTCAATCATGTTTTGACTCATACTTGTCTTATATGTGATGCGTGTTGTCATGTTTAGTGTTTATCTACAATATTTAAATGATGTTTAATGCATCTTATAATAATGTCTGAATCTACCTACTTGAAATTTTATTTTATATATATATATATATATATATATATATATATATATATATATTATTTTTATTTTTTTCTGAGACAAAAATCATTGTATTGATATTTCTAGTGGAAATTAAATACACATTGATGAGATCCCTTCGACTTTTAACAATGGAAACTATTTCCTTTACATATAGCATCTTTAAATAACGTAGCCCATCATAGTCCAGCTTGAAATACCTTTTGTGCAGTAGCTTTACCTCCAAAATGTCCTCCCACAACTCCATTGTGACATTCCCATAAGATATCCTATCTTTCATGGTTCAAGACACATATTTTGAGGATGTTGTCTAGCCCTAATTTGTAAAGTTGTCCCGCAATCAGTTGATAGTTTGTTGCACGAACCACCATATGTTTTTTTTGGGTTGTGGAGTAATTTTTTGGGCAGGTCCCTGTACTGAGGAAGATAGCAATGTCTTGAAGATACTCCGATATGGCCTCAATTTAGAATAGGTGTGCATCTGGGAGATGATCATCCACTACTCCACCACTTTCCCCTGACAACAACCTGGAAAGATGATATGGACCTACATTGCATCTTTCTGGTGTGACAATTACTTCGAATGAAAACTCTTGAAAAATAAGTAGCCACCTACAAATCCTTCCTTCAAGTACTGGTTTATTGACTAGGTATTGTTGGGGCAATTCAATTGCTTAAATTGCTTTCATTTACTTATCAACCAGGGATGCTCGTAAGCTTGTGGTGATGCCAACAAAATATATGTAGGAGTAGGCATCTAACTCTAATCTAAGAAAATTCAATCAAATCCTAACTCTTTCATTCCACTTAATAAGACTTAGTTGTTGTAGGAAAGAAAACACTAGATCCCTTTCAGGAGGTCCTCTCAAGATGTTTCACAAAACCTATCAACAATCAAGATCATCAAGCAAACACTCATGCATTGAAAATAAATACACTTAAAAAGGCTTAGTTGTTGTAGGAAAAAAAACACTAGCTCCCTTTCAGGAGGTCCTCTCAAGATGTTTCACAAAACCTATCAACAATCAAGATCATCAAGTAAACACTCATGCATTGAAAATAAATACACTTAAAAAGGCTTAGTTTTTGTAGGCATGAAAAAACTAGCTCCCTTACAGGAGGTCTTCTCGGAATGTTTCAAATAACCTATCAACAATCAAGATCATCAAATAATTCTAATGAAAACAATAAAGCATATAAACCTATTCAAAGCATTAGAACAAGAAGAAAATGCTACTATGATCTATTTGGAGTGAGCTCAATTCTCGTAAGAACAAAGTAACACATAAAAAAAAGAATTCTAAATCTAAACTAGAGAATGGAAACTGATGTGAAAAGAAAGCTTGATTCTTATTCCATCATAAGTTGGATACAATGCTCCAAGAGTCCTCCCTTTGAAATGGAGGAGGCACTCCTATTTATACAAAAGTTTAAGATAACTTAGATCCACAAATCTCTCCTACATCCACAAATGTATCGTTTGGTTACAACCATGTGCTCACACATATCAAGTGATATCTCTACAAATCCTCTCACAAATATTTCTTTCATGATTAATCTCCATCCAAGATACTTGAGTAGATCTCCAAATCTTCATCAAATCTTCAAAGGGTTGAAGAGGAAATTCTAATTTGAGGCTTGATGGTCAAATTTTACTTGGTTGGAGTCTTCAAATACACGTGTAAACATCATGAAACTCATCCCACTTTCATATATAAGTGTAAACATGTCGTTTTTCCAATATTTAATCATAAATTCACTCAAAAACACTAAAATAGATGCATTGGAAAATAATATGTCTAAAACTCATGTAATAATGAAAACGGTTTAATGTGAGGGTATGGGAAAGCGGAATATGGTTAAAAGTGAAGTGAAAGTGAAGTGAAAGGTTGGTAAAAAGATGGTACTTTGGCAACCCAACAGGTACATCAATGCAGAGTGGTCAGTAAAAAACTTGAAATGAGAGCCTAACAAGTAGTGTCTAAACTTTTATAATGCATAAATCATAGCTAGACCTTCCCTTTCAGTAGTTGTGTAGTTGTGTTAAGCTTGCAAAATTTTTATGTTGAAAAAATAGATAGGGTCTACATATTTCCTTCCCCTGGTTGCACTAAAATGGCTCCCAGGGAAATACCTGATGCATCCACATGTACATGCGATTCAATTTCCCAATTGGGAAATATCAAGATAGGTGTAGTACTTAGTTTTTCTTTGAGAATATGAAATGATTTGTCACACTCTGGTGTCCACCCAAATAGTTCAGACTT
Organism: Picea engelmannii; assembly: GCA_009831015.1. Classification (NCBI taxonomy): domain Eukaryota; kingdom Viridiplantae; phylum Streptophyta; class Pinopsida; order Pinales; family Pinaceae; genus Picea; species Picea engelmannii. The sequence continues at coordinate 1,395,034 of ML777472.1, forward strand.
ATTCAACAATTTTTCTAAAGCTGTGGTGATAGTTGCATATCTTCTAATGAACGACACTTTTTCAGGGCCAAATTCCTTCATATAAGGCCTCAAATTGGGGTTTTAGGGTTTTTACGGGAATTTAAAATTTTTCAATTATAACTTATCTCTTAGTTTATGAGCTTAATCAGAAAAGTGAGTTGAGAAATGGTGTCACTCTATTTAGCTCTTAGTTAGTGGTCAGTTTTAGAGTCATGCGAGATTTTTCTAAATTTAGTTGTTTTTCTAGAAAACAGTTGCTTTTCTTAAAAACAATTGTTTTTCTTAAAAACAGTTGTTTTTCTAAAATCAGTTGTTTTTAAAAATCTTGGATAGTATTTATAAGGGGTTGAACTTAGATTTTAATATTTAGGATGGAGAAGGAATAAAAGAGAGTTATTTTTCCATTCTCCTGTGTTTTCATGGTTTATTTGATCTTGTGAATTAATCTCGGGCTTTGGCTACATCCTTTGGTATCAGAGCAGAAAGATGGCTGGGAGAGGAAGAGGTAGAGCAGGCATTTCTCAAATGCGTAGAGATATGCAAAACATCCAAAGGCAAGTACAAAATATTATAAGAATGTTGTCTAGTCAGAGAATAATACAAAGAGAAGTGCCTGATGAGGAGATATACCAAGGAAATGTAGATCAACATATAGAACATGCAGAAGAAAATGAAGAAGAAAAATTAGAGAATGTGTCTTTTGAAGAAAGGATGCTCAGGGATCTAGAAGGGAGAAATGATAGGATCAATATGGAAGTTTCAAAATATGTAGGGAATCTTAAACCAGAGGATTTAATAGATTGGTTGAATTCCATGGATATATTTTTTGAATGTCGGCTTATCTCAGAGGAAAAGAAGGTCAGATTTTAGTGCCCCAATATGAAGGGTCACACCATGATCTAGTGGGATCATGTGTGGAAAGACAGAGTAAGAAGCGGAAAAGACAAAATTAATACCTGGAGCAAGATGGGAAAAAATTTGCGAGAAAGTGTTTTGCCTCTAAACTATGCCCTGACCCTTTTTCGTAGATTTTAGAACTTGAAGAAAAACTTGTCCACCATGGAGGAAATCACAAATGAGTTTTATCAATTGTACATTCGCATGGATCACCAGGAAAATGGTCAGCAATTGATTGTAAGGTATGTGAATTGTTTAAAAAAAGTTATTCAAGATGAACTAAGCATGCATAGAGTTCACAGCATGGAAGAGGCATATCAATTATCCTTAAAGGTCGAGGAAAAGTTAAGCCAGGAATTTTCTCAAAGGAATAGAGGAGCAAGGAGGGGTACATCATCTATCTCATGGGGTGGTTTTAACTATGGCAGAGACGAATCATCTCAAGGAGATGAGAAAGAAGAAGATTCTCGACAAAGTAACTTGAATCAGCCATGAGGAAGAGGATTTTAGAGGTTATGGTGGTGGTAGAGGAGGACCGTATGTGTGTTTCAGGTGTGGTGTAGAGGGTCATCGAGAATTTGAATGCCCAAGTTATAACATGAAAGATTTTAATCAAGGACAACAACCTAGTTTAAACTTGGTCCAAGCTAAGAATGAAGAAGAAGCAGTTGAATCTGAAGTCCTACATGATATGGGGGATAGTCTCATGATACGGAGGTCAATGGTGATTCTCGAAAAAGAGCAAAGGCAGGGTAGCGACAATGAATATTCTTGACTTTGAAGAAATATTTTTTGAACCAGGTGCACTTTTGGGGGAAAGGTATGTCAAGTTATTATTGATAGTGGCAGTTGTGAGAATACGATTTCCAAAGAGATGGTAGATAAGTTGAAATTACACTATGAAACACATCCCCATCCTTATCAAATTGCATGGTTCAAAAAGGGGAATGAAGTCACCATTAATAAAAGATGTTTGATCAAGTTTTTCATTGGTAATACTTATAGAGATGAAGTATGGTGTGATGTCATTCTGATGGATTCATGCCATATGTTATTCGGGAAGCCTTGGCAATATGACAAAAAATTCATGCATGATGGAGGAAAGAATACCTACACCTTTTGGAAGGATGGATCGAAATTCGTCTAATTGCCCCTTCAGGATGATGGAAAAAATGAGAATATGGTTTCAGAAAGAGATTTTGTTAAGGAAACAAAGGAAACTGGATTATGTTATGCATTAATTATGCAAAAAGGAGTTGTGGAAGACATACCAATTCCTACTGAAGTGGACAAGTTACTAGAAGAATGTGTTTATGTTATCCCTAATGAACTACCTGATGGTCTTCCACCAAAGAGGGATATTCAACATCACATTGATCTGATACCAAGATCATCTTTACCTAATCAGGTAGCCTATAGGATGAGTCTTACACAACATGCAGAGCTCAATCGACAAGTGATGGAACTCATAAAGAAAGGTTTGGTAACAAAAATCATGAGTCAATGTGTTGTACCGGTATCATTGACTCCAAAAAAGGATAATACATGGAGGATGTGCACAAATAGCAGAGAAATCAATAAATTACCATCAAATATAGGTTTTCTATACCGCGGTTGGACAACATGATGGATGTGTTATCTGAAGCTAAATATTTTAATAATATTGATTTGCGAAGTGGATATCACCATATCTGAATTCGCGAAGGGGATGAATGGAAATTTGCCTTCAAGACCAGGGATGGACTATATGCATGGATGTTGATGCCATTCGGGTTGTCCAATTCTCTTAGAACTTTAATGCGACTGATGAATACTGTGCTTAGACCTTATATTAATAAGTTTGTTGTTGTGTATTTTTATGACATCTTAGTTTTCAGTAACAGAAAAGAAGATCACTCAGAATATTTAAAAATTATATTGGATGCATTGAGAAAACATCAAATTTATGAAAACCTAAAGAGATGTAGTTTCTTACAAGAAAGTTTGGGTTTCCTAGGTTTTTTCATCTCGACGGAGGGAGTCAATATGGATTCAGAGAAGGTCAGAGAAATTTTGGAGTGGCCTAGTCCTAGGAGCATCACAGAGGTAAGAAGTTTTCATGGGTTGGCCACCTTTTATAGAAAAATTATTCGAAACTTTAGTAGTATTAATGTATCACCCATAACAAATTGCAGCAGAGGAAAGACATTCATGTGGACCAAGGAATTTGAGGAAAGTTTTAAGTTTTTGAAGAACAAGGTAACTGAGGCACCCATATTAGCTTTACCGATTTTTGATAAAATGTTTAAGGTAGACTGTGATGCTTCACATGTAGGAATTGGAGTTGTACTTAGCTAAGTAGGTAGACCAATTGCATCCTTTAGTGAAAAATTGAATAAGGTAAGAAATAAATACTCCACATATGAGGTAGAATTTTATGCAATCGTGCAAGCATTGCGACATTGGAGGCATTATCTAGTGTTGAAAGAGTTTGTGTTATTTACTGATCATATTTCATTAAAATATGTAAACAACCAAAAGCAATTGAACACTAGACATGAAAGTTGGGTCTCTTTCTTACAAGGCTACACCTTTGTTTTGAAGCACAACTCAGGATGGAAAAATCAAGTTGTAGATTCTTTGAGTCGACACATTTTTCTTTTGACAACCATGGAAAATCAAGTAATTGGGTTTTTTGCATTAAAGGATATCTATGCATCTGATAATGAATTTCGAGAGATTTTGGAACAGTTGAAGAATCTAGTCTTTGGGAACATGGATCTTAATCAAGGTGAATATTTTATGCAACATGGCTACCTATTCAAAGGAAAAAAACTATGCATCCCAATTGGTTCAATGAGGGAAAATATTATCAGAGGCCTTCGTTGTAGTGGTTTGGCAGGAAATTTTGGAAAGGATAAGATGCTAGCCTTAATCGAAGATAAGTATTACTAGCCAAAGATGAAAAAGGATATAACCAGGTATGTGGTACGATGTCGGATTTTTCAAATGTCTAAAGTACATTGATAAAGCAAGTCCAATCATGAACCAATAGATAAACCCTATCACAAATGCTACCTCAAGATAAAACAAAAAATACCACTCCAACTGCAGCAATAGCACAATACCAAGGTAGCACACCTTTTCCAAGAGTGGCGCACAAGAGAGAAATACCATAAATATTGAACAAGAAGAATCTATGTCATTGCAATTGTTGCATCACCCTTCCTTGAACATTCTCCTTACTTCTATGTATATGAGAGAGTGAGAGTGAGTGTGTCCAAATGAGCTAAGGTACCTCCTATTTATAGTCTTCATGCCCTCTTTACTGGGTCGACTTCTCTTCTGGGATGGTGTCACTTCTTTGTTCTTTATTCTTCTGGGTCAAATTATCTTCTAGGGTATTTCCACATATGTTCAATGGTTCTTTTTCTTCTAGAATCTTCTTCTCATCTAAGAAAGGTCATCTAGGAGGGAAAGTACATCCTGTAGCTACCAAAACATCAACACTCCCTCTTATCTAGGGAGGTATCTTTCACGATGTCTTCATCTAGTAGTCCACCGACTAATCTGCAATCAGATGGTAGCACAAATCTACCACAATGTCATCGGTAGCTCAAATAATATGTCAAAATATCTGTAATCAAGTAGCACATAGCTACTCCCAATGTGAATTGGTAGTCTCCATGACAATTAGCTAGTGGCACACAGCTACTACAATTCCATCCAGTAGAACATGATTGTGTCGAAACATAGTATTACAAAACTACTATCGAGTGGTACATAACCACTCCAAGTAATGCACAGATATTGTCCATAGACACGATGTCTCTCTCCTACAATCAACTAGTAGCTATACAAGATACCACCATGAAGTCCAACAGTCTCTATGATTATGAAGAAATCAACTAGTAGCACACATCTACTAGCATTCCATCATCCATAATCATAGTTTGCAATCCCTATGACAATGGAGAAATCAACTAGTAGCACACAACTACTACCATGCCATCATCCATAGTCACAATCTATAACTATGCAACAATCAACTAGTAGCACACAACTACTACAATGTCATCATCCATAGTCATAGTTGATGTCTCTATAACTATGAAACAATTAACCAGTATCATACAACTACTAAAACATCATCAACCATAGTCATAGTCTCATCCAGTAGCACAAAGTTACTCCCATAGTCCTCATGACTACATGTGTGATGTTTCTTCTCTCATCAGGTCCGACAATGCATTACCCCCTTAGTCACCTCACATGACTGATATTGGGAACCCTTGGCTATAGGGGTTAGCTGGGAGGAGGAGAAACAACACACCTCCCTCTCAATGAGGGTGGACATTCTACATCGCGCCAATCTTGTCTTTGAAGTACTCATACTTCACTCTAAATGGAGGCTTGGTGAGAATGTTCGCTATCTGCTCATTCATGGATATGTGTTGGAGTTCTATAGCTCCTGATCTATGCACCATGTCTCGGATGTAATGATATTTTATCTCTATGTTCTTTGACTTGTCATGAAATGAAGGGTTCTCTTGAATCATTACACAACTTTGATTGTCACAATGTATCAAAGTTGGCTCCAATTCTAGATCAAATATCCCTATAAGAAACTTATGAAGCCACACTGCTTCATGACTTTCCACACTAGCTGTGATATACTCTTCCTATGTTGTATTGAGTGGCAATGATTTCTACTTCTTGTTCAACTATGAGATCATACATGATCCTAGACTAAAGCAACATCAAGAAGTACTCTTCTGATCCACTGGACTTCTTGCCCAGTCAGAGTTTGTATATCCTTGCAGCTTCACTTCTCCACCCAAGACATATCTCAATCAATATCCAATCATACCATGCAGGTACCTCAACATATGTTTTCTTCCCATCCAATGTACATGTCTCGGTTCAACCATGTATTGACTCAATGCATTCACTGCAAAACATATTTCTAGCTTGGTGTTAACTAGGTACATCAAGGATCCAATCAGTTGTCTATAAATCATGGGATCCACCAAGTATGAAGATGAATCACTCAGAAGCTTCATATTTATCATCATGGGTGTGGCCATGGACTTGTAGTCCATGATCTTGAATATTTGTAGGATCTCAACAGTATATTTTCCTTAGTGAAGGAAAATCTCATTTGATTTATGCCACACCTCCAATCCCAATAAGTAATGCATTAGACCTAGATAATTCATCTTGAAATCTAAAGTGAGAACCCTCTTGCACTCAACTATGATCTTCTCATCTCCTGTCAGAAACAGTTCATCCACATATAGAACCAATATCAGCGGATAACCATGCTCAACCTTATAGTAAAGGTTGGAATTTGTATCACTCTTGGTAAATCCCAATATCATTAGGTAGCTATCTATCCTATCATACCATGCTTTGGGCTCCTTCTTCAACCCATACAAGGTCTTCCTCAATATTCAAACCTGGGACTCTTTCCCATGGATCACAAAACATTTTGGCTACTCTATGTACACTTATTCCTCTATTACATCATTCAAGAAGGTAGTATTGACATCCATCTAGTGTAATTTCCATTCCATTGTGGAGGCAATCAAAATAATCGATATGATGGAAGTGTACTTTTCTAGAGGAGAAAATTTCTCATCGTAGTATTCTCCCTCTTTGTGGGAGAATCCCCTAGATATAAATCTTTCCTTGTACTTCTCTATGATGTCGTCTGCAACATGCTTGATCTTGTAGATCCATTTGGAATTCACTATTAACTTCCCTTCTGGTCTCGAAACCACCTCCCACACATCATTCTTCATGATGGATCGATACTCCTCCATCATGGCATCCTTCCATTCCTACTTCTCAGTAGCTTCTTCAAAGGTGGAAGGCTCTGAATCAATGATGTTTCTCACCAGTGCCACATATATAAAAAAACTTATGGATTGTTGCTCTCTCTAAAATATGATTTCGGAGTTTCATGTCCTTCAACTTCCTCCAAGGTTGTAGTGGCCAGTAAAAAAAATCAACAAGCCTAGTAAAATCCTTATAATTACGCATAACATTTCTAACATAGAATTTCTGAGTGCATAAATAATTCATTAACTTCAAATAAGCATATAAAATTTCAGCAGAATTTAACATTTAACATTTAACTACAACATAAAAATAAATTAGCCATTTCACAAACAAATTACCTGCTTCTGATGCTAATTTCTGTCGATATGATTGTCCCTTCCATGCTGCCTTGTTGCCTTGTTGTTTCCTTCCTGTTGCCTGATGCACTGACCAACGTTGTCCAAACCTACTATCCTCCCAGCCAGCTAGGAGCAGCATGTCTGGCTCCCTAGCTCCAGGAAACCCAAAGGAATCCCGGCCCCCGTACCCAAAACCCCCAGCAAACCGATGCCCACTGTACTAATCCTCCCGACTACAGAGCTCAAACTCTCCTCCCTGCAAATCCAAGAGAACCCCCAAAAGAAAATTTCCCGTCGAAAAAATGATCCCTTTCCTCCGTAACCTCCTCCGCTCATATCCCTCCTTCACCGCCCTTTCCTCCTTTACTTCCTTACCTACACATAGTTAATGCCCCTTATCCTTTCATTTATTATTTTATCCTTTCGTAATTAATATCTTATACCTTTCCGTGTACCTTTTTAATTTAAACAATATAACTTATTAATCTTTTAAATTTAATACCCATGTTATTGAATGTAATAGGTAGTTAATTAATTAATCAAAATTATAACCTTTAATTAATTAATAAATACTTAATTAATATCATTAGACCAATCTTTGTTTAGTTATTAACATGGTAGGAAAAACTAATTACCTAATAAATATTTTACTTAATAATCCCTAAGTATATATTCTACTAGGGTTGTTACATACAACCACCCTTTAGGAAACTTCGTCCCGAAGTTAAGGTGTCTTATGGTACAAAGGAAAAGAAACCTGGTTCACATATTCATAACAATTGACCAACATTATCAGTAAGTAAGTCAATAAAACTCATACATACTAGTGTATATGTACAAGAAATGCATGTGTAGCTAGTACATACAAGTCTCATGCATGTACTAATAATCAAAACTATCATCCTTTAGTAATTTATGGATGCATCCAATACAGTCAACAAGACTAGTCTTTTATAAAAGACAACAAACCAATCAATTGTTTGATAAATCCCTTAATTACTATTATCCGGTTCAACAATGTTATTTTAAACAACTGTGGTTTAGTTACGAAATTATGAATATTCACATATACACATTTCTCTTTTTTATTTTTTATTTTTTTATTTTTTTGAAGGGAAAACATTAAATACCACCACAAGATAGATTTCCATACCTTCTCAACTATTACTACTCATCCTTCCTCCCTAACCTACTTCCATCTCCATTCCTATCCTTCCTCTGCTAGACTATCTTGGAGCGTCAACTATATTGACCTAACTCCAAATAGAACCTGTAAG
>ML777472.1:1403884-1453985 GCA_009831015.1 Picea engelmannii
TAATCATAACTAGGGTCCACACCCTACAATGGAGGATACACGGTGGGAAATGCCTCCACCCCTCCTAACAGGACTAGGGTCCACACCCTACAATGGAATACACAGTGGCACTGTATTGCTAGGGGTTTTGTCATTGTTTATTCGGTTTTGGGCAGTGTCATCACCTGAAATCATGCACTGGTCCACATATCATAGCACTGCATCCAAACCAATATAAATTCCACATACAATATTCATACCATAGTGTTTCTCGATTAGTGGTCCTGATATTCACTTTCATCATCATTATCCCTTGGCTATTTCATAGCCCATAACCTACAAATTAGTCTGTAACAAAAACTCATACATTTCTATGCATTATCATCATGTAATTGCATACTATCATCATTTCAATTTGGTATCCATGTACCGATAAATTAACATCAAAGTTTTCCAGTTAGAAATAGATCTCATAATATCTCATAATTCAATTTCGACATCTATTCATAAGATTATCATTTACCCAAAATAGATTTCATCATATCCAACATCATCCTAATATCATTTAAAAATTCATTAAATTCACATTCTCACAATATGTCACATCATATACATCATCATCAATAACATTTAAACATTCGTAAAATTTACATTCACATAATAGATCGCATTGCATACATCATCATCAATAACATTTAATCATTCATAAAAGTTCATACATTTAAGGTTTAGGTGTATCACTTAATAGTTTCATTGTGACTAGAAAATAAAGTATATAGGCCTCAGGTAATCTTGGCTATCTAAGTCAAAAGGTGGTGTTACATACACCCAACCTTCAACAAACATGTTCTCGAGGTGGTCAAAAAAAGTGAGTAATAGTCTCGTCGTAGTGTCTCGACATCTTCCCAGGTAGCAGATCTTGGACTATACTTGTCCCACTGGACCTTAACTTGGTCTACCAGATGATTCCTGAGCTGTTGGACTCTACAGTCCAATATGCGTAACGGTTCTACCGTGAGGGTTCCCACGTCCGATACCTACAATTCCTTCCAATTTAGTTTATGTGATTCATCAGCAACACAATGACATAAAACAGATACATGAGATACATTATGAGTTTTATGCAAGTGGGGTGGAAGTACGAGACGATATGCAACGGGTCCAATTTTATCTTTGATCTTGAATGGTCCTATAAATCAAGGTGACAACTTTGTCCCCTTCCCGAACCGTATGGTACTCTTATTAGGCCTGATATGAATGAAAAATTGGTCTCCCACTTCATAACTTTGGTCGGTCCTGTGTGCATCCACATAGCTTTTCTGCCTATCCTGTGATTTCTTTAGTCTCTGCCTAATCTGAATCACCTGTTCCTCCACTTCTTGAATCAATTCTGGCCCAACTATTATTCGGTCTTCTAGTCTATCCCAACTCAATGGAATTTTGCATGGCCTCCCATACAAAGCTTCGTAGGGTGGCATTCCGATGGAACTATGAAAACTGTTATTGTAGGCAAACTCTACCAAAGGTAGGTACTTCTCCCACTAGGTTTGATTATCCATTACATACATCCTAAGAATGTCTTCCATGACACTATTTAATCTCTCTATTTGCCCATCTATTTCAGGATGATAAGTTGTGCTTAAGTTCAATTGAGTCCCCAATGTTGAATGTAAACTTGTCCAAAACCTAGAAGTGAATCTGGAGTCCCTATCTGAAATGATGTTCTTAGGTACCCCGTGCAAACAGATGACCTCACTTACAAACACACGTGCCACATCAGTGACATCGTAAGTGTCTCTAACCAGAATAAAATGAGCACTCTTGGTTAACTTATCCACTATCACTAAAATGGCATTGTGTCTATGGGATGTGAGCGGCAACCCCACAACAAAATCCATAGAGATGACTTCCCACTTGGACATAGGGACATCATGTGGTTGTAGTAGGCCTGCTGGGTGATGGTGGTCGGCTTTCACTTGTTGACACTCTGGGCATTTGGCGATGAAATGAACTACATCACACTTCATGCCTACCCAAAAGAAGAGCTTCCTCATATCTGTGTACATATTCTTCACACCCAGATGCGCACAATAAAGTGCTCTATGGGGTTCCTTCAGTATGATGCTTCAAATATCCCCATTCTTAGGGATGTACATCCTTCCTCGATATCTTAATAGTCCATCTGTTTCTAGACTATATCCTTCATACTTTGGGTCTAACTGCCTCCCGCTCTGGAGGTTTGAAGTAACCTTTAAATACCAATTGTCTCTTAGGAGTTGTGTCAACACATGTTCCCTCAGATTGACCTTTAAGGTTACCAAGGAGAAGATACGTGGTCTCCTACTCAAGGCATCTGCGACCACATTTTCCTTTCCTTTGATGTACAAAATACCAAAATCGTACTCACTCATAAACTCACTCCATCGCCTTTGCCTGGCATTCAGATCTCTTTGAGTGAAGATATGTTTTAAACTTTGATGGTCCATTTTTAGCTCAAAGTTTTGCCCCACAAGATAGTGCCTCAAAATTTTCAGAGTTAGCATTACAGCTGCCAAATCTAAATCATGAGTAGAGTATAACTCTTCATGCTTCTTCAACTTCCTTGACACATAGGCTATCACTCCTCCATCATGCATTAGCACGGCCCCCAACCCTTGCTTCGAGGCATCTATGCATACTATGAAGTCCTTTTCCATATCCAACACTCGTAGAATTGGTGCACTAGTTAGTAACCTCTTAAGCTCAATGGATGCACTATCACACTCTTCTATCCATTCATACATGACCCCCTTGTGTTGCAAGGTGGTGATGGGTTTTGCTATTTTTGAGAATCCTTCTACAAATCTCCAGTAATAACCTGCTAGCCCCATGAAGCTTCTCACCTCATGGGCATTTTTCGGCACTGGCCATTCCATAATGGCCTTTACCTTTTCTAGGTCCATAGAGATTCCTTCACCGGAAATGATATGACCTAAATAGTGAATCTCTTTCTAGAAGAAGGAACACTTCGACAACTTCCCATACAATTTGTTCTCTCTAAGGTAGGACAACACTATTCTCAAGTGTTCCTCATGTTCTCTTTCATTCTTGGAATAGATGAGGATGTCATCTAGAAAGACTTGTACAAATCGATCTAAGTACTTACGGAATATGTCGTTCATGAGGCTCATGAATACTATTGGTGCATTGGTCAATCTGAAAGGTACTACAACAAACTCGTAATATCCAAACCGAGTTCGAAAGGCAGTTTTTGGGATATCACCTTCCTTAATCCTTAACTGATGATACCCTGATCGCAAATCAATCTTTGAGAATACTGCTGCTCCTTTCATCTGATTGAAGAGGTGATCTATTCGTGGCAGCGGGTACCTATTTTTCACTGTACCATGGTTCAAGTCCTTGTAGTATATACACAGTCGTAAGGATCCATCCTTCTTCATTACAAAAATTACCGATGCGCCCTAGGGTGAAACATTGGGCCTTATTAGCCCCAAGTCCAATAACTCTTTCAACTTCATTTGCAATTCACAAAGTTCTGGTGTTGTCATCCGATACGGAGTCTTGGAGATTGGTTCTGCACCAGGTTTTAGCTCAATAGTAAAATCAAGCTCGCTCTCAGGAGGTAAACCTGGTAACTCATTCGAAAAAACATCCTAAAATTCTGACAATATCGGGTACTGATCCAATGAGGGTCCCTTCCTTTCATTCACTACTTCCACTACATACAATTGAAACCCTTATCTCAAGCATCGCTTAACCTTCATAGTGGATATAAAGTGTAATGACACCTTTCTCCGTACACCCTGGATCTCTACTAGCCTTCCTTCATCGTCGACACAAAGCACCCTTTTAGCGAAACAATCTACCAAAGCTCGGTGAGTTGCTAACCAATCCATTCCAATGATTAGGTCATATGCCTCAAGAGAAGTGACGTATACCTTTAACCTGGTAGTACACACTCCCAGGTCTACTATACAATTATCGATACTAGGTCCTACCGCTTGTTTTTCCCCTAAAGCCATCTTGACTTGTTTAAATTCATCGTGCTCGTAGGTTGCCAACCCACTCTTTTCTAATGCAAATGGTGAAATGAAACTATCCGTCGCACCAAAAACAAACAAAATATTAACATTGATATGATTTAGTGTACCTGCTGACTCCACCACCATGGATTGATGTTCGGCCTGTCGATTATTAATTGCTGCGTAAATCTGGTGGCTGCTACTTACTCTCCCCATCGGTGCCTTTCCTTCTCTATGAATGAACCCTGATTGTAAATCTGGGCAGTCACACTGGTAATGGGGTCCTCTGCACCCCCAACAAGTAACACAAGATTGAACCTGTGCACTATTATGTGACTGTGTCTGAAATGAATTCCTTCCCCTAGAACCCCTACCCCTACTAGTTGTTCCCTGAGATGGTTGTGGATCTGTCTGCACCGTTGGTGATGAACGAGATGCTACACTCGCTGCCATTGAAATCCTTGAGGCTACTGTCCTTGGAGTGACTCTTTTACCATTTGGCAGTGGCCTTGAGCCCCCTCCACTAGGAAATGTCCTCGGGGCCTTTCCTACAAATCCCGGGCAATGCGGAAATGTCGGTCTTGTACCCCTGATCAAGTTCATGTGTTCTTCCACATAACGCGCATTTTCCACTGCTTCCGCTACTGAAGACGGTTTCCACATCCACGCCATAGCTCTTATCTTTGGGTTCAATCCATAGACGAAGTGCTCTGCTTGTCGTTGGTCATTATCCATATACAAAACATAGTTGACCAGTTCCATAAATCTGAATCTCATATTCTTCTACAGTTCTGTTTCCCTGTACTAAGGCATGAAATCCCCCTACCTGTTGTTCCTCGTAGTATGCTGGTAGATATTTCCTTCGGAACCTCTCCTCAAAAAGTTCCCAAGATACTGCGTCTGGGGTAAGGTGCAGTTGTCTTTCCAGGTTGCCCCACCAGTTCAAGGCACTGTCTCTTAACTGAAAAATTGCAATCTTTGCCTTTGAGTTGGACGCATAGTCCCTTAAGGCAAAACAACTTGTCATGCCTTCCAACCATGCTTCCACGCATTCACTGGCGCGACCCCCAGAAAACTCCAGAAGTTTGATATTTTTCAATTCTCGCATGATGTCCTCGGGTGGAGGTCCTCCCCCCGAATCCCTTGATGCTTCTGGATTACCCATCCTAGACGGTGGGGGTTCCACTTCAGTCCCTATCGGTTGTCGCCCCTTCAAAGTCTCATTAATGGCTTCCAACGAGCACAGTATGAGAGCTAGTTCGGGTGATGGTGGTGGTGGCATTGGCAGTGTTGGCGGTGCTTGCAACGACGCTCCCTTGCCTCAACTCCTTCAAGTCCTGACCATCCTGTATGCTTTAATCTGCATCACCCCAAAGTTGTCAGGGTGAGTTCCAGGATGTTTCAAATTGGTGCTACTCAAACTAGAAACAGGTTTAGGCGTAAGTTTTCTTTACTTGTCTGTAAACAGACATTACTCCTTTAGGGGATTGGCTAGGTTAGGGTTTAGGATTAAGAATCTAAGCTTGATTTCTTCGCCCCTATGAAAAAAAATATTGGTTCCCTTGCCCTGTAGCTATGCTAGCTTGCGCTATACTCACCAATTCCTATGCTTACTCTCCTAGTGCATATGCCGCCTCCTTCCTATTTGTCCTAGTCTAAGTCCTTCTAACTTTTTTCTTATAACTAATTATCCTCCGATGCTTGACTCGTGAGCTCTTCCCTGGCGCATAGTGTTGGTATTATCGAATGTTTCACTGAGATCTAGCATTAACTTTGAATGATGGAATGGAGTGGAGGGACTTGGCACTTGGATCGATCAGTTGTGTGTAAGGTCTCATGAGCCTGACGATTGGATAATCAGAGATTATTCTTCAGGCTAGTACCTTGCTAATATTGATAATTAAACTATTTATATGCGAATTTATTTGTAAAAGTGATATGTGTGGCACATTTGTGTTATTGCTCTTCTTAAGTCGCATTGCTTGGTGGGGGTCGCGGGTTCAAAACCCTTTAATTAAGTGAAATAATTCAATTTTTTTTTTTTTACTCATTTAAAAAAAAAAAGACAAAATACCTAATTAATTTGGTTAAATTAACATGTGTAAAGACCTAATTAAATTAAATTAATTAAATTTAAAACTAATTTAAAACAATTTACTTAAGAATTTAAAATTAAAATAAATAATTCTCGAAACTTTATTTTAAAATAATTATAATTAAAATAAAAAAATTAAAACAATTAATTTAAAACAATTTAAAAATAAAAATAAAAATAAAAAGAAATTACTCGTGAAAAACTACATGTATAAGAAATCGGCATTGTGGGTCCTTGCATGAGGCCCACGTGCCCGCTTCCTCCAAAATAATCCTACGCCTGTCTCTCCAAACCCTAAACGCGTCCTTCCTCTGTCGCCTCTCCACTTTTCTCTGTCCCGTTCTCGTTCCTCTGGTTGTTGCGCGCTCCATAGTTCCTCGTGGGTTTCTACCAGCTAGTCTTGTCGTTTTTGACTCGGGATAGTTTCTTCATTTTGGTTTGGCAGACTATAGGGTTTCTGTGAGGCAAAATGGTTGGCGAGGCGATTTCTACTAGAGCTGTAGCCAATGTTTTGAGCATTTGTTTTTTAATCGTAAATATCTCGATAATCATGTAACTGGATGTCATGAATCGTACATGGAGGAGGAAAAACTGGGCGTAAAGTTGTTTTTTCTCAGCCATCTATATTAACCAGTACTGGCCCATCGATATTAGCAGGCTATGAAAGGTGGGAATACAATGGGATCATATATGAGATTGAGTAATAAATTGTTGTTTTGGAAGGGATTTCCAAGGAGGAGGATGAGCTTGAGTTGTGACTGCATTATTTATAAACATTAGGGACACTACGCTTATGCATTCAAACAATAATCTATATTATAATGAATTCTATTGAGCCAAAATTTAAATATGTTAGAAGATAGCCAAAATCTTAAACTAGTTAGATTATTTTGTACTGCATTATATGCTTATTTGATATTTAGCCACTGTTTACAAGTTTATTTTAATTTCAAGTTTACAGTTTGTTTGCATTATAAACAATATCCAGTTACTGCTGAGGAAATGGAGTCAACTTGCATGTTTTATGTGTTTAACACTAGTTTAATATATTTATTTTATGTAAACTGAGGCTCATGGAGTCTTATACTAGTGCACCGTTTGCAAGGTTTTCTGGACATGATATGTTCATGTCGATTATTTCTACTTGTGTGCGTGAGATTATAACGTTGGAGAAGGATTTCTCTCCCACGGATTCGATCCTGGGCGCAAGTGGCCTCCATATCTCACAAATTCGATTATTTTTGCTTGTGTGCGTGAGATTATAACGCTGGAGAAGGATTTCTCTCTCGTGGATTCAATCCTAGATGCAATAACACAACTAAAAATTGTGGGTGACAAGGGGTCTCCTCAAAAGGGAAATAGTACATTTTCTATTTCAAACCAGACTCTGTCATCATGTTTTTCAATAGATTCATTTTTAACTACCCTCTACACACTTTCAAGTCTTAAAGTTCTCTCTCTGGTGTCTTTGGTAATCTGGGGTCCTCTACCAGCAAAGATAGGTCGCTTGTCCTCCCTTGTAATACCAAATATAACTTCAATTTTTTTTTTCTAGGACCCAATTTTTTTGTGGGTGGAATTGTGGGAGTATTTGCGGCATTGGGACTTGTTCTGCTAGTGTTGCTCAAAATATTAGAGAAAAAAAAGCGATGAAGCCACTGAGAAACTAATAGAAGAAAATGCCTCAACAGGGTTCTCCGATCTGCTAGCTAATGCAAGGTATATATCTCAAACAATGAGACTAGGTGCATTGGGTCTCCTACAGTACCGCCCATCTGCTTTGGAGGATCTTAAAGAAGCAACACATAATTTCAATCCGTCTTTGCTCATGGGTGAAAATTTTCATGGAAAGGTAGGGTATCTCTCAGTGAGGAACTGTTGTTTGCAGATCTATGCAGTTATACTAATTAAGATTCATAGTATTGTTTTAACAGAGGCTTATGCCCGTAAAAGTAATATAATTAAGTATATTTCCCTTCTTTTCTATTTTATTTTTATTTATTTTTATAAATCAATTGAGCAATTAACAGTATCCCTAGATAAGCCAGTTGTAAAATTTCATCAAGTTTTCCTATTTTTCAGTGTTTAATTTTATTTGTCTTCTTTAACTCCCCCGCGACCCTTTTTGTCAAAGTAGCATCTTTTGATTGACACTAATTTTCACTAGCGTAGATTTTCCATTCAGTATCTAATCAGAGTTGGCAATAAATGGTAGTTTAATATTTTTGCAGTGCAAAATCTGGAGTTATCTTGAAATAAAAATTTGATATAAATCATTTCAAGACTGTAATCTTCAGGATGCTTTTCTAGGAGAATACCCTGAAGTGGAAGATAGTTGGCTTGAAATTCTTGCAAAATAGGGACCATCTCTTCTGGCAGTCGACATTTCTAGTTCAAATGTGACAGAGTCAGGGCTTTCAATATTGCAAGATTGTCTAAATTTGCAGTATCTGAATCTTAACTATTGTGAATAGATTTCTGATGCTGGACTGGAATATCTCACAGGTCCTACAAACTTGACTTCACTTAGTTTTAAAACAAGCAATGCAATAACTGCACAAGGCTTGCATACCTTAGCGGGTCTTGTGAACTTGACAAGCCCGGATCTGGAGAGGTGCTCATGGATTCATGGTGGACTGGTGCATCTAAAAGGACTTACAAAATTAGAAGCATTGAACATTGGATGGTGCAATTGTATAAAGAACTTGGATATCAAGCCTCTCGCTAGGCTTACAAACTTGAAGGAGATAGAAATTTCTCATAGTAAAGGCATTGATCTAGGCATCGCTTTTTTTTTAAAGGCTTGAAAAAAAAACTTTTTGTACTCAACATGGAGGGTTGTCAAGTGACCATGGCAGGCATGGATACAATTTAAGGTCTTGTTTCTTTGTCATATCTCAACATTAAGGCATGTTGTATAACTGATGTTGGATGCCGAAAACTTGAAGGACTTCTGAATTTGAAGACTCTGAACATGGGCTATAACATTGTTACACATGTTGGCCTAGTATATTTTAAAGGCTTGACAAACTTGGAGAGCAGTGAGCATCGAGCTACTCTAATACTTGTTTTATTTTATTTTATTGTGATATTTGTTTTTGACATTTTCAATATGTATTTCTTTTATATTTATATTTGTGTTAAAATTTCTATGTTTGGTTTGCAGGTTAGGCAGAGCTGGAGCTAAAGCTTGGAGATTTGGCCCTCAGGCCCAGATTTCAAACAAAATCTCTGATACCATGTGTAGTGGCCAGTAAAAAAAATCAACAAGCCTAGTAAAATCCTTACAATTACGCATAACATTTCTAACATAGAATTTCTGAATGCGTAAATAATTCATTAACTTCAAATAAGCATATAAAATTTCAGCAGAATTTAACATTTAACATTTAACTACAACATAAAAATAACTTAGCCATTTCACAAACAAATTACCTGCTTCTGATGCTAATTTCTATCAATATGATTGTCCCTTCCCTGCTGCCTTGTTGCCTTGTTGTTGCCTTCCTGTTGCCTGATGCGCTGATCAACGATGCCCAAACCTACTATCCTCCCAGCCAGCTAGGAGAAGCTTGTCCGGCTCCCTAGCTCCAGGAAATCGAAAGGAATCCTGGCCCCCATGCCCAAAACCCCCAGCAAACCGGTGCCCCCTGTACTAATCCTCCCGACTACAGAGCTCAAACTCTCCTCCCTGCAAATCCAAGAGAACCCCCAAAAGAAAATTTCCCATAGAAAAAATGATCCCTTTCCTCTGTAACCTCCTCCGCTCATATCCCTCCTTCACCACCCTTTCCTCCTTTAATTCCTTACCTACACATAGTTAATGCCCCTTATCCTTTCATTTATTATTTTATCCTTTCGTAATTAATATCTTATCCCTTTCCGTGTACATAACCTTTTTAATTTAAACAATATAAGTTATTAATCTTTTAAATTTAATACCCATGTTATTGAATGTAATAGGTAGTTAATTAATTAATTAATTAATCAAAATTATAACCTTTAATTAATTAATAAATACTTAATTAATATCATTAGACCAATCTTTGTTTAGTTATTAACATGGTAGGAAAAATTAATTACCTAATAAATCTATTACTTAATAATCCCTAAGTATATATTCTACTAGGGTTGTTACAAAGGTGTTTCGGAGCCAATATGGTCTCCTCCTGTTGACTACAGCTTCTCTAGGTGGATCTAAAGATCTATCTGACTCTACTATCTCATTCTGAACTTATGGAATGGATTCCTCCAATGTGGATTCTTCCATGATTGCTTCCCTTGGAGCCTCTTTCTCCTCTCAGTTCTCATCCATGTGAGACTACCTTGATCTTCTGAAGGCTTCATCTTCATCAAATGTTACATCCTGATTGATCTCAATATGTATCTACCCATGAATGTATATTATGTAAGCCTTTGAAGTCTCACTATACCCAATGAATGTTCCCTTCTTTCCTAAAGGTTCCAACTTCATTCTATTTTCCTTTGGAACATGTATAAACATTGGACAACCAAAAATCCTCAAGTGACTGATTTCTAGTTTCTTTCCAGTGAACACCTCTTCAGGTGTCTTTTTTTCCAATATATTGTGAGGACTTCTATTCTGGACATACATATCTATATTGGATGCTTCTACCCATAAGTTCATGGGTAGGCCTTGGTCATGGATCATAACTTTCATTCCTTCTAGAATGGATCCATTTTTTCTTTCTGCAACACCATTCGGTTGGGGGTTGTAGGGATTTGTTAGCTCCCTCATAATCCCTTCTTCTCTACAAAAGTATTTAAACTCCTTTGAGGTGTACTCACCTCCATTATCATATCTCTGGACTTTGATCTTCCTTTCAGAGATATTTTCAACTAAAGCATTGAATTCCTTAAACTTGTTGAAGACTTCATCTTTTGCTTTCAAGAAGTAGATCCATGTCTTTCGAGAATAGTCATCTATGAATAAGACATAGTATAAAAAGTTTCCTAAGTATGGCACCGACATCTGTCCACATACATCGAAGTGTATGATGTCCAAGATACCCTTGGACCTATTGTCATTGCTAGTGAATCTTCCCTTGACATTCTTGTCAAGTGTGCAACCTTTGCATACGCCATCACATTCTACCTAAATGGTCGGTACACCTATAGCCATATTTCCCAATATCAGTAGTGCTCTATAGTTTATGTGATCAAGTCTTCAGTGACATAGTTCACTTGATCTAACATTGTTGTGTACAAGGGATTGTTCTTGGCATCCCTTCAATTTATATAGTCCTCCCTCTTGAACACCAATCATGATATCTTTATCAATTCTTGAATTCTTGGGCCATAGAAGAAATTGGTAATCCACAAAATCTACCCTAAAACCTTTATCTTCTAAACCATAGATGGAAATTAGATTCTTATTAAACTTTTGTACAAACAAAATATCCTTAATTAAAAGATGGTTATCTAATTCAGGTTGTAGGGAGGCTTCTCCAACTCCTTTGACTACATAATTTGAATCATCCCCAAACTCCACTTGAAGGGATGAGCTCTTTTTTGTCAGTTTTGAAAGAGAATTTATGCATCTGGTCATGTGCTTGGAAGCACCGCTATCTATGAGCCAAGTGTCACTCCCTTGAGTGATGGTTCCTATGAGTGCTAAAACAAATACAAATTCTTCATCCTTTAACTTGTGATCTTCAACTTCTATTGTATGTGCATGGTTCTTCTTCTTCTTTCTCTTTTCATGTTTATGAGGGCATTATGAGGCATAATCTCCCATCTTCTTGTAGGTGTAGCATCTGATATTTAATGCATCCTTCTTGTGGCGTGGTTCCTTAGAATTATTCGGCCTGATTTCTTCCCTTTCCTTTCTCTTCTTCACTTGGGCAACAATTGCTTTATTTTCATCATCATTAGTCTTATGTTCTTTGGATATCGACCTGGATTCCTCTTGGGTGCAATCTGTCCATAGTTTGTTGAACTTGGGAAATTTGATTTTGGCAGAAATCCCTTGAAAAAATGGATCCCAAGAGGAGGTAAATCCATTGAGTGTAGTATTCATGAGTTTAGCGTCTTCTACTAGATCTTCAATGGCTGCTAATTGGTCCTTGGTCTGAGATATCCTCATAAAATAGTTGGATATTGTTTATGACTTGTTCATTGTCATGTTTATGAGTTTATTCCTTAGAGTAAGGTTTCGAATGTTATTCTTAATTTCATAAATTTTGGTTAGGGCATCAAAAATTTCCTTCAGTGTCTTCAGTTCGGATACATTAGGTATCAGATGATACTTTATTAGGTCTATCAAGATCTTGTTGGCCTTGACCTCATTCTTCTTGAACTTTTCTTTGGCATCTTATTCTTCTAGTTTTGGAAGCATATACTTTATATGATCCAATAACTCATTCTCTTTTAGAATGAGGATAAATATGTGCTTCTAGGATATGAATTTATCTGCTCCATCCAATCTATCTTCAACTCTCATGTTGGTTGACATTTTTGTTGATAGAAACCTAGCTCTGGAAAACTTTGATTTTTCAAACTTCACCAAACTACACACTGAGGGTTGCAGGAGGTGTGCTAGGATAGGGCACACTTCTCTATGAAATAATTATCCCCAACGACCATGGGATAGTGCTCAATGATCTTGAAAAATTATTTCAGTGCGACTGCAAGGTATTGTTGTAGTGATCTTCCTTCCAGTGATCAAATTGTTCTGAAGGTAACCAGCTCTGATACCATGTTAGATTTTCTTTATTTATAGAGCATTATAGTTACAAGTGTTATTTTACTTCTTTAACATTAACTTATATATATCATGTACTGTGCAATAGTAGCATAAACAAGAGACAAAAGAACATAAGAGATTTATCCTGGGAAAAACCCAACAACCTTTCTTAGAAAGATTTCAATCACAAAGAAAGTCCAATCATGAACCAATATATAAACCCTAACACAAATTCTAACTCAAGGTACAACCATAAATACCACCCCAACTGCAGCAGCAACACAATACCAAGGTAGCACACCTTTTCCAAGAGTAGTGCACAAGAGAGAAATACCAGAAAGATTGAACAAGAAGAATCTATGTCACTGTAGTTGTTTCATCACCCTTACTCAAACTTGCCCCTTAATTCTATGTAGATTACAGAGTGAAAATGAGTGTGTCCAAATGAGCTAAGGTACCTCTTATTTATAGTATGCATGTCCTCTTTACTGGGTCGACTTCTCTTCTTGAAAAGTGTCACTTATTTGTTCTTTATTCCTCTAGGTCGACTTCTCTTCTAGGGTATTTCCACATATGTCTAATGGTTCTCTTGCTTTCAGAATATTCTTCTCATTTAAGAATGTTCATCTAGGAGGGAAAGTACCTCTCGTATCTACCAAAACATCAACATCAAGGTGGAGAAATTAGACACCAAGCTTACCCTCTTACTTTCTCTTTACTCTCGCATGGTGTTGCTCTAGCCTGATCAAGATATGCCAGCCCAGAGTGCATCCTTCCCATACCTTTGAGTGTTAAGTGCTCCAATATAATAGGTTTAACCAAAAAATTCATAAGGTGGCATCCATCAACCAGAGGTCATACCTCAAACAACCAATTATTGATTGATTCCATGTATAATATAGACCCCGACCCTAGACTTCAAAGGTATATACCCAAATTAATGAAAGCAACATGTCAACAATTTTCAATCAGGGAAAGACACACTAGAAATATAGCAATCATATAAGTGAAACACATCTCAATTTCCAATGGGGCATTAATTCATCTCAACCATTCTTGTTATAAATTGGCCCACTTGTATACTACGAGTTTCAAAAAATGAATATGGCATGTCCAAGTCTCGAGAAACTTTGGCTAAATAGAAGCCCTTAAGACCCAACATCTAACCTAAAGGAAGTTCAATCCTTGGAGTGTATCCCTTAAGTGAATTTTTTTAAGCACTTCCAACAAAGTGAGTGTATCCCTTAAGTGAATTTTGTTAAGCACTTCCAACAAAGTGAGTGTATCCCTTAAGTGACATGCATTACATATACATATCTATAATAATGGAAAACTCATGTGACCACCAACCTCAATTGTTATATCTAAACTCCCCATTATCCCTCCTCCTCATTCATCCAACAAGATGAAAGTGAACATTTACTAACCACTCATAAAGCAACATCATTGTTACCAAACATTTGCAATCAAACCCACATTGCATATAAAACCATTTCTAGGGATAATTTTGCGAAGAGGCAATTCCAAAGGTGAAGCCTACTCAATCTGTAAATTCTCGGCTCAAGCATGGGAGAATTGGGATTACTTGTATATTTTAACCTTATACAATATTTATTGCAAATAGATTTTCAGTAAAAGAACAGAAAAGATACAATGGAAAATACAAACATTACACAGATATTTTTCCCTTGGAAACCCAAACCGGAAAAACCAGCATATTCTATATTCATTCATAGTGATACATTGTTTACAATACAATATACATATAGGAGCCAACGACATACAAAACCCTAACTCAATGACATGGATTATTCAACAACCCTAATTCCTTAATCGGAAATAGAAAACCATCGGCAAAAAACCATGTGCCGAAAAACCACCTAAATATGTGACACATTTTCTGAGGCAGAAAAAAAATCAGGGTCGTTGCCCCTGAAACCCCACATAGGGGGTTTTTCCCCCCTCTAACCCTCTTGCACGCCCACTGCAATGCAAAAACTCTACTTCTCTTGCAAAGAATATAACACATGCCCAACATTACTATGGTCTCATTTTCCCCCCAAAAAAATATGAAATAAAAAATGAAAGGAAAAATTTCATGGCTTCAAATTTGATTTAGATTTTGAGAAATTGATTAGTGGATAACCAAATGCTTGGACTAGTTTCGAGCAATTTTTCTTTCACCAAGTGAAATTGATAGAGGGACCTACCACACTCACCACATGGATACATCTACACTAGCCAAAAGTTATTATTATGCATTAATGGGGATTGCAACATTAGCACTAAATATCAACAAAGGTTGAACCATACCTGGAAGGCTTGGCCCTAGGTGTTCAAGTTTCCCATTTCTTACTGTGTTTTTCCCCTTATGGGTCATTTGAATTTCTTGAAAATTTCAATCCATACTGCTAACTGATCTCAAGTTTTGAAAGTTAAATGGAGTTGCGGTCCATTTTGATACGAGGATTTTAGGCTCAACAAGTATTCTCTAGGGTTTTTTTTGAATTATTGCACTACTAAAATTGCATTGAGCCTATACAAATGGACACCTCTAGAAGCATTAGCACTATACCCTAGATGAAATTTTAGGGCTATACCAATCATTTGTAGTCTTTATAGTCTCCATATGTGAGAAATAGAAATAAAATGAAATTCGAGGACTCTACCAACCATTTTTTATTTGCAAGGAGACTTCCATTGTTCTCTTCATTGATCATTAAACCTCAAATTTCAACACAAATATCTACACTTTCATGTTTTAAATCCATAAAATCTCAAAACCCCAATGTTTTTAGCTTCCAAGCTTACTAGCACTATAAAGCTACAATATTAAACCAATGTGTAGTGTCTTTTGAACTTGCGGTGTCCATTCACATCCATTGGCATGTTATAGTTTATCAAGTCGTTCGATATTACAATATATCATTGTTATAACCCCTATATTTTTTGCATTTTTTTTGAATGAGCACTGAGAAAAATGAAAACCTCCATAAGCATTAGCATTAAACCTGATACCCGACGTAAAACTTTCCTAGATCACATGTCATTGTCAGAAATCGATTGTTGGTCAAGATTTTATGAGGGTCTCCTAGATGATGTACAATAGATTTTTTTTTAAATCATTACTTTTTGCTAGGGCATGGTCCAATAAGATTCAAGAAAATCCTAATTAAAATAAAAATAAAAATAAATGTTTTTTTTCCTAAACTTTGGAAAAGTTTTGCTTATGATAAAATATTTTCACAAGAATTTTGTACGACAATGATTAATAGAAAAAGTTGGAAACAAGCGTGCTCTTCCTAAAATAGGGACTAAAAGGGAATTGGGTATACAAAAAGTCTACATTGAGATTCTGGAAAATGGTTAAAACTTTAAAAAAGTGAAAGGAGTTAGGTATATGAAAACTCTACACCTCAAGGTAAGAATGAAACCAAAATCAATGTTCTCTTATGGATGATAATATCATGAGTAGGCAAGAAATAAATATGAATTTTTAATTCTAATATACATAAATATATTTTGTGTGGGAAAGAAAAATAAACAACAACTTGTAGGACCAAGACATGGGCCTTTTGATGGTTGGCAAGTGGAAAACCAAAGGCATGTATTGAACCAGCGTATGTCTAGTCTTGTACTTGAAGGGTTTAACCTGGAATGGGAACCTTGTATTATTTGGTGAAAACAAGGTGATCCAACATCTCTACAAACTAGGATGCAACAGGTCCTATACTCAAACAATTTGACCTGGAATGGTAGCCTTGTATTCTTTAGTGAGAATAAGGTGAACTTGTTTGATAGCATGAGTGAGTGGTGGAAGCAAATTCATAATTCTATGTTTTAATCTTCTAACATCATTTTTGAAGTTTCCTTTGAGGTTATTAAGAGGTTATTTTAGGAATTATGTGGCAAAATAGTGAGCTATATGGAGGAGATAAGTTTGTTCCTCATGAAATTTCTCTAGCAAATAGGTCCAAATAGGTTATTTCCATGGTTGATTTTGTTGGAACAAGAGAAATATGTTACTTCCCATGTCTCCAGTGCTTTCCATTGAGATCTTCAGGGGTACTCTGCTTCTTTTAGTTTATTCCATTAAGACTATGGAATCTGTCGTTATTAGTATCTAGTAAAAGGAAGACAAACAAGGAATTGCACCTTAGTGCTTAGATTGGAGATTACGACGTGCACTATGTGGTCCTCGATCTGGGATCATAAGTAAATGTTATGACGAAGCAGACTTGGGCACTGATGGGAAAACCTAAATTGATTTACTCTCCTATTAGGCTTAGGATGGGTATTCCTAAGAACCATGTGTGAAGTTATGAGGAAGCTTGGAGAAACATTCCCAAAGAACAATGGGTACATAAGTTCATTAACACCATAGATACTACGCCTATCAACCGGTATCCTCAAGCAGAACTATGCTTAGCCACTATATATTGATATGGCATGACCCAAAAATTTATAGCTACATTCATATTTGAAATTTAGTACCCCACAGTAGATCAGGCTTTACAAGTTATAAGATAGAAGGTCTTTGAGGAAGTATCGAACCCCCCTTTTGAACAAAATAAGATGAATGGATTGTGCCTCTTCAAAGGTTACAAGGTTGTTATAATATTAATGTTGATGAAGATGATGATCCTCTGAATGTGAACATTTTAGAAACTGAAGGGCAAAGAGATATAGAAGGGACAAGGGTTGAATTACCTTTTGTAGGCCAGCCTATTAAAATTAATAAAGTTAACATTGGAACAAAACAAGCACCTAAGTTGGAAAATGTTGGAGACTATTAGGATGATGCTACTATTAGTAAGATTACAGAACTATTGTATGAGTATCAGGACTTGTTTCCAACCAAGTTCATAGACATGAAGGGAATTAAAGGACCCATGGGACAAATGAAGATCCCTTTAAAATTAGATGCAAGACCTATCAAGTAGAGACCTTATAGACTGAATCCCAAGTACAAGAAGAAAGTTAAGATTGAATTAGATAGAATGTTGGAAGCAGGAATCATAGAACCAGTTGAAGAATCTGAATGGATCAGCCCTATGGTGGTCCAGGATAATAAGTCGAGAGAAATCATAATCTGTGTAGATATAAGGAAATTGAATGATGCATGTTTACATGACCCATTCCCTACAACTTTTACTGATTAAGTTCTAGATAATGTAGGAGGACAGAAAGTTTACTCATTCACAGATTGATTTGCAGGCTATCACCAGATCAAAATTGTTGAGGATAGACATAAGACTACATTTGCAACAAAATGGGGTTCTTTTCAGTACACTACGATGCCTTTTGTCTTAAACAATGCACCAAACATCTTTTCCAGGGTGGTGGTCAAAGCATTTAAGGACTTTTTACACAAGTTTTTGGAAGCAAACTTTGATGATTGGACCATTTTTACCCTACTGAAAGATCATATTGAATGTCTGATATTAATGTTAGATAAGTGCAGGAAATGTCAAATTTCCCTGAACTTGAAGACATGTATTTTTTTTTCACCTGTTGGAGTGTTGTTAGGACACATTGTGTGCAAACAAGGGATTGTTGGTAGATCCTTCCAAGATTGCTATCATTTTTTATCTACCTCCTCCTACTTCAGTAAGGCAGTTGCACACTACATTGGGACACAATTGATATTATGGAAAGTTTATTAAATGTTACACATAGATAAAAACACCTATGGAGAAGCTATTAATGAAGGATAGTAAGTTTCAATGGACATATTAATGCCAACAGAGCTTCAACACACTAAAGCAAAAAATGGTCATTGCGCCTATCTTGGTGTTTCTAGATTGGAGTAAGGAGTTCAATGTTCATGTCGATGCTTCATCCATTACATTAGGAGTAGTCTTGGCACAACTAGGTGTAGGAGATATTGACCACCCTATAGCCTTTGCTAGTAGGAAACTTTCTACATATGAAAGGAATTATACTACCATTGAAAGAGAAGGCTTAGCTATGTTAATTGCATTGCATAAGTTTAGACACTACTTGTTGGGAGGACATTTTAGGATGTTCAATGATCATTCTGCATTAAAGTACTTAGTAAAAAAGCCAGTGTTGGGGGGAAGAATATGCAGATGGCTACTATTATTTCAGGAGTATAACTTTGAGATCGTGGTCAAGCTGGGAAGAATGAATAAAGGACCTAATCACTTATGTAGGTTAGAACATGGCGAGGAACCTACCAGCCTAGATGATACCCTACCAGATTCACAGTTGTTGGCCATCAAAAAATTTGATGATCACTTCGTCGAAATATTCCAGTTCCTGTCCACAAGAATGGAACCTTGCGAGTATGCAGTTATTTAGAAGAAACAGTTGGTAGTCCGTGTTGCATATTTTCAACTTATAGCTAGACAGGTATATAACATGAGACCAGATGAGATCTTCAGAAGATGTGTTATGGAGTCTAAAATACCATTTATCCTCGTAGAAGCACAGGCATCACAGGAGGCCATTATGCAGGGAAAGAAACAACGTAGAAGGTTCTCAGGGCTGGCCTCTGGTGGCCTACTTTACACAAGGATACTAAGGAATACTATAGAGCCTGTGATGTATGCCAAAGGAAAGGGAATCCTTATAGAAGGGATGATATTCCTTTAGCACCTCAGTTTACATTACAAGCATTTGATAAAATGGATATTGACTTTGTGGGATTGATCAACCCACCAAGAAAGCACACAGGAGCTCGATACATCATCACTGCTATAGGGTATTTGACTAGATGGGTAGAAGAAAGAGAAGTTAAGGACTATAGTGCAGCTACAACTGCATGGTTCATATTTGAGGATATAATAACCATATTTGGATGCTTGAAGATCCTTATGAGTGATCAAGGCACACACTTAATCAACAAAACTATTAAATCCTTGACTCGGGAATTCGAATTTCACCATCGGAAGAGCACTCCATACCACCCATAGGCGAATGGTACATTCAAAGCTTTCAATAAGATCCTGGAGATAGTGTTGACTAAGATTTTCAGTATTAACATAGATGATTGGGATCTGATAATTCCACCAGTGCTATGGGATTATAGAACTACTTGCAAAAATCTAATCACACAGACTCCCTTTAAGTTAGTATATGTCTTGGAAGCACTGGTACCTATGGAATACTTGGTTCCTAGTTTAACAATTGCAGTATTTACAGGTATGGATGACATCAACATTGTTCAAGACAAGTTCGCACAGTTGATGGAACTCGAGGAAGACAAGCTCATTGCAGGATTTCATCAGTAGGTACAAAAAGAACGATAAAAGGATTACCACGATAGACATATCAAGAAGAAAGCATTTAAACAAAGAGATTTGGTACTTTTGTATGAAAGAAAGTTCATGAAGCATCCAGGGAAGTTCAAGACACATTGGCTTGGTCCATTTGAGGTTGACTATGTTACAGAAGGTGGAGCTTCACAGCTGAAGACTCTTAATGGAGAATGGAAGGATGGTTTAGTAAATGGGAGCGTTTTGAAGATGTATTGTGACAACCAGCTGTCACACAACTCTCAGTAAAAGAAAAGGAAGAAGGTTCTAGGTACCAGGTGCAATTGAAACTGCGTACCAGACATAGAAAAGACATTTTGATCAGGATAGGGAGGGACAAAGGAGAAAGAACAGGTTTCTCTGTGTAGTCTGCATTCGAAGTAATACAAGAGGTTCAACCCTCCAATGACTTGAGACGAGTCACATGTGAGTGTTGGGGGATTGTTGGCCCAGGGTCATGTATCAAGGAAGAAAGAAAAGATTAAAGAAGAGGAAAGATAAATTATGAAGTGAGCGGATGCCACACAAATTGAGGAAGGGTCGAAGTGGTTAAAGAATCATAAAAGAGGGAGCGGAGTAAGGGAAAGCAAGTCATTGAAAGAGAAGATATAGGGAGAAAAAGAAGCAAGGAAGATGAATCATGGACAGGTCAGCAAGTAGAAGAAGACACTAATAGGTTCTTTGGAGCACCTCACAGAGAAGAAGGAAGGACATATTAGCAAATTCCCGAAAAGGTGGGTTAGGTGGACCTAAGGTTTTGGTACCTAGGGTTTTGACACCTAGACTTCGGTCTAGGGTTGTCTAAGAGTCATGGAATGTATAAAAAGAGGTACATAAGAGTTGAGAGGATTGTTATTGTTGGTAATATAAATATTGAGAGATAGAAGTACTTTGTGGTAGAGAAATCTCGTATTTTGTATCTTGAGATGGGTGCGAAGATCAACCCTACAGCTAGGTGCACAGGGAGGTGAAATAAAGAGGAAGAGAGAAAATGATCTGCAGCTAAGTGTGCATATAGAATTATGTATTTTTACCTATTATATCAATAAACATAGTTCTGTGGATGTAGCCCTAGGGAGAGGGTGAACCACATAAATCTTGTTGTTCTTGTGGTTAATGTTGTGCTATTTTCTATCTGTTATACGGTTATGCATTGTTATTGTTTCTATTGAAGATAATGATATATAACTAACATCGTGAAGCTAGACATAATAAGGCTAAGAATCTTTAGGTTATCTTGCATTGTTATTTTGGAATCATCTTGCACTTCCTCTGGTTGTAGACACACGTGTCTTGCAACCCCCCTATTTCTACTTCGGGTGAGACTTCATCTGCTTCATTGGTTTTGTTGAAAGGGCCAATAGTTAGGGTTTATTGGTGCACTATTAGAGTTGAACCATGGGTCTTCCCCTGTGCCAATAGTCTCCATTAAAAAATTGAGCAAATTGTAATACAATTTATACAACTTTCTTCTCTCCAAGATTCCTCCTTAGGAATCTCTAACAAACCTCTCATTTTCTATCTCTCTACTTACAACCTTATATGTTATGTTCCCCATGGGGACCACCTTGACCAATAGGCAGCTTACATAAGTCAATCATAACTATCTTTACATGTATTCACAGGTCCTTGAACCAGTTGTTATAGCTCTGAGGCGATGTTTAGTACTTGATGCGCACTCCACCTTGTTTCATTCAGTCATCCATCACAATCGATACTCGGAAGGGTGTTTTATCCAGTCACCAGCTTCACATTGTGGGGTGGTACTGAATAATCTTACAGTGTGAGTTGGTTCCAAACTTGGTAGTGCACTAAAGGGTCTAATGGAATATGCATAGTGCAGTATGGATATGGAGGGTGCACCAATAGGCAGGAACAAAGAAGTGGAAGTGATGGTTAATGGTTGATGATGTATTGGAGACAAAATTTAGGTAGAGGATTATGATGGGGATGGATAGGAATATTGATACAACCAGGTATATGTTTACCATGAGTTATGGTCATTTTGCGAAGAAACTTCCATGGTGATGCAGGGGCATCACCAACATCAAGCGAGCCAGCGCAAAGACAATCTGACAGCTGAAAAGGTGCCCAGCACAAATTTTGAATTACCTTGAAGTTGATTTTCAATATTGAATGAAGTAATCAAGAAGAAGCGCACTTGTAATATGTAACGGGACCTTGAGCTATTTTCTCTCATCCTTAGTAGGTAGAAGGCATTTATAGTAGTTAATGCAAGTAGATAGAATTTAATTATAGATTAGACAGTTTTAGAGTGCAAGAGGGAAACGAGATATAGACACCCTCCTTGTGTATTGTAACATTATTATGAGAGAATGAAAAGTTATTGAGAAGAGAATATAAAACAGGAGCAGAGAGTTGTGTAGTAGACTCCATGTACAGAAGTTCTGAATTAATACAAGAAAGTTGTGATTCAGACTCATGGTGTTCATATATTCTCTGTGTATGCATCTTTGAATTTTATGCTCATGAATGCTTTACTCTTTCTGCCATGCAATTGCTTTTATGCTATGTATGAATGATTTCTTGTTGAATGTTTGAAATTTGAGATAAATGAGTTTCAATTGTTTCTCTATCTGAGCAAGAGTTACTACAAGGAGTCGAATTGTTCGCAAGGAGTGCATTGACAAAGGGTTCAGATAGGGTAGCTTTTGTTCTCATTCAGAAGTGCAGTTAGGCATAGGAGTCTTGCAAGGAGTGCACAGGCTGAGCGAAGTCTCAGGGTTGTGGACCTGAGTGGAATATTAAAGACTGTTGTTGCAGGTGTGCGCAGGGTCGAAGGAAATTTAGCACTTGGAAGTGTCTGAAGGTTGCCACAAGGAGTGCGCGCAAGAGTCTTCTCTAAGACTCAGAGTTATAAGGAATCTCAGTAAGGATAAAGCCTTATAGCCACTGAAAGGGTTGCACAAAAGTTGTACCTGGAAGAATTTAGGAAGGCGTCGTAAGTTTGCACCGCAGGTGGACAAGTTTGTGGAGAAACAATTAATTATTCACAGAAATCATCAAGGAGGAACGGACGGTCGAAATTCTCCGAGGAGGATTCATGAAATCCTGTGAGCCATCAGATCTCATGGAAGAGCAAGCAAGTTACCGCGAGTATTTCAGAGGGGTTCTAAGCTCAGGAGGAGTAGGGTCGTAGATCCGAGCCACAAGGGATGTTGGATTTACATGAGGGTTTCTATATCGGTATTTTGAGAGTTGAAGTTCCGTAAAATTTGCAACGGGAATCACGATATCCTGAACCACGATATCTCGAAAGCCAAGAGGATTTGTGTGGGCCACGGAGGAGTTAGTGAGTGGATAGGTGGCACGCCATTTCGGAGTTTCATGGGGTAAATTCCTGAACTCATTTCATTAGGATTCGCGATATTGCGAACTTTGAAGTGTTGATGAAGTGAGGAAGCGTTGAAAATTCAAAGCGCACAAGTGTATCGGAGTTTTGGTAAATCGGGATTTGGGAGTCAGGGAGACAAGTTTCTCGACATCACGATCCCCGAAATCGTAATAGGAAAAATCCTGAAAGGAAAAAGGAAAGGTCAGCGTTGACTGTTTCAGGGTTCGGGGATTCGAGAGACCAACGCTTGACCATTGGATTCATGAAGTCGCGAATTCCGATCTCCCTAGTGAGAAGAGGGGATCCTGTGAGAGTTTGTTGTGGGTGCAGATTTCCCAATAGGGAAATAGAAGAGTTGTTTTAGAGTTCTTCGGGCCAGTTGTGAAAGAAAGATCCTGTGAGCATGCGAACCTTCCGATCTACGGGTTGAGAGGTTGCGGGTGTGTGCATCACATGGTATCCTATACCTGAGTCAAACGCCTTTAACGCCCATTTTTCCCGACCAATATGGACATAATCCTTCTAGTGAACTACTCTGTCTCCCATATCCTTGTACTATCACATTCCATTGTAATTTTTGGCATCATCGATTTCTCCCCTCAAGATGTGCTCATTTTCCTTTGGTCCTCCCACTTCTCTTGGAGACTCCCCCTTCCTATGTTTGGGGCATGTTGGTTTTTCGACGTTGATGCGGCATGATTATTCTTGAATGGTGGAACCATCCACATACATGTTTAGTATTGTGACCTCTGATTCAACCACCTAAATCCTTCCCAAGTTTCCCCCATAGTGGCATAGTATAAACATTCTACATTTAATTGGCATTTTTTACCGAAATCTGGTCACCTAAATCTAGGTGAAATCACAATTTTGTGTTGTTTAACTTGCATTTCTGAATGCATAAATGCATTAAGTGTCCTAAAATACTCTTGGGGAACTCAGATTATATTGACTTAACCACTCAAAATACTACTTATAATGTCATGGACTAGTGCCCCTTCATTATACAAAGGGGTAACTCTGGGACATGGAAGTATCGGTCAGGAGTGGCCATCAACATAGGAATTCACTTGTCACATTAAATAACATCTGACTTCAAATTATCTCATAACCTATATGGTGGCACAACTGATCTGAGTTAGGTACTATCCAACCTTCCCACACCATGCAAACTATTAATTTACACTATGTTCAACCAGTATTAATCCTTGTACTTTCCAATATTTCCCGTCCCCTCATGTTTAATTGACATCTTGAGACAACATGGGCATAATAAGTTGGACATTTTTATCCCCCACTAGCTGGCATAATTGACATCTTGAGACAACGCGTGTATAATAATATCACAATGGATATTTTTAACCCCCCTAACTAGCATAATAAAGGCCCAAGGTGTCGAACGCACCCATGAGAAGAATACTTTGCTAACATGGATTTTCCACATAGGTGCCAAGGTGCTAGTCCACATGAAAATAGTGGATCATGATGGTGATGTTAGTGTGGAAGAATCGACGGTCTTGCTAGAATATAGGTGGTTTAGCCAATACAGTGGGTTGCGGAAAAGGTTGTTTTATTGCAAATCGTCGAATATGAGTCAGAACTACAATAAATAAAGGTTTGTGTCATAAGTTCGATAAGCGTCTAAGAACCAAGAAAAAAATATAACAAAATTTTGAGAATTAGTGAGTGATGTCCGACGGTAAGGTTGATTTTCTTTGTAACGTTCAAACTCCCCCGCTGGACTTCAACACCATATGTAGTAGTGTTTTGTTTTTGAATATTATTTGCAAGGGGAGAAAATTGTACATGTATGATTATTTTTGGTCCATTGTGTCTTTTGTAGGTTATTATGTTCCAATATTGATCCCAATGTTGTTAAGTAGGTCGACTAAAAAAAGGTAAGTTGATGACTACACCAAAAGACTATCTTGAGACTCTGCTAATTTGTTGTGGAAAATCAATTAGTTTTTTAGGTAGATTTAATACATCAAATTATGAAACACTTTGAATATAAGTATAAAGGAAGCCTATAATCTTGAAACTATTAATCTCTTTGGAAAAGTGCATTCTATATGTGCTTATTATTCATCTTGTTTCCTTCTAATTTGTGGGCCTTTCTTGGACTGTTCAAAACATTTGAAAGTAGGCATAGGGGAGGTTTCTCCATTTGTGATTCAACAATTGTTCTATTCATATGTAGTGTAGTGTACATGAGACAGAACAAAGAATGTTCTCTTGTAATGATGCAAGTAGTATTAGAATGGCACTAATTTGCGTGATTACTAGGATCAAAGGTGCCTATGAATACATTTTATTATGTTGAATCCCTACGGTTGTGATAGAACAAGGGACCACTCTTAACAAAAGTAGCCAAAGTATAAGTCAAAAATGTGTACTAAGAAATAAGAACATGAGGGACAAGAATCTTATAGTCATGCAGATCAATGCTACTAAAATGACAAACACATGGAAAGGTATGTTCTTGATTCAAGCATACAATGGAAAAAAAAATAGAGATATCAAGAGAAATCAATGAGAGGATCGAACCTCAGATGATAAAAACTAGAAACTATGTCTCTATTTATGCCTAGATACCTACATATCAAAACTCCCTGCGACAAAACCAATAATAATCTATCTACTAATAAATAGTAAATGTCCAAAAATACAATAAACCTCTGAATGTCTCATCAATTCTACCATACCAAGCATGTAGTAGGCCTCCCAATTGCTTGCATCTTCACATCTTTTAAAAAATCAATGGTTATCATCCTAACATTTTGAATAATTACTGAAAGAGCCATCTAGAAACATGGGCAAGTACCTAAGGAAGAATTAGAATTGCACATAACCTTCTACACCTATACTAAAAATAAAATCATACTTAAGATTAAATAATAAGTAACAATAAAACTGTAAAGACATTCATCTTTTTTTCCATTAATTTCAAACTCAAATATAATGCTTTAGAAGGGGATTTAGGGATCATTTTAATTAGGATTCATTGTTAGAGAATTTAGAGAAAGTTTGGGGAAGTGGCTTAGTGGATGGAATAGGGCTCTGCCATGCAAAAAATAAGGTTCAAACCCCATTGGTGAGTATAAAATCATTTGTGTGTGTGAGGGAGGGTGTTTGACCTCTCAGAGTTGGTTTCCCTCCATCATCAAAGGGACTTAACACATATTTGATAGATGAATTGGTTTAGTTGGGGATGTTAATAGGATACTTCATCCTTTTTCATTAATGTGAAATGAAATCCCGCCATAGGGATATGTATCTACAATGATAGATTTTTATTATAGGTATCACATAGATAACAACCATAATCCAGAGAGAAGACACAAGGCATCACAATAAAATTGATGGAAATGTTAACATTAAAGTTATGTAGGATGTTGTCACCTCAAAACTAGTGTCTAAATTGGCAAAGATTTTGGTGTGAGACTTTACCAAATTAATTTTTTTGGAAAAATGATTCATAACCTAGGCTTGGAAATGATCTAAATATCCTATCAACTAATTTGAAAAATTACATATAAATATTAATTTTAGTTGAGTTTAAATATAATGTGGTAATAAATCTCAAAGTCTTTTAGAGTTTGTCAAGTATGGTTTCAAAAACAATGAGCAATAAAAAATAAACAAGAATTTTCATGGAACAATGAAATTGGCAAGGCAACCTAAATAAGCATCACATCGACAATATCAACAAAAGAATTTGTTGAATAATTGAGAGATATCATAATAGATATCAAAATTTTGTCAAAATAATTGTTATAATTTTGAACTTTGCACCTATGCTTTCTATTTTTCTCTGGAATTTGTCGCATTGATTGTTTCTGTCGATTTATTATTGTGAATTTAATTTCATCTAAAGGTTCTGGATAACATGATCACATAATCTACATAGAACCCCATCATGGATTTATAAATCTTGCTCAAAGTCTAGCTCCCCATTGTTTCCCTTGTTTGTTGATTCTAAGCGCTTCATGGCTCCTCTACTTGGAATTTTGAACCTATTCTTTGGGGAATTGAGACTTCCCGGGGGGTGCTTCCTCCTTCTTTGGTCTCAAAAGTAGGTATATGAAATCCATTGGTATTTAATTCTTCATTCATATATTTTAGTTTCTGCTCTTTTATTACAGAAGGCACACAAAATATCATTATAAAGAAGATAAAAAAAAATTAAAACTAAAAACAAGAAGTCCATCATTATATTCATGCTTTGATTTGTGTATTTGAAAATGGGAGTTCAAAGGATGCCTTTTGACTTTCCCAAATTCAAGCATTATAAGGTGTGTTGAATTGAAGCCACAAGAAGCAATTTATTTCAGATTTAGAAGGGATTCAAGGAGGAATATCAATCAAAAATTGACTTCAAAGGCCTTGTAATAAATTGAAAGTCCAACAAAGGAATTAATGAGTAATTTAACAAAACTATCATTGTCTATATCTAGTTGTTTCCTCAAAGTGACTCCATGAAGATTTTGTTTATATTCACATATTTTTGGGTGGAGTATCCTCTAACTACTTGTAACATCCCTCTCTAGCGCACTGAGAAAACTTATTCTTTGAGGACACTTGCTCACAAGTGATCCAGACTATTATGATATTCAAACAATTGTCCTTGATTATGATGCATTAGGATAGATGACATGATGTTTTATTGCAATGACATAGACAGGTGATATTGACTCGGTTTTACTGAGTGTGCAGGGTTTTGGACCTTGAGGATGTAGAGGCATCAACGGAACCCCTTGGACTCTGGATCGAGTCAGGGAGTGTGCTATTGGGGTTTGATTGTTTACTGTGATTTTAGTACATTTGATTAGATGATATGATGTGGACATGTTCTCACACGATTTTTGATGATGCGGGCTGACGATAGCTTGCCGACTAGACTCACATATGGAGTAAAGGGGCCACACACAACTACCAGAGAGGTTGAGGGATAGGTGTGGCCAGCAGCCCTGCCATAGTGTACTAGCACTCCCGTCGTGGATTGAACTGTAGGTTAACAATTACCTAGTTCGAGAGGACCCACGATGCCATGAGGGAAAACTGCGATAGTTGCTCATGATGATTCTAAGGGGCGCGTAATAAGGCCAGGGCCTTATTCCTTAGAAGCCCTTAGTCTCCCACAAGTTCACCTAGCAGAGTGTTGACTCTAGGGGTTATTGATGTCTACCAATCAGTCAATAAGCGAGTGGTACCCTTGGAGAACGTGGTGCATCCTGAAGGGCATGTCACACAAAAGAAACAAACGGGTGAGTGGCACCCTTGGAGCACGTGGTGCGTCATGAAGGGCAAGTCGCGCAAAAGAAACAAAAGAGGCAAGTGGCACCCTTGGAGCACGTAGTGTGTCCTGAAGGGCACGTCGCATTGATGATGATAAAGGAAGGAACCTAGATGGCCCTAAGACAGACAACACATTAAGAAATTTTAAAACAACTTCCCTAATTAAATGCTGCCCAGTTCAAAATCTAAGTCCTAAGTTTGAAACTTTGCTAGGGGTAAAATTTTGTCTACCCTTGAGAAATTATCTCTAAAAATTTAAAATAGTAAAATTTAAAATAAAAACCCTTTAAGTAATAATTTTGGTCTTCATAACATTTTTGGGGTAAATGAAGAGAATAAGAAATTAATTAAAAGCTGTGGATATAAAATATAAAGAAGAATTTAATTATTTTTAATTTTTGATAGTTTAAAAAGATGTTGAATTAATAATAAAAGGGAAAAATGGGTTAAATTGCAACTGGCGTTTTTAGCTCTAATAAAAAGGGGAAAGAGGGAAATTATAACATTTAGGAAACTAGGGAATATGGGTAACTTAAAAAGGGACAGAAGGGAACTTATGGTAAAAAGCGAGGTGAACTTAGTAAAGAATCTTCAATTAAGAACCTTCTAATTTGAACTAAATTAGCAACTTCATTTTAGGGAAAGTATTTAAAACCTATAAGGGAATCTAGGGACACCTAGGAGTAAAAATACGAGTAACTCTAGGTGGGTGAGGGAAATAAGACATTTTAATAAATTAAAGAAAATAGTTAATGGAGAAATGTGGGGGATGGATGACGCTTGTACAAAGGAGAGTTTTTAGAAGATTTTATTAAAACTTAAACTAAATGAGATTTAGGGAAAGATGGAAGTTCTAAAACTCCATAAAAGAAAGGGAAGATAAGGAAGAAGATCAGTTGTTAGCGTAATGTTACACTGTCGGATTTGTGACTTGACTGATTACATGTTGGGAGTTGGGATTTCCTAGCTCGAAGAGGAGAGGTAGCTCGGCCTTGCTAGGCGAGATGGGAGATAGACGTCCCATCTGGATATTGTGTGGCCCATTTGCGGCTCGGGGGGTTAAGGAGGAAGCAAAGTACCCCTAGCGTTGGTTGGGAGGTACCGGTGTAGTCTCGACGGTCGGCGAGCGGGAGCAGCACGAAGCACGCGGACGACACTCGGAGTAGGCGATCAGGCAATAGTACGCTTTCCATTTTGCACAATAGAAGGTATTAGGACCCTGCCTCTCTCTTAATGTTATCAACATTTGTATATTTGCTTGTGAGATGAAAATACTTGACTTAAATCTACTTGGGTTCTCATCGGTATGACTGGTTTTCTTTTTCTATTCTTCAGCGATTTTAATGGTGTGATGGATATAAAATGTTTATTCTTAACTATGTTGTTGCAAGTTGGTATTGGATAAAAATATTTTATGATCTTGGCATTGCCGCCCTTCCTTGGTTCTA
This sequence comes from Picea engelmannii, assembly GCA_009831015.1. Lineage (NCBI taxonomy): Eukaryota > Viridiplantae > Streptophyta > Pinopsida > Pinales > Pinaceae > Picea > Picea engelmannii. The sequence goes on from ML777472.1 coordinate 1,434,068, forward strand.
TGAAATCTCTAGCTGTGCCTTACATTTTTTTTTGTCTACATTTTTTTTGCTTGGAAGAGATGAATCTAATTATGCGCTTGAAATCCTTAAGGCCTTAACCCTGTCTTCTGCTGCCATATTTTTATTTGGTATTCTGAGATGACATTTTTATCTTTGATTGGTGTTGAATATTGTTGTTTGGAAGGGTTTTGTTCCATTTATTTACCTCTACGATATTATTTCATTTCCTAAAAAATTTCCCTCACCCGGTCATTTGTGGGGCATTTTCTTGGTTAGTGAAACATGTTTACCGAGCGTTGTGGTGTTGAAATCGGCATTTTTTTCCTTTTGAGGATGGAAGTTCGATGGTGCAGGAGGATCTAAGAACTTGTTCCTGATCGGTGAAGTTAAATTCGACTTAGATTAGTGTTGATAAATTGATCCAGTTGGGTTCCCATGCACAACGTTTGTTTACTGTTTAAAACCATTTAATTCAAGATTTGGAATCACATGAGGCATGGATCTTCGACTCTGGTCTATCGATCTGACTTGTGCCTCATGGAAGGTTTACAAAGGAACCCGTATTGGTGGATCATTCATGGAGTCCCTGGGGTAGCATGAAGTTCTCTTGCGTGCAGTAAAACCACCCTTGTGTCCTCTATCACGGGCGTGGGTTACCCCTCTCACCTGTTTTAAACCAAGCATTCCACCTTTAACTTCCACACCTTGTCGGAAATGGGAGTTTGGAGGTTAATGGAATAGTGCATTGTTGTCAAGCATGCCTTAAATTCTGTTGAAAGGCAACCAACCACTATTATAGTCTATTAATAACCGAATCTGACAGCAAATGCTACGGTTCAATCTGGACCGCAAGAATTGGAGTTCAAGTTAAACTTTTTCTCAAGATTCGAGGAATAATTCCATGTCTATGAATGACAAGTTAACACCCGGGTTGGCCGAGATGTTTTTCTAAATTCGCTTAAGGTGAATGGACTTTTAATAACCCCGATTTCCAATTTTTGACAAGCATATTTAGAATTGGGGCTTGGACCCTTTCAGATTTGTTCTGAGGAGGATGTTGCAGTCCTTTTGCTTGTGTCTGCCTACGTAAGTAAAGAGACTATCCTTAGCTGGAACCTACAGCATGATCCTGAAGTCCTTCTCTTGGTTTCCATAATTCTTTTATAGCTCTTCAAACCTTCTTGCCTGCAAAATAGTCCAGATTTTAGTTGAGAGTGAAATCATTGGCATGGGTCTCTTAGTGTGGTTAATTTATTATATTTTTAGCAGAAGGAATACACTGCATTCAGCTTGAGTTTAGTAATAGAAGCATTATGATATTAGTTGTACTATGGTATGGAAGTTATTCCAACACTTCAGAAGTTCATTCCAACACTTCAGCTAGACAACCTGTTGGCCATCTATTGTTATTAATGTTTGACTACAACTTTTCACTCTTTTAATTTAAACGATTGACACATTTTGGTCATAACTAAGTTAGTTATTCAATTCTACTTGCCAAAACATATTGCAACTAATTACCTTAAGGTTATTTGCTGGGAAAAACATGTGTGGTTAAGTGAATAATTATGATGGTACATTGCTTTTAGTAAAGTCAACTATTGGGATCAATATGTACTTCATATATCTAATAATGATTTAGTTTATAGAGGAGATGCTCTGGAAGGCTTATGCTTGGGGTGTATCATCAATTATTCAACATTTAAACCCTTAACCTCGAACTATCCTTAAGACTTGTCTACTTAAGTGCTTTGTTATACTAACAAATTGGGAAGGTAAAGAAATCTTGGTGTTATTCTTGATAAGTTAACAAGTGACCCTCGGGAGATATTTTCATGTTGGACATTGGATAATATTTCTTTATTTTGTGAGTATCATTTTATCTACATTGATGGTAGCATATAAATAAACAATCGTAATTGACACATCTTTAATTAAATGTTACTTAATGGAATTGCACTATAGATATATTGACATTTAGTAAGTATAGAATTGATACATGCAAGACACTTATTTATTTGTAACGCTAATTGAGATTTTGTCATGATAAATTAAATGGTTCTAAAATGTTGGCTTTAGGACTGCAAGTATAATGATCTAGAATGATTAAAATTTTCCACTCTCATTGTAAACTTGATTACTCTATGATGAGATCGATGATCGTAGACTCTGTTGTTTTAGCTAGATTCATGATTGATTGTGATTGGTTGGTAAATCTGATTTCTTGAGCCTTGTGGATAGAATGGTTGATTAATTTGTGTTCTAATACACTAAACAAAATTGATGTTGATGGTTGATCCATATTATTAATGCGCGGTTAATTACAGTTCATGTATGATGGTTAGCAGTAAAGAATGCTCTCACCCTTGGTTAATGGATTTTAGGTTGATAGAACGAATCTTAGTTGATCATTGATGTTGGTGGATTTAGCATTTTTAGTTTCAGTCTTGTTTTTGTTAGGGGACGTAGACACCTCCTTGTTCCTTAGAACAGTCACCAGCCCTAAGACCTTAAATGGTTAAAATCGATGGGAACCTGGGCTTGAGCATTACTTATGTGTCTTGGAGGTCCTAACCATTGCAGGATAGGATGGGTGGGTAGTCAGACTTACTTGTCATTAGTTGATTGTCGTTCCTTGCTTCTAGATGCTGGATGTGCATCTTAGGTCATTATGTGGTTGTCATTGTTGTGTGCGTCATGTTCATTGTCATGAAACGATGCAGAGTAGAATGTCTTGTCACCCTTGTAACACATGCGCACACACAAAAATAAAAATAAAAATTTTCACTTGTTATAAGAAGTTGGTTGTCGTAACGAGGAGGTTTGTTACATATGGTATTAGAGAGGGTTCGACCCGTGACTTGGGATCGCTACGGCTTTCGTTAACCTGATTTGATTATACTATTGTTGATCGAGTTGATTATGTGCATGCAGGTAATCATGGTTAGAGGACGCCGTGAAGGTAGATGACGAAGTGCTAGGGAAGGAGGCATGACACCTCCAGTAGCATCCACACCTGAGGGGTCTAACCCCCAGGGAGACGAGCAAGTTCTTAGACAAGAGAAGATAGCAGTTGGCGATGTTGTCGGGATGATGAGATCTTTTTAGCACATGTCTGAGGCACTGATTATCCATTTGGATAGAGATGAGGCCAGAGCACTGGCACCCGCTAAGGTTCCACCACGTGCACCAGCCATTACTAGTAGCTTTCACCATGAACTCGAGAAGGTCAAATTTCCTGAGTTCTTTGGTGACATGGATGACGCAGCCACCAAGGCATGGTTGGAGAACATGGAGATGTGCTTCGCACTTCGTGATTATACCTCCAACATGAAGGTCTGCATGGCGGTCTTTCAACTAAAGGGGAGCATTCTTCTATGGTGGAAGACGTTCCTACCACAAATGAACATGACAGTTGAAGATGTGTCATGGGAACTGTTCGAGGAATGGTTCTGATAGAGGTATCGTTTAGAGGAATTCATTGAGCGTTAGCTCAATGAGTTCAACACCTTATGATAGGAAGGTCGTACGGTGCCCAAGTATGAGGCCCATTTTATGGAGCTGCTCTGGTATGCTCTGCACCTTAACATGGAGAAATTTAAGGTCATCATCTTTGTGTTTGGCCTTAACGGCAGCCTACGTGCAAGGGTTAGGATTTTGATGCCTCAAACCTTGCACGATGTCATCAAGAAGGCCCTCATAGAAGAGGAGGATCTTATCAGTGGGGGTCAGACCATGACTCTAGCGAGACCAGCAGGGCAAGTCCCAACTGGAACACAGCAACCCCAGACACCAGCGAGACATACATCGGGATATCGTGGCTTCCAGAGGGGATCCACTTTCACTACACCCCGGTAACCGCCGCCTCAATAGTGGACACCTTATCGGGGACCACAACATCAACAACAGTGTCTCCCATAGCAGCAGTAGTTTAGGCCTGTTCAGCAGAACAAACTAGGGTTCCAGGCCGGTGGGCTGTCATCTTCTACTTCGGGTACCAGGACTACCGGGCCGAAGAAGGGGTGTTGGATGTGTGGGGAGCCACACTACCAGCGCGATTTTCCTATGGAGAGGACCCGAGCGTCTGAATCAGTAGGACCCACTACCGTGGGAGATATGGGCAAGGCCCATCGGATTCATGAGGTGGTGAATAACAGCTAGGCAGAGCATCAGTCAACTGTGCTCGAGACAACAGGTACTGTCGCTGACCAGACCCTTAATATTATGATAGATATTGGTGCTACCGAGAGTTTCATTTCTGGTGCAATGCTAAAGAGGATTAAGGTAAAGGAAGTCGAATAGGATGAGTTTAGATTCATAGAGATGGCTTTGGGAGCTAAACAGAAGGTTGGAGGAAAGGTTACGGGCTGTGCCCTTAACCTGGGAGATTTTGTCACAAGGGCCAACCTATACGTCACAATCTTAGGATCTTATGATGTCGTGATTGGTATGGATTCATTGGAATTACATGAGGCGATACTCAACTGTAAGATGAAATGGTTGAGCTTGGTTGATGATGAAGGACAAAGACATTTAATTGTAGGACAAAACCAGGGAGTTTCCTTGTGGTTCGTCTCTTCCTTACAGTTACGGAAGAGTATGCGCAAAGGGTGCAAGCTTTTTGTGATTCTTGTGCTAAACGAGAAGGGAGTCGCGGGAGGTCTAGAACACCTTCTAGTGGTGAGAAAGTTTGCAGACATGTTTCCGGAGGAGTTACATGGGATGTTGTCGGAGAGGGAATTATTGTTTACCATAGACCTAAAACTGGGGACTGAACCAATAGCAAGAACGCCTTATCAAATGTCAACCCCAGAGTTACAAGAGTTGAAAATGCAATTGAAGGAGTTGTTGGACCTGGGACTGATACGTCCTAGTGTATCACCGTGGGGTGCACCTATTATTTTCATATGAAAGAAGGATGGATCGTGGAGACTTTGCATTGACTACCGTCAACTGAACAAGGCTACGATCAAGAATCAGTATCCCTTATCGAGAACTGATGATCTGTTCGATCAAATGAAGGGTGCGATGGTGTTCTCCAAGATCAATTTGTGATCAGGGTATCACCAGTTGTGGATCAAGGAGGATGACGTCCCTAAGACCGCCTTTAAGATGAGATTTGGACATTACGAGTTTACTGTTTTACCATTTGGACTGACAAATGCCCCAGGGTAATTATGAGTTTGATGAATGGGGTGTTCCGCGAGTACTTGGACAAGTTCATCCAAGTGTTCGTTGACAATATTTTGATCTACTCTCGGACAACGAAGGAGAATGACGAGCACTTGCGCTTGGTACTACAGTGTCTGTGAGAGCCCAAACTGTATGGGAAGTTGTCCAAATGCTCTTTTTATGAATCGAGGATTCACTACTTAGGGCATGTCATCTCTGGCGAAGGCATAACCCTGGATCCAGCCAAGGTCGAGGCTATTAGGGACTGGCTTGCACTGAAAAATGACACAGAAGTGCATAGATTTATGGGTTTAGCAGGATACTATCGACGATTTGTCGAGGGATTCTCGAAGATAGCAAATCCGATCACAAAATTGTAGAAGAAAAACAAGAAGTTTGTTTGGACCGAGAAATGCATGGAAGTGTTTCAGAGGCTTAAGGATTTGTTGAAAAAAACAACGATACTAAAGGTCCCTGACATGGACGTGGATTTCTTGGTATGCACTGACACATCCAAGGAAGGCTTAGGCAGAGTCTTGATGCAAGACAGATGAGTGATTTCTTACATTTCGAGGAAACTGAGAAGGCATGAGGAGAACTATGCGACGCACAATTTGGAGTTATTAGCCATTGTATAATCCTTGAAGGTTTGGAAACACTACTTGGTTGGATGAAAATTTGAACTAAAGGCTGATCATTGTGGACTACAACACATTTTTATGCAAATCGACTAGAACGTGCGACAATAGCGTTGGTCAGAATTGCTTAGCGAGTACGACTTTGAGATTTCTTACATAAAGGGAACAATGAAACGCGTGGTGGATGCTTTGAGTTGGAGACTACGCATCTTTTCGGTGTTGCCTCTTCAGATGAATCTACATGAGAATATTCTCACTTTACAACGTGACGATGAATGGTACAAAGAGGTCGAGGGTTTTATAGAAAAAAACACAATGATGGTACCACGATATGAGGGATTTTCATTTGATAGAAATGGGTTATTGAGGTTAAAAATTCAGATTTACGTACCGCCAAACAACCAGTTGAGGATGTTGATCCTGAGAGAGGCTCATAGAGCAATTTACATGGCTCACCTGGGAGTCACGAAGATGAGCGCAGACCTTAAACCCTTATTCTTCTAGAGGGGAATGAAGGCCGACATAGTCAACTATGTGGCCAGATGTCTGGAGTGCCAGAAAGTAAAGGCTGAACATAGACACCCAACAGGATTACTACAACTACATGCCATTCTAGAATCTAAATGGGAGGTCATTTAAATGAATTTTATTATTGGATTGCCACTGACAGCAAGGAGACATGACTCGATTTTTGTGGTAGTAGACACTCTGACAAAGAGCGCTCACTTTATTCCTATGCATACGACGTATCAGGCACCTGACATAGCTAGAGTTTTCATCAGTGATATTGTGAGGCTACATGGCATGCCTAAGAAAATTATATCCAATTGAGGATCGGTGTTTACTGGGTGATTTTGGACGAGTTTCAAAGAGGCCTTGGGAACCCAACTTAACTTTAGTACTGCGTATCACCCAGAGACTGACGGAAAGACCAAACGAACGAACCAAATCTTGGAGGACATGTTGCACCTGTACGTAATGGACCAACAAAAGTGTTGGGAAGAATTCTTGCCTCTAGTAGAGTTCGCTTACAAGAACAGTTACCAAAGCACCATTAAAATGGCGCCTTTCGAGTTTCTTTACGGGAAACCGTGTCGAGTGCACTTGAGTTGGGATCAACTTGAGGATAGGGTCCTGGTGGGACCAAAAGAGATCCAAGAAATGGAAGAGAAATTGAAAACCATAAGACAAAGGATTAAAGAAGCGTAGGGTCGACAGAAGAGTTATGCCGATGCGCACCGAGTCAACTGTAGTTATGAGGTCGGTGATCGAGTCTTCTTGCGGGTTAAACCGCATAAGAGTTCGATCAAGTTTGGAAAGGGAGATAAAATCTCTCCTAGGTTCATGGGACCTTTTGAGATTGTGGAGAGAAAGGGGCCCGTGGCCTATCGACTAGCCTTACATGATTCCTTGAGGCGTATGCACGATGTTTTTCATGTATCTGTTTTGAGACATTGTATTAGTGATCCTACACATTTGATTGACATGAGTTCCTTCCAGGTATTGGACGAGGGAGCACTCACGGCTGAGCTGGTCAAGATCTTAGACCATCATGTTCGACAGTTAGGATGTCAAACGGTATATTAGGTCAAGGTCCAGTGGGACAATTATAGTCTGCACTCGATGACCTGGGAGGACGCAGATGATATGCACCAGTAGTTTCCATTTTTGTTTGATAGATAGACTTATGATACTATGACACACTTATTTCGGCATTTATACTATGCAAATTTAGGATGAAGTTTAGACCAAGAGGGGGTGTATGTAACATCCCGCTCTGGCGCACTGAGAAAACTTATTCTTTGAGGACACTTGCTCGCAAGTGATCCAGACTATTATGATATTAAAACAATTGTCCTTGATTATGATGCGTTAGGATAGATGACATGATGTTTTATTGCATTAACATAGATAGGTGTTATTGACTCAGTTTTACTGAGTGTGTAGGGTTTTGGACCTTGAGGATGCAGAGGCATAGACGGAACCCCTTGGACTCTGGATCGACTCAGGGAGTGTGCTATTGGGGTTTGATTGTTTACTATGATTTTAGTACATTTGATTAGATGATATGATGTGGACATGTTCTCACACGATCATTGATGATGCAGGTTGACGATAGCTTGTTGACCAGACTCACATATGGAGTAAAGGGGCCACACACGACTACTAGAGAGGTTGAGGGAGAGGTGTGGACAACATCCCTACCACAGCCTACTAGCACTCCCACCGTGGTTGGAACTATAGGTTAATGATTACCTAGTTCGAGAGGACCCACGATGCCATGAGGGCAGACTGCGACAGTCACTCATGATGATTCTAAGAGGCACGCAATAAGGTTGGGGCCTTATTCCTTAGAAGCCCTTAGTCTCCCACAAGTTCACTTGGCGGAGTGTTGACTCGAGGGGTTATTGATGTCTACCAATCAGTCAAGAAGCAAGTGGCACTCTTGGAGTACATGGTGCATCCTGAAGGGCACATCGCGCAAAAGAAACAAAAGGACAAGTGGCACCCTTAGAGCATGTGGTGCGTCCTAAAGGGCACATCGTGCAAAAGAAACAAAAGAGGCGAGTTGCACCCTTAGAGCACGTAGTGCATCCTGAAGGGCACGTCGCATTGATGATGATAAAGGAAGGAACCTAGATGGCCCTAAGACAGACAACACATTAATAAATTTTAAAACAAATTCCCTAATTAAATGTCCCCCAGTTCAGAATCTAAGTCCTATGTCTGAAACTTTGCTAGAGGTAAAATTTTGTCTACCCTTGAGAAATTATCTCTAAAAATTTAAAATAGTAAAATTTAAAATAAAAACTCTTTATTTAATAATTTTGGTCTTCATAAAATTTTTGGGGTAAATGAAGAGAGTAAGAAATCAATTAAAAGCCGTGGATAAAAAATATAAAGAAGAATTTAATCATTTTTAATTTTTGATAGTTTAGAAAGATGTTGAATTAATAATAAAAGGCAAAAACGGGTTAAATTGCAACAGTCGTTTTTAGCTATAATAAAAAGGGGAAAGAGGGAAATTATAACATTTAGGAAACTATGGAATGGAGGTAACTTAAAAAGGGAAAGAAGGGAACTTATGGTAAAAAGTGAGGTCAACTTAGTAAAGAATCTGCAATTAAGTACCTTCTAATTTGAACTAAATTAGCAACTTCATTTTAGGGAAAGTATTTAAAACCTGTAAAGGAATCTAGGGACACCTAGGAGTAAAAATAGGAGTAACTCTAGGTGGGTGAGGGAAATAAGACAATGTAATAAATTAAAGAAAATAGTTTATGGAGAAATGTGGGGGATGGATGACACACTTACGAAGGAGAGCTTATAGAAGATTTTATTAAAACTTAAATTAAATAAGATTTAGGGAAAGATGGAAGTTCTAAAACTCTATAAAAGAAAGGGAAGAGAAGGAAGAAGGGGATCGATTGTTAGTGTAATGTTATGCTGTCGGATTTGTGACTTGATTGATTACTTGTGGGGAGTTGGGATTTCCCAGCTCGGATAGGAGTGGTAGCTTGGCCTTGCGAGGCGACCTGGGAGATAGACATACCATCTGGATATTGTGTGGCCCCTTTGCGGCTCGGGGGGCCAAGGGGGAAGCAAATTACCCCTAGCATTGGTTGGGAGGTGTCGGTGTAGTCTCGACGGTCGGCGAGTGGGATCGGCACGAAGCGTGCAGACGACACTCAGAGCAGGCGATCAGGCAATGGTACGCTTTCCATTTTGCATGATATAAGGTATTAGGACCCTAGCTCTCTCTTAATGTTATCAGTAATTGTATATTTGCTTGTGAGATGAAAATACTTGACTTAAATCTACTTGGGTTCTCGTCGATATGACTAGTTTTCTTTTTCTAATCTTCGGTGATTTTAATGGTGTGACAGATATCAAATGTTTCTTATTAACTTTGTTGTTGCAAGTCGATATTGGATAAAAATATTTTATGACCTCAACATTGCCGACCTTCCTTGGTTCTATGTGATCTCCAACTGTGCCTTATGTTTTTGTTTGTCTGCATTTTTTTTGCTTGGAAGAGATGAATCTAACTCTGTGCTTGAAATCCTTAACGCCTTAGCCCTGTCTTCTGCTGCCATCTTTTTATTTAGTATTCTGAGATGACATTTTTATCTTCGATCGGTGTTGAATCTTGGTTTTTGGAAGGGTTTTGTTCCATTTATTTACCTCTGTGATATTATTTCATTTCCTAAATTTTTTCCCTCACCCGACCATTTGTGGGGCAATTTCTTGGTTAGGGCAATGTGTTTACCCAGTGTTGTGGTGTTGAACTCGGCATTTTTTCCTTTTGTAGACCGAAGTTCAATGGTGCGAGGGGATCTGGGAACCTGTTCCTGATCGGTGAAGTTAAATTTGACTTAGATCAATGTTGATAAATTGATCCAGTTGGGTTCCTTCACACGTCTGTTTACTATTTAAATCCATTTAATTCATGATTTCGAATCGCGTGAGGCATGGATCTTCAACTCTAGTCTATCGATCTGACTTGTGCCTCGTGGAAGGTTTACAAAGGAACCCGGATTGGTGGATCATGTGTGGAGTCCCTGGGGTAACATGAAGTTCTCTTACGCGCAGTAAAACTGCTCTTGTGTCCTCTGTCACGGGCGTGGGTTACCCATCTCACTTGTTTTAAACCGAGCATTCCATCTTTAACTTCAACCTGTGTCAAGCATGCCTTAAATTTTGTTAAAAGGAAACCAACCACTATTACAGTCTATTAATAACCGAATCTGACAACAAATGCTACAGTTCAATCTGGACCACAAGAATTGGAGTTCAAGTTAAACTTTTGCTCAAGATTCGAGGAATAATTCCATGTCTGTGAATGACAAGTTAACGCCCGAGTTGGCCGAGATGTTTTTCTAAATTCTCTTTAGGTGAATGGACCTTTAATAACCCTGATTTCTAGTTTTTGACCAGCATATTTAGAATTGGGGCTTGGATGCTTTTAGATCTGTTTTTAGGAAGCTGTTGGAGTCCTTCTGCCTATGTTTGCCTGCGTAAGTAAGGAGACTATCCTTAGTTGGAACCTACAACATGATCCTGAATTCCTTCTTTTGGTTTCCATGATTATTTTATAGCGCTTCAAACCTTCTTTCCTGTAGAATAGTCCAGATTTTAGTTGAGAGTGAAATCGTTGGCATGGGTCTCTTAGTGTAGTTAATTTATTATATTTTTAGCAAAGTAATACACTGCGTTCAGCCTGAGTTTAGTAATAGCAACATTATGATATTAGTTGTACTATGGTATGGAAGTTATTCCAACACTTAAAAAGTTCATTCCAACACTTCAACTAGAGAACATGTTGGCCATCTATTGTTATTAATGTGTGACTACAAATTTTCACTCTTTTAATTTAAATTATTGACACATTTTGGTCATAGCTAAGTTAGTGATTAAATTCAACTTGCCAAAACAGATTGCAACTAATTACCTTAAGGTTATTTGCTGGGGAAAACATGTGTGGTTAAGTGAATAATTATGATGGTACATTACTTTTAGTAAAGTCAACTGTTGGGATCAATATGTACTTTATATATCTAATAATGATTTAGTGTATAGAGGAGATGCTATGGAATCCTTATGCTTGGGGTGTATCATCAATTACTCAACATTTAAACCCTTAACCTCGAACTATCCTTAAGACTTGTCTCCTTAAGTGCTTTGTTATACTAACAAATTGGGAAGGTAATGAAATCTTGGTGTTATTCTTGATAAGTTAACAAGTGACCCTTAGGAGATATTTTCATGTTGGACATTGGATAATCTTTCTTTATTTTGTGAGTATTAGTTTATCTACATTGATGGTAGCATATAAATAAACAATTGTAATTGACAGATCTTTAATTAAATGTTACTTAATGGAATTACACTATAGATATATTGACATTTAGTAAGTATAGAATTGATACATACAAGACACTTCTTTACTTGTAGTGTTAATTGAGATTTTGTCATGATAAATTAAATGGTTCTAAAATGTTGGCTTTAGGACTGCAAGTATAATGATCTAGAATGATTAAACTTTTCCGCTCTCATTGTAAACTTGATTACTCTATCATGAGATCGATGATCGTAGACTCTGTTGTTTTAGGTAGATGCATGATTGATTGTGATTGGTTGGTAAATCAGATTTCTTGAGCCTTGTGGATAGAATGGTTGATTAATTTGTGTTCTAATGCGCTAAACAAAATTGATGTTGATGGTTGATCCATATTATTAATGCGTATTTAATTACAGTTCGTGTATGATGGTTAGCAGTAAAGAATGCTCTCACCCTTGGTTAATGGAGTTTAGGTTGATAGAACGAATCTTAGTTGATCGTTGATGTTGGTGGATTTAGCATTTTTAGTTTCGGTCTTGTTTGTGTTAGGGGACATAGACACCTCCTTGTTCCTCAGAAGAGTCGCCAGCCCTAAGACCTTAAATGGTTAAAATCGATGGGAACCTGGGCTTGAACATTGCTTATGTGTCTTGGAGGTCCTAACCATTGCAGGATAGGACGGGTGGGTAGTCAGACTTATTTGTTGTTAGTTGATTGTTGTTCCTTGCTTTCGAATGTTGGATGTGCGTCTTAGGTCATTATGTGGTGGTCGTTGTTGCGTGCCCATGTTCATCATCATGACGCGACGCAGAGCAGAATGTCTTGTCACCCTTGTAACACACATGCACACACAAAAAAAAAAAAAAAAAATTGCACTTGTTATAAGAGGTTGGTCGTCGTAACGAGGAGGTTCGTTACACTACTCATGGTTATACTAGTAATAATGTTCTATGAAGTTGTTGAGAACAATGATGTTTCTCTTCATATTTTATATCTACTTTCCTTGTAAACTTTGTAACTCGATAAATGGGCATATATTATAGAATTTTATTAAAGTTACCACCAAACTAGGGATACTTATAGTGGTTCAAATTCCAAAATCCTCTACTTCTTAACAAAAATTATTTATATATAAAATGTTAAGAAATATAGCCACCAAAATCTCCAACAATATATAGTAGGATAGGGTTTTTAGAAAAATTACCTTCGTACTATAGATTTTTAATATTTTCCAACCACTTATATCAGTAATATTAGAGTGTTTTCATAAAGTTATCCCTTCTTTTTCTAAAGATATATCTACCCCTCAATGATCTCTTAAGTAGAGTTGAATAAGCAGTGAATCACATAGAATAAGAGGTTATCCACATAATTTGAATCAAATTTATATATCATTAAACTAATAGAAAATTTCACGTAGACAGTGGACATGGCATTGGAAGGAATTCTTGTAAGATGTCTTTGTTATTGGATGTCCTTAGAATAATTTACACCTAAATAGATATATATAGTTTCATAATGTATCACATTGGCAAGAATCTTGGCCCTTGGACTATCCTTTGGAGAGAGTTGTCATGGATCTATTTGTTGTTGTCTTCCAAATGAACAATATAGAATCAAACTACATATGGAAAATGATTATGAATGATAAAACATGTCTTAAACAAAGCATTGTATAGTCAATAGGAAAGAAAACATGTTTGGAAAAAAATGAAACATAATCATCAAGAGGTGAAAGTAAAATTTGTAAGAACTCTTTGAAATAAAAGAAGTAGCTATCTTGGATTTTAGCCTTTTAGCTAGGAGCTTTCCATTTTAAAAAGTTGTAATTTCAAATTACTTTCAGTATCTAGTTGCTAGTAAGTGCAGGTACAAATGAGCAAAACAAACATTTGAGAGTCTAGTTTGAAGCTCCAAAACAAAATATTAAGTTCTATAGTTAGATTAATATGGTGGGATGAAATTATCAAAAGTTGAGGTAGCTACTAATGTACATTTTTCAATCAATAAAAAAAATTATGAAGAAAAAAAGTGTCTCAATATGCATAAGTCATTTCAAAACTTCTTGAACAACTCCTCACATGGTAACTACTCATTGTACATGGCCCCATCCCATCTTTCAAAAGGAGACATGTATCCAATGGCACTGTTAAAATCAATATTAAAATTCTCATCAAGTAAAAATTTGTTGTTGACTTTTCAAAAGATGATAAATATTAATTTTTTTTAAGATATTAGGTATGGGGCATGATCAAACTACTTGGGATCAACCTTATTTTTAATCCATCATATAGGAAACACGTACTATATCATCACTAACTTCCTTCAACTTCTATTACAAGTACATTTATTGCATGGACCTTCGTTGCTCTTAAGAATTTGTAACAGGATAAATATGTAGTTGTGATTAAATGTGAGCAAAGTGAGGGAAATATGTCAATTATTACTAGTGTTAAGACAACTCCCATTGCCTATAAATTTTGAATTTAGCATAAAACTTTTGAAGTAAAAAAAAAAAACATTTTAAAAAGAAATGGTCTAATAGAGAATCACATCATTTAAATAATAATCATTTTTATAATAAAATTTATTTTTCCATAACTTCTGGAAAGATCTACTAAAAATAGAAACTAGAATTGCCTCTTCATTATTTGCTACCTCTGCAGCCAAGCTTGGGGGCTATGGGCATTAGGCCTTTTAAATTCTACCCTTAGTTTGCATTTGCTAAGCCTTTAACAAAGTCTATGCCTTTTTTTTCTTAGTCTTCTTGTAATCTTTCGTCAACTTCATTATTTCTTTAATTTCCCAGGCCTTTCTTGTTGTGAACCTCCTACTCTTTACTTGCTCAATCTCTTTGTTAATACTCTAATTTATTTGTCTTCATAAGCATGACTCAATGCAGCTCTAACTTTAGTTTTCTCTTACATTTTTTTCCTGAATAACTTCAAAAAAATCACAAATCACCAACTATACAATAAGGCTTTGATGTTGTGATCATCCTACTCTTTACTTGCTTAATATTTTTGTTAATACTATGATTTATTTATCTTCACATACATGATTTTTTTCTCAATAGTTGATAAATACTAACATTCAAAAACAAATACATGTGAGATTGTGTCTTCCACTATATATCAAGCTATGCATCTATACTTCATATAAAACTTTTATGTATGCCAATCATCAAAGAGAATTTTATATCATACCTAAGCTCTTAAAATGAGAATGGGACTTTCATCAACCAATAATGATTATGTTTCCATACAAAAGAGAATGCTCAAGAAACCAAAAATAATCTCAGCAACCATATATACAATAAATTGTTTTGCAATATACAATAAATTTGTTTTGCATTCATAATACTTCAATTTAAAATGAGAAGCAAACTTAATAACTTAGTATTAGATAGATTTCCTATAACTATTATAGGAATTAAAATAGAATTTTACCCAGCCTCTCCATTGAACTCTTGAGCCTCAACACACCCTACTTTAAATACCCATAATATAAAATGGTAAAAGTTTAAATCAACGTTGCATTATAAAATATAATGAACGAAAAATAATAAATACGAACATGAAAAAACATGAATTGAAACCTCTTATTTTGGCAAAATATGCATTTGGGATTTCCCTGGAAAAAGCATGAATAGATTAAAACGTGTGTATAGAAAACGGACCTAACGGACCAAAAAGCATCAATGGAAATTTGAAAAAACAAGAATTGAAACTAAAAATCGAAAAATCAAGAATTGAAACAGAAAAAAAAAGCATCAATGGAAACTTTAAAAAAACAAGAATTGAAAGTAAAAAAGCATCAACTCTAATGGACGGATGGTTCTATATAGCCGTTGAAGGAGATAGTTGAATAGGTATATATATCAAATCGTAACCCTGTTTCTACATTTTCCTCCTCCTCTATGTATGGTCTGGACTGGTATGCCTGTGTGTTTGGAGTTTGTGTGTGGTCTGAGTCGTCTGATTCGGTCATGAGTCGAATGGTCTGTGTTTGGTCAAGTCTGATTCGGTCATGTCTGTGTGTGATAGAGGAGGATTGGATTGGAGGCAATTGGATTGAGCAAACATTTTCATGAAAAGGGCTGGGTCGTTCTCGTCCTCATTAGATTTGCCTAGGGTGCCGAATGTGGAGTTGGAGCCGCCTGAGCGTCCTCCGTTTACAGGACAAGAACCGTCGAGGGTGCAGAATGTGGAGTTGGAACAGCTGGGGGTGCAGAATGTGGAGTTCCGGAGAAGAATTTAATCTGCAGAACCCAAAAGCTATATCATCTTCAGGTAAGCAGAAACAGATTATTGCAGAGATGGATGGAGAAAGAGCATTAATGCCCGTCGGCCTTGTTCACCAAATGGCTCGCAGTCATCTTCAAGATCTCCCGTGACAAGCCTTCGTTCACCTACGAGGATCGCAAGCAGAGACAGAGAGAAGTCTTCCCATCCGATTAGTAATGGTATGAATCTGGTTCTTTTTAATTCCAGTATTTCCTCTTTGCTCTGCTGCTGTGAGAAATAATTTCATTTCATTTCATTAATTTGTTTTTTTTTTTTCATTAGAAATTCTTCAACAATACACCAGAAATGCATAAAGAAAGGAAAGAGGTTGTTGATGTTGCAGCTGCTTAAAGCCTACTTCGTTGAAGAAATGAAATCCCTACTACAAATTCCAACTCCAGGTATATATATGACTCTGCCTCTCTCCTTCTCATTACTTTAAATATGATCTGTCAACCATTTTATTTTTATTAGATTTTTTCTTTTCATTACTTTAAACCTAAACCTGATGCTCTTCCTTTGTCCTTCTCATCACCACCATTTCCATTACTTTCTTTAATCAGCCTGTGTATGCATGGCTTTGGTTCTAGCTTAATCTTTTTAACCCTAATGCATAACTAGCATCACTAGCTGCGGGACTTTTCATAATCTTGTTTATGGGTTTATTTTATGTTGTATTATGCTCTGTTTATGCACTTTATTCTTAGTTATGTATAACAATTAATTTTGTATATTCATTTTAAAATCTATATACAGTTCAATACCTATTTGTTTATACATAATAGCATCATATCTATTTGTTTATGCATAATAGTATCATTAACTGCTATGACTTTTCATAACCCTGTTTATGGGTTTATTCTGCTGTGTATTATGCCTTGTTTATGGGTTTATTCTGCTGTGTATTATGCCCTGTTTATAGAGTTTATTCTCAATTTTATATAACAATTAATTTTGTATATTTATTTTAAAATTTATATATAATTCAGTATTCATTAGTTTATACATAATAGTTTTAAAATTTATATATAATTTAGTATTTATTTATTTATACATAATAATTTTAATAATTTGACTCTCTTTCATTAGTTGAACTTGAACCTAATGTCTTTGTCTGTTTATTTAGTTTAACCTGAACCTGATATCTTTGTCTACTTATTAAAGCCATATATTCATTGGAATTTATTAGTTCAAATCCATCTACTAATATCTTTGCCTGCTAATTAAACCCATATACTCATTGGAATTTATTAGTTCAAATCCATCGATCCATATGCTTATTGGTTCAAACCCATATTGATTGGTTCAAATCCATCATTGAAACCAGCTTCATCATTTGAAACCTACCTCCTTTCATATAATTTGACTTTTTTTTATTAGCTGAACCTGAACCAGAACCATGTCTGTCTTTTGTCAGTTAATTTAGATTCTGAAACCTCTCAAAAATTTTCAACAAAGATTTTCCATCATGATCGTACCCTCCTTGGGATTTCCATTTATCCACAGTGGCACATCCAATGGATGCCAAGTCAAGGTGGTTTTACATATGCCAACCCATTCGATCTCGTATCGATGACTATCTCGTACGTGAGCTGGATCAATGAGATCACATGCTCCACTATACGGAATTATCGATCTGTGTGCGTATGGGAACTTTATCCCGGAATTGAATTTATTAGTTCAAAACCATCAATGAAACCGGCCTCATCATGTGAAACCCGCTTCATTCAAGAGAGAATTAAATTTACATGTTTATTAAATTAAATTTCGTTACTTACTAAAATATTTATTTATATATTAAATTTTTAAATCAATTTTCAGGTTGGATATCTTTATTAATTTAGAAACACAATCAACATTTTAAAATCAATTTTCAATACTTTATTAATTTAGAAACAAAACCAACATTTAATCATATTTTGGTCATCATTCCTGCTAAGTCATCTTTCCTACTGACATGTTCATTGCTTTTTGTTTCTTATCAGACTAAACTGATTTAGATATTGAATTTTTAAACCGAATTTTGTTTCTTACCAGAATATAGTGATTTACATGAATTTTAACCTCAATTTTTATATATTGGATTTTAGTTTCAATTTTTATACTTCCTCCGATTAAAATTCAAATTTAAATATTCATAAAAAAAAATTATAAATTTTTTTAAAAACATATTTTGTATTTATATCTTTTAAATTATGTGATATTATATAATGGTTTTTTTAATTTTACTTTTATAAAAAATAAACTCATTAGAATTAGAATTATGATATATAATTATAATAAATATTTTAATAGTATTTTTTGAAAATTCAGATTAAAAAAGATGGTTTTTACTGTTAAAATATAAATAGAAATACAATAAAAATGATAATTATATTTATTATTTTTTTATGAAAAAAGAAATAAAACTTTTTCATTATATTTTATTAAAATAATGCATTTTTCTAATGTGTTTTTTTCTTTATATTTGTATGTTATATTGCAGGTTTGCTTACGGGAATGGCTCTTAATTGTGGTTTTATTCAAAATAAACATGAGATGTAATTATATGTTTAATCTTTTTCTTTTTATTTTTGAATATTATGAGAGAGTTAAGCACATACAATTATTAATAAAGTTATTTTTTATGGAAGGGGTTAAACCTCTTTCAAGTGCTCCAAGGAGAATGGGGCCCCATTGTTCTTAGAGTAGTGTAGCTTTTCTTATTTATGTGATTATTTTTATTTTTCCTTAAGTTCATATAAGTCACAGCACACTTTCATTTTCTAGACACATCAATTTTGTAGCATTCACATTTAAAGCATGTAATTCTACACTTCAGTCTTCACCCCACTCATACAATGATACTTATCACAACTACATTTAAACTTATGCAATCCTACATTTCAGTTTTCTAGTAAGTTTTTACTCATACAAATTATACAATTTACATAATACACTAAAAACATTAAATAACTCTCTAATAAGCAAGCCATGTATGTTTGTGATGTTGATAATGTTTATATTTTGACTTGAAATTGTATAATGTGTTTACTTATTTGAAATTGTATAAGGAGCGCATATTTAAATGAATTTGTATATTGTGTGTTTACTTATTTGAAGTTTCATATGTATGTGTGTGAGTAGTTTTAACAATATTTGTTTGTTTATATATTTTGACTTGAAATTGTATATTTTGTATTTTCTTATTTGAATTTGTATTTTGAATGTTTGTTTATTTGAAAATACATATATATATGAGAGTGGTTTAATCAATGTTTGTTTGTGTATATTTGTATGTGATTTGAAATTGCACATGACATTGTAATGTGTATTTGTTGTGTTGATTTGTAATTGTGATGAATTTTATTGTGTAAATTTGAATCTATATATCTAATGTAGGTTTACTTAGGTTTTCTTAAGCTTTATATTCCATTGTATTTGAATTTATATATGGTATATTTGTTTATTTGAAATTGTGTACATATAAATGGTTTTGTCAATGTTTGATTATGTATATTGATTTGAAGTTGTATATGAATTTGTAATGTTTGTGTTTGTTGTGTTGATTTGTACATTGATTTGAAATTGTACATGAAATTGTAATGCTTGTGTTTGTTTTTTTTATTTGCAATTATGTGAGTTTGAATGTGTATATTTTGTTTGAGCTTTATATTCCATTGTATTTGGATTTTGTATATTGTATGTTTGTTTATTTGAAATTGTGTGTGTATCAATGGTTTTGTCAATGTTTGCTTATGTATTTGGATTTTGTATATTGTGTGTTTGTTTTTTTGAAATTGTGTGTATGAATGGTTTTGTCAATGTTTGCTTATGTATTAATTTGAAGTTGTACATGAATTTGTGATGTTTGTGTTTGTTGCATTGATTTGTAAATTGATTTGAAATTGTACATGAGATTGTAATGCTTGTGTTTGTTTTGTTGATTTGTGATTGTGTAAGTTTGAATGTGTATATTTAATGTAGGTTTGCTTAAGCTT
>ML777472.1:1471321-1491786 GCA_009831015.1 Picea engelmannii
TATTTACATTCATGGACCTTTTTACTAAGGTCCATTCAAATCACACATTCACATGTTTGAGTTTGCCATAGTTCTTGGCCATTATAGTTATTTTTACAGACTGGGGGAAACAAGGTGTTACAGAATGGCACTCTCACTATCATAGTACAACCTACTATTCTCTTGCTTCTTTCCCAATTCCTCCATAAACCTCTGTAACCAAATCATCTCTTTACTAGCCTCTATAGCAGCAACATACTCCGCCTCTATTGTTGAAAGTGCAACAACCTTTTGCACTTTTGAAATCCAACTTATTGTTGTTCCACCTATAGTAAACACATACCCTTTGGTACTCCTCCTCCTATCTTTATCACCTGCCATATCTGAATCAACATATCCTTGTATAAAAATTTCTAAACCTCCAAAAAATAATGCATGAGTATCAGTACCTATCAAATAACTGAGAATCCAGTTTACTACCTCCCAATTTTCTTTACCTAGATTGTTCATATACCTGCTCACAACTCCCACTGCATGTGCAATATCTGGTCTTGTGCAAACCATTGCATACATCAAGTTGCCGACTACTAATAAATAAGGGACCCTGGCCATGTATTCTATCTCCTCTTGTGTCTTGGGACACATTTCCTTAGTTAATTTGAAATGGATGGCCAGAGGTGTACTAACTGGTTTTTCATTATGCATTCTAAACATCTCCAACACCTTCTCTGTGTACTCACCCTGAGACAATGTCAATTTGCGATTTTTTCTGTCTCTTGTTATTCTCATGCCATGAATTTTCTTTGCAGCACCCAAATCCTTCATCGCAAATGAATTGGCTAATTTCTTCTTGAGCACATTTATATCTTGCACATTAGACCCTGCAAGAAGCATGTCATCTACATACAATAGCAAGATAATATAGCTTCCATTTTCTAGCCTTTTAAAATAAACACGGTGATCAGAATGACATCTACTATAACCTTGTTCTATCATAAACCTGTCAAACTTCAAATACCACTACCTTGGATCTTTCTTTAGGCCATACAAGCTCTTCTTCAACCTGCATACCAAATTCTCCTTCCCTTTGACCTCATACCCCTGTGGCTGCTGCATATAAATCTCTTCCTCCAAATCCCCATGGAGAAAAGTTGTTTTTACATATAACTTTTCAAGATGCAAATATTCTATTGCCATAAGACTTAAAATAGTCCTAATTGAAGTCATTTTAACAAAAGGAGAAAATATTTCATCAAAATCTATACCTTTCTTTTGTGCAAACCCCTTTACAACAACTCTAGCCTTGTACCACTTTTCTCCTCCATATTCTTCCTTCAACCTATAAACCCATTTATTCTGCAATTCTCTTTTTCCCACAGGCAAATGAACCAAGTTCCAAGTATGGTTATTTTCCAAGGAATCCATTTCCTCTTTCATGCCTTGCTCCCACTTCTTTTTTGTGTCTACCTGCATTGCCTCTTTATAACATTCTGGTTCACCAGAATCAGTCAACACTAAATAATACAATGAAGGAGAGTATCATTCAGGGGGTATACTTAACCTGGTAGATCTTCTAACAACACTTGCAGGTGTTTGAGGTACCTTCTACTCCTGTTGTTGTACATTTTGATTTTCTGGTTCCTTTGGAATTTATTTTTCAGTGATCTCATCAAGCACTATGTATTCTTGTTTTTCTTTTTCCTGTTTCTTTCCCTGCAACTGATCTTTGTACATGACCTTCTCATTGAATATGACATCTCTACTCCTAATGATTTTGTTATTTTCATAATCCCATAAGCGATAACCAAAATCATTAACACCATATCCAATAAAGGTGCACTTCTTGGATTTTTCCTCAAGCTTTGTTCTATTTTCTTTATCAATATGAACAAATGCTCCAGAACCGAAAGTTTTCAAAAGAGAATAGTTTACCTTTTTTCCTGTCCATTCCTCTTGTGGAATTCTACCATCCAAAGAGCTTGAAGGTCCTCTTTTTATTAAGTAAACAACAGTATCTACAACATATGCCCAAAACTGTAAGGGAAAACCAACATGCAATCTCATACTCCTTGCACGCTCCATGTTTGTCCTGTTCATCCTTTCTGACACACTATTTTGTTGTGGTGTTCTTGGAACTGTCTTCTCTCTATGAATCCCATGGTATGAACAATAATCATCAAACTCCTTGCTAAAATATTCACCTCCATTATCTGATCTGAGACACTTCAACTTTTTTCCCATCTCATTCTCAACCAAAGCTTTCCATTTCTTAAAAGTATCAAAAACATCATATTTTTGTCAAATGCAATAAACCCAAGTTTTTCTAGTTGCATCATCAATAAAAGTAATATAATAATGAGAGCCACCAAGAGATGATACCTAATATGGTCCCCATACATATGTATGCACAAGCTCTAAACTTTCACTCTTCTTTTCTTTTCTGACTCTGAGAAATCTAACTCTCTCATGTTTTCCATAAACACAATGCTCACAGAAGTCCAAATCAATTTGTTTAATATCTGGCAACAAATTTATTTTGTGAAGTATCTGCATCCCCTTCTCACTCATGTGTCCAAGCATATGATTCCACAGTGTTGTTTCCACTCCTATAGAAGCTAAAGATATAGAAGATTCAGTATTACCAGTACATAAATACAATGTACCTACCTTCTCTCCTTTTGCTATCACTAATGATCCTTTGATGACCTTCCATGTCTTATCTATAAATATGTATATACAACCTTCACTTTCCAATTGTCGTGTTGAAATTAGATTTTTCCTTAAATCTGGAACATGTCTTACCTCTTTGAACAACCATTGGTTTCCATTGCGTTGCTTTATTTTTACCTTTCCCATTCCAAAAATTTTGCATGGTGCATCATCACCCAAATGAACCTGTCCAAAATCACCTTGAACATAATCTATAAAATGTTTCCTATGGGGTGTGGCATGAAATGAAGCCCCTGAATCTACTACCCAAGACTTAGAAATATTATCTACAGAAAGAATCAAAGCATCTTGTAACACATCACCTGTTACATTTGCTTTCTGATTTCTCTCCTGTTGTCCATCTCTTTTTTTCTTTGGAGCTCTACAGTCTTTCTTCAAATATCCTTTCTTCCCACAATTCCATCACTCTATATTTCCAAGTCTAGATTTAGATCTTCCCTTCCTAAAATTCCCATGGTTCCCAAAACCCTTTCCTCTATCCTTTTGTCTTCCCTTGTTCTCCATTTTCAACGCATTTCCTGATGTCTCACCTGTGCTTTTTCGTCGCATTTCCTCACTAAGGATAACACCAACAACATCATCAAATTTTAAAGTATTTGAACCAGAGACAGATTTACTTACATCCATGACCAAGTCGTTCCATCTTTTTGGCAATGAGCACAAGATTAGAAGAGCCCTGACCTCATAATCAAAGTCCACTTTTATAGAACTTAGTTGATTAATAACCGTATTAAAATCATTTAAATGATCTGCAATAGACCCACCTTCCGACATATTCATATGAAATAATCTCTTCATTAGAAATACCTTATTGGATGTCGAGGGATTTTCATACAATTTGGCCAATGCATCCATCAAACCCTTCGTTGTCTTTTCTTTGGAAATATTGAAAGCCATCGACGCTTCCAGGCTCAGTCATATCATTCCTAGAGCCTTTCTGTCAAGAATCTCCCATTCTTCGTCCTTCGTAGCCACCGCCTTCTTTTCTATTCTAACCAATGGTAGGAATAGATCCTTCTGATATAAATAGTCTTCCATCTGCATCTTCCATAACTGGTAGTTTTGGCCATTAAATTTCTCGACCCTAAACTTTCCATCTTCCAACATTTCTCCCACTCGAACCAAGAACCCTCTTTTCCTGCAAGTTACCATTCACTCTGATACCAGATGTTAGACAAACAAGACTATGGAGCAATAAAATAAAACAAATGTGGAAACAAAACACAAAAGATACACAATACAAGAGAGACACAAATTTGTGTGGTTCACCCAGTGTGGGCTACGTCCACCAGAGAAATTGCCAGGTCCTTCCTTTATTATTATCTAGCAAATGAAGGGATACAACCTACAACAAAACCCACTGTAACTTCCTATTCTTTCTCTCACAGTCTCCTATCTCAGAATACAATATTCACCATCAACCATAGCCACAATACATTTCCCTCATAAAAGAGGGTTGCCTTCTAGGGAAAAAATACTAACATAATCTCTATCGTTAGATCTGCGAACTTATAATGAACGGTCCAGATTTACAATGAAATTACAATATACATTTACAAGGCAATTTTTCATTCAGGGGCTTCACCCCTGAACCCCCCAGCCAAGGAGATAGGTCCGCCGGACCCCACAGAGGGGGTACCCCCCCTCTTCACTCCCCCACGTGGAAGAGTGTACATACTTCTGGGGTGTAAATACTTCATGGGGTATAAACACAACTGAAAGTAAAAGACCTCTAAATCATGAAGATAATCAGGCTCCACAACCAACATTGATGTCATTTGGGTTGTCCAATGCTCCTAGTACTTTAATGAGGTTGATGAATACTATGCTTCGACCTTATATTGGTAAGTTTGTTGTTGTGTATTTTGATGAAATCCTCGTTTTCAGTAACAAAAAAGAAGATCACTTGAAACATTTAAAAATTATATTGGATGCATTGAGAAAACATCAACTTTATGCAAACCTGAAGAAATGTAGTTTCCTGCAAAAAATTTTGGTGTTCCTGGGTTTTGTCATCTCGGTAGAGGGATTCAAGATGGATTCAGAGAAGGTCAGAGAAATTTTGGAGTGGCCTAGTCCTAGGAGCATCACAGAGGTAAGAATTTTTCATGGGATGGCCACCTCTTATAGAAAATTTATTCTAAATTTTAGCAGTATTGTAGCACCCATAACAGATTGCACCAGAGGCAAGAAATTCATGTGGACCAAGGAAACTGAGGAAAGTTTTAATTTTATGAAGAAGGTAACTAAGGCACCGATAGTAGCCTTACACAATTTTGATAAAGTGTTTGAGGTAGACTGTGATGCTTCATAGGTAGGAAATAGAGCTGTACTTAGCCAAGTAGGTAAACAAATTGCACTCTTTAGTGAAAAATTGAATGAGGTAAGAAAGACCTACTCCACATATGATGTATAATTTTATGCAATTATGCAAGCATTGCAACATTGGAGGCATTATCTAGTACCAAAAGAGTTTGTTTTATTTACCAATCATATTGCATTAAAATATGTAAACACCCAAAAGAAATTAAACAATAGACATGAAAAATAGGCCTCTTTCTTACAAGGATACACCTTTGTTTTGAAGCACAAATCAAGACAACATAATCAAGTTACAGATGCTTTGAGTCGACACACTGTTATTTTGACAACCATGGAAAATCAAGTAATTGGGTTTGTTGCATTAAAGGATCTCTATGCATCTGATAATGGTTTTCGAGAGATTATGGAATAGTTGAAGAATCCAGTTGATGGGAACATGGATCTTAATCAAGGTGAATATTTAATGCAAGATGGATACCTCTTCAAAGGGAAACAACTATGCATCCCAATTGGTTCAATGAGGGAAAATATTATCAGAGACCTTCATAGTAGTGGTTTGGCAGGACATTTTGGAAAGGATAAGATGTTAGCGTTAATCGAAGATGAGTATTACTAGCCAAAGATGAAAAAAGATATAACTAGGTATGTGGCACGATGTCGAATTTGTCATATGTCTAAAGGACACTCACAGAACATAGGGTTGTATATACCATTACTAGTTCCCACAATTCCATGGATAGATCTGAGCATGGATTTTTTGTTGGGGCTCCCAAACACACATCGATGTAATGATTCCATTTTTGTGGTTGTCAATAGGTTATCTAAAATGGCTCATTTCATTGATTGCAAGAAAACTAGTGATGCATCGAGGGTAGAATTTTTTTTTTTTTCAAAAGTTGTTAGATTGCATGGGGTTACAAAAACTATTACCTCTGATAGAGATACTCAGTTCTTAGGTCATTTTTGGATGACCTTATGGAATAAAATGGGGACTAAATTACAATTCAACAGTGCCTATCACCCCCAAACAGATGGGGAAACTGAGGCGGTAAATCGGAGTTTGGGAAACCTGTTACGAAGCATTGTTGGAGAGAATCTCAAGCAGTGGGATTTGTCTTTACCTCAAGTGAAATTTTCCTACAATAGTTCAATGAATCGATCTACAAGTAAATATCCATTTCAGGTTGTTTACGGTAGAAATCCTATGGGTGTCCTAGATTTTGTGCAACTACCACTTGGGGATAGGATAATGATGATGGGGAAGCATTTGCAAAATACATTCAACAGTTGCAGTAACACGTGAGACAAAAATTGCAAGCTAGTAATGAACACAACAAAATTATCAAAGATGTTCACTGACGATACCATGTATTCAATGAATTTGATTTGGTGATGATTTATTTACGGAAGGAGTGGTTTCCTCGAGCAACGTACCACAAATTGAAGTATAATAAAATTGGTTCCTGCAATATTCTCAAGAAAATCAATGACAATGCTTATAAGGTCGATTTACCAGCTAACCTCGATATGTCCCATGTGTTTAAAATTTATGATCTGTATATATTCCATGGGGACTCTCTGGGTTATGATAGTAAGGCAGAGGTGGATTGGCAACAGGCCATTCCAAGCAAGAAAAAGGAAAATATTGCACATATGTTACATAAGAACACCCTTCAAACTCGGTAAGGCCAATACAACTGATATTTGGTCCATTGTGAAAGTGTAGCACCAAAAGAGAGTATATGGATTACAAAAGATGACTTAATGAACCTATATCCCATTAAATGGAAACAATTTGAAAACAATAACTTGCAGGAGATACGTTCTTTTCAATCAGACAAGAATGATGCAAGGATTTTTTGAGGATTTTTTTAGGGTGATAACTTTTGACTCGGTTATTCATTTGGGATGAAATTTTATGGGAAGTTGTGTATCGAAGAGTTCACTTGCATGTCGATCAAATCTGTTCAATTGGACATCATTTCAACACTTTTTTAGGGCCGAATTTCTTCATATAAGGCCTCAAATTGGGGTTTCAGTGTTTTTACAAGAATTTTTAATTTTTCAATTATCAGTTATCTCTTATTTTATGAGATTAATAAAAAAAGTGAGTTGACAAATAGTGTCATGCTAGTTATCTCTTAGTTAGTGGTTAGTTTTAGAGTCATGCGAGAATTTTCTAAATTGAGTTGTTTTTCTTAAAAAACAGTTGTTTTTCTAAAAAAAAGTTGTTTTTCTAAAAAAACAGTTGTTTTTCTAAAATCAGTTGTTTTTTAAAATCCCGGATAGTAGTTATAAGGGGTTGAACTTCGATTGTAATAGTTGGGATGGAGAAGGAATAAAAGAGATTTATTTTTCCATTCTCCTATGTTTTCATTGTTTATTTGGTCTTGTGAATGAATCTCAGGCTTTGGTTACATCAAAATGGTACATTTTCCAATAGCTTGATGAGGTGCATTTCTCATTTTTAATCATTTTTTCATTATTTTTATTTTATTAGTTTAAAATATGCATGCTATTCAACTTTAAATATTTTTGAATCTCCAATATATTCACAAGTATTTTAAGTAGCATAATCAATTGTAAATTTGCATTTCAAATTTCATAATAAGTATTAAAAACCTAGTTTCACATATAACACTAGTTTAACATGTGTAGTCATTCTTCATATGTCCAATTAAAAAAGAAAACTAGAATTATACCATTTAATGTATAATAAATTTTGGGCCAACATGTAACATAACATCCCTTGTAAGTAAAATAATTTGCAAAATGGTACATATATTATATTAAATTAAGTATTTTCCTTTTATTAAATTAACAATAGAATATCCCCAAATGGGGTGTCATGCCACAGTTAATGAGGGACGAAAAGGTGAAATCACTCCTTTTCACCTGAAAACTCCATTATCAAGGCAGACGTGTGGAAAACTATACCCACAATCATAGAGGCAGGATCATTAAGGCAATCTAGTTATTTGTGCATGTGAGACAAACCATAACACTCCATCAGGGTATCGCCGGGAACTTATTACAAATTTAATTTGGTTGGCCTATGAATGAGGGTTGGTGGTATTGATATGATGAGGGGAATTTCTAAAGATAAGTTCAAAAATGTTTTCTCACCCTTGAAGATCATCTTATTTTGTCTTTCTTGAAGGTCTCCCTAACTAGTGGAGTTGGCACCATTCCTCTCTCTATGTCGCAATACAGGGAACAGGGCCATGTACATCGAGGTCGAGGGTCTCGCTGGAGGACGAGTTTGCAGCATATTAGCCAGCCCCCTTCAGCTAAGGAGATGAATAAGGATGACATTATTCTACCAATACATGGTGTTGAGAGGCGTGGAGAACCAGATTCTAGGTTGGCTAGGTCATTTGTGTTGGTCGATTCAGAGGATGTTTTTGTTTGGGCATGTCGGGTGGAGTGGTTGGATGTAGATAATGTATCCATTGGAAGCATTGAAGCTCAATTCAATCTCGCAAGAGGGGTCCCACTCTTGGTGGAGAGTAGGCCTCCCTCTCAACCTCTGAGGACACCACTGGTGGATGACCATTCATGTCCAGAGTCCAAGGAATTTTGCATCACAGAGGACCGGGTGAAGATTATCTTTGAGGTTCGAGGGCAGGTCATGGACTTAAGATTAAAGTGTTAGATTTTCTTTATTTACAGAGAATTAGAGTTACCGGTGTTCTATTACTTCTTTACCGTTAACTTATATATCATGTATTGAGAAATAGCAGCATAAAAAAGAGACAAAAGAACACAAGAGATTTATTCTGGGAAAAACCCAAATGGGGGAAAAACCCAACAACCTTTCTTAGATAGATTTCATTCACAAATCAAGACCAATTATGAACCAAAAGATAAACCCTATCATAAAGGCTACCTCAAGGGAAGCACAATACCAAGGTAGCACACCTTTTCCAAAAGTAGCACAGAAGAGAGAAATACTAGAAAGATTGAACAAAAAGAATCTATGTCATTGTAGTTGTTGAGTCACCCTTACTCTTCTCCTTACTTATTTGTATATGAGAGAGTGAGAGTGAGTGTGTCCAAATGAATTAATGCACCTCTTATTTATAGACTTCATGTCCTCTTTACTGGGTTGACTTCTCTTCTGGGAAGGTGTCACTTCTTTGTTCTTTAGTCTTCTGGGTTGACTTCTCTTCTAGGGTATTTCCACATATCACTTCTCATATAACAAAGGTCATATAGGATGGAAAGTACCTCCCACAGCTACCAAAACATCAACACTCCCTCTTAGCTAGGGAGGTATCTTTCACGATGTCTTCATCTCGTAGTCCAATGACTACTCTACAATTAGCTGGTAGCACACAACTACCACAATGTCATCGGTAGCTCAAATATTTTTTCACAATCTCTGAAATCAAGTAGCACATATTTACTCCTAATGTGAACTAGTAGTCTCCATGGAAATCATCTAGTAGTGCATAGCTACTACAATTCCATCCAGTAGAACATGACTGTGTCGATCCATAGTAGTACAAAACTACTATCCATTGGTACACAACCACTCCAAGTAGCACACAATTATTGTCCAAAGACACAATGTCTCTCTCCTACAATCAACTAGTAGCTACATAAGATATCACCATGCATTTCAACAGTCTCTATGATTATGCAGCAATCAAATAGTATCACACAACTACTACCATTCCATCATCCATAATCATAGTCTGCAATCCCTATGACTATGCAGCAATCAACTAGTATCACACAGCTACTACCATGACATCATCCATAGTCACAATCTGTAACTATGCAACAATCAACTAGTAGCACACAGCTACTACAATGCCATCAGCCATAGTCATAGTCGATGTCTCTATAACTATGCAACAATCAACTAGTAGCACACAGTTACTACAATACAATCAGCCATAGTTATAGTCTCATATAGTAGCATGAAGTTCTCCCATAGTCCTCACAACTATGCATGTGATGTTTCTTCTCTCATCAGGTCCAGCAGTGCATTACTCCCTCAGTCACCTCACACGACTAATCTAGGGAACCCTTGGACATAAGGGTTATCCGGGAGGAGGAGAAATGACACACCTCCCTCTCAATGAGGGTGGACATTCTGCATCACGCCAAGATTGTCTTTGAAGTACTCACAATTTGTTAGGATATTTAAGCACTTAGGAGTTAGTAAGATCTACTTGGTCTATTGTGTCGTTAGGTAAAAGTGTGTTTTCTAGTGTGATTCTTTAGTATGCATTAGTATGCATTTGTAGTTACAAAATCCGACGTTCATGATATGTTCCCGACATAGAGTGATCTGACGGTTCATACTCTCCTCGATCTTAATGAACATTGATCCGTGGATTAACACTCGATTGGTACATGATCTCTATTTAAAGAGCATGGAGGGTCATTTTCCGATGATTGATTGTGAGAAACTCTCTTGTAAAATCTCTCTGTAATCTTTTTCTTTTCATTAATAAACTTCTCCAAGTGGTCACGTTGGCTGGGGCCATGGATGTTTCCCCGTAGGGGTTTTACCACATGAAAACATCGGTGTGTTGATCTTTGATCTGGTTATGTGAGTGGTTATCGAAGGTGTTCATCCTTTGTTGGAATACCTATGTTTTCAAACATGGTATCAGATCTTGTTTGAAAACCGACTCCTGTTGTAGATCGAGATCGTGAAGCTGAGTTGTCTCATCTCCACTTTCTATCATTTTTGTACATTTTTGGGCTAAGAGGACTGTTCCATTGTGTCCAGAGCACTCGTTTCAGTCAAGAACACTTTTTGTTTCACTCGAAAAGGTTTCTGTTTTCCCAAGATACAACCATTACAGTCAGATCTGGAGGTATAAAGCTTGAATATGCATTTTTTAAAATTTTTGCAGAGTAGTATTTTGGTTTTATTTTTGTTTTTTTTATTTATTTCCGGGTTTCTACTCTTTTGATATCTACGTATTCTCTTTGCCCCGCACCTTATGCAATCTCTAAAAATTAGAAACAGATAGTAAAAGGTGCATCTTCTGGGTAAGCTAACCGAGATCTAACCCTTATTGTCATCGAGAAGCAAAATTTTTTTCTTCTGTGAAAAGAGTTTTATTTTAGCAAGCTCTCCAAGGTCTTCTTCCACAACAACAACAACAACACCATCAATCCTCCTTTTGAACATTACAATATGTTTTGCTAGATCATTTGGTTAAAAGTTGCCTTATTAAGTAAGAGGTCTTGAGTTCAAGTCTCTCTTTTGTTACCTTTTTTGAAAAAGTTCATGCTAAAATTGTAAAGTGCATTTCACTTCAAATATAAAAGTGAATCACTATAAGTAGCTTTAATATTTTATTTTAGAGTTATTTATTTTGCATGGAAATTTTCTGTTATAAAGTAACTTCATTGTAAAAGTGATCCCCACTTCTCTTTACAAAAGTGGGTCACTTCATAAAGAAACTTACACAATCACGTGGTCATTTGGTTACCAATTGTGCCTTTTTTAAAAAGGGCACAACTCTAACATCAGAAGTCTGTTTTCAGTGCCGTTTTTTTTTAAAACCACACAACTTTTCGAGTTCTTTCCATCCAAATCATCAATTTCAGTTTTTAAATCCACATTATCTACATATTTAATATGGATTCTACAAGTATTGTCTTGCTTACCAGCAACAACTACTTCCAATGGAAATCTCATATGGAAAATTTATTAAGAAGTAAAGGCTTGTACCGGATTACATTGGGAAAGAAAAAAGAACCCATTGATGTTGATAAGAAATCCAAGTGGGATAATAGGAATGATGAAGAACGTGGAATAATCAAAATTTCCATCTCTCCTGACTTAAAGCACCACCTTCAAGATATTGATGACCCCAAAGAATCTTGGGACATGATTAAATTTGTGTTTGGTAAACTCAATATTATTCGAGCACAACAATTAGAAAATCAAATACTGACCTTGAGTCCAAATGATTTTTCTTTCCTTGGAGACTATCTATCTAGGTTTAAAACACTCAGAATTTTATGTGAAGAATGTAAGATAAAGATGGAGGAAGAGAGTTGCATATATCTTATTCTTTCTAAGCTAGGTAGTGCATATTCTGTGTTTGTATCTACCTTTTATTCCATGAGAGAGGCTCTAGGGGAAGAAGCTTATGAAAAAAATAGTCTTGAGTCCTTTTGTTCTTATTTGATTCGAGAGGAAGATAAGTTTGTACAATTTGGAGTGATCAACACTGCAAGTCCCTCCAACAAAGCCTTAGTTGCCCGGCAGAAATATAAACCCAAGTATCCCAAGAAGCAACATCCTCGCTACAACAAGAAACAACATAAGGGTCCCAAACTTGCTCAGACAGCTTCAGCTCCTACTAGTGACAAAGGAGAAAAATATAAAAGTAAGAATACTAACATACATTGCAAATTTTGTGATAAAGATGGTCATGATGAGTCCAAATGTTTCAAGAAGATGGTAGCTTTAGAAGAATTGATGACGAAGCACAACATTAGTATTGATTCTACTTCTTCTTCTCACAGACATGCACTTTATGCTTCTGGTTTCTCCTTCAATTAAAATTCTACTACTATTTCTTCTTCTGATGAGTGGCTTATTGATTCAGGAGCATATTATCATATGTCTAAGGATAAAGCCATATTTTCTTGTCTAAATGAATGTAACACAAAGAAAATATTTGTTAGTGATCATAGATCTCTTAGTGTTGTAGGATCTGGAACAATTCAAGTAGATAATGGTCATTTCAATGATGTATTATGTGTTCCAAGTCTTTCTCATAACCTTCTATCAATATATAAAATCATTCATTCAAGTGAAGGTAGAACTGTCGATTTTTCACCTCACCTAGTTGTAATCAAGGATCTAAAATATCCTAAGCATGTTCTTGCAACTGGAATTGTTGATGATATTACAAGGTTGTACAAGTTTGACAACTTTGGGTCATCATATTTTTCATCAGTTTTTGTTGCTCATAGTGATGACTTGAGCAAACTTTGGCATGAGCGGTTTGGTCATCTAAACTATCACTCATTACAACAACTATGTAATCAAAAGATGGTGACTGGTCTTCCTCTTGTTTGATGCAGAGATGATGTTTGTACTGGTTGTGTTCTCAGCAAACATCATCGGGACATTTTGACAAACGTGCCTCTTGGCATGCCTCAGGTCCTTTGCAGCTTGTTCACAGTGATTTGTGTGGTCCACTTTCTTCTCCTTCTTTTTCTGGGTGCAAGTATTTCATAACTTTCATTGATGACTTTTCCAGGCATACTACTTGGGTTTACTTCTTAAAACTTGAGTGAAGTTTTTGACAAGTTTTTGGCCTACAAGGCCCTTGTAGAAAAGCAATCTGGACATCAAATTCAAAGGTTAAGAACAGATAATGGAGGTGAATATGTGAACAATAATTTTACAAGCTACTGCACTACACAGGGAATCCAAATGCAACACACTATTTCATATACACCACAACAAAGTGGTGTTGCTAAGAGAAAGAACCGCACATTAAAAGAAATGGCTAATTGTATGATCCAATCTAAGGGATTAAGTCTAAAGTATTGGGCATAATCCATCAACTGTGCAAATTATATAGTAAATCACACTCCCACAAAGGCTCTTAAAAATATAACACCGGAAGAAGATTGGACTAAAATTAAACAATATGTAAGTCACTTCCATGTATTTGGTAGTATAGCATGGGCTCACATTCCCGATGAGAAAAGGAAAGCATTGCAGCCTAAAAGTGAGAAGTGTATATTTGTTGGTTATTCTAAAGATGTCAAAGGTTACAGACTTCTTCAATCACATTGTAATGAAATCATTATTAGAAGAGATTTTAAATTTGATGAAAAAATCTTCGCCTGCGAGCCTGATTCAGTGATTGTGCCTTCTTCAGCCTGCAAGCCATATTCAGTGTTTGTGCCTTCTTATGATCTGGTTTCTTCTTCAGATGATGACAGTGAGGATGGAAATCCACCTCTGCCTGCTCACCCTCCTCTAGATGATTCCTTTGAGCCTGAGCCAGCACCAGCTCCATCGCTTTCTAGATGGGTCCGTTCAACATGAGAAGCAGTTGGTGATCTTGTCAGTGATCCTTCAGATCAACATCAGACACATTCACAGTTCCAATGAGCCTCTTCTCTTTTGGCTCAACTTTCAAAAAATCATGATCCAGAGAAATTTGTAGAAGATTTAGGTCATCTAGATTGGGATAGAACAATGAATGAAGAGTATCATTCTTTAATGGAAAATGATACTTGGGATCTTGTACCTCTTACAAAAGGAAGAAAACTTGTTAGATGCAAATGGGTCTACAGAACTAAGTATGCATCAGATGGAAGTGTTGAAAGACACAAGGCTCGGTTAGTTGCCAAAGGATTTTCCCAAGTTGAAGGAATTGACTATAATGAAACCTTTTCCCCTGTAGCAAAAATGAATTCCATATGCCTTTTTCTTTCCCTTGCTTCCTCACATAAATGGGAGGTCCATCAGATGAATGTTAAATATTCCTTCTTGCACAGGGATTTGCAAGAAGAAATCTACATGGAACAACCTCCTGGCTATGTCTAGAATGACTCTAGCCTTGTGTAACATCCCTCTCTCGCGCACTGAGTGAACTTATTCTTTGAGGACACTTGCTCACAAGTGATCTGGATTATTATGCTATTAAAAACCGTTGATTTGATTATGAGGCGTTATGTGTTGATGACATGTTTTTTTACTGCATTGACATAGACAGGTGATATTGACTAGGTTTACTGAGTGTGCAGGATTATGGACCTCGTGGATGTAGAGGCATCGATGGAACCCCTTGGACTCTGGATTGCGTCAGGGAGTGTGCCATTAGGGTTTGATTTCTTTACTGTGATTTTAGTGCATATGACTGGATGATATGATATGGATATGTTCTGACATGATTTGTTGATGATGCAGGCTAACGATAGGTTGCCAACCAGACTCACATATGGAGTAAAGGGGTCACACATGACTACTAAAGATGTTGAGGGAGAGGTGTGGACACCAACCTTGCCACATCCTACTAGAACTCCCTCCGTGGCTCGAACTATAGGTTAAATATTAACTATTTTGAGAGGACCCACGATGTCATGAGGATAGACTTCGACAGTTGCTCACGATGATTCTAAGGGGCACGCAATAAGGCGGGGGACTTATTCCTTAGAGGCCCTTAGTCTCCCACAAATTCACCTGGTGGAGTGTTGACTTCAGGGGTCATTGATTTCTACCAAATCATTCAAGAGGCGAGTGGTACCCTTGGAGCACGTAGTGTGTCCTAAAGGGCACGTCGCGCAAGGGAACAGATGAGGCGAGTGGCACCCTTGGAGCACCTAGTTCATCTTGAAGGGCACGTCGCATTGTTAATGATAGAGGGATGAACCTAGAGCTCCTTAAGACAAACAATGTGTTAAGTAAATTGAAAAAAAACAATTTCCCTAATTAAATGTCGCCCTATACGAAATTTAAGGCCTAAGTCTAAATTACGCTAGTGGTAAAATTTTGTATTAAAAAAAATATATATATTAATAATAAAAATAAAAACAACGTAATTAATAATTATGATCTTAGTTAAATCTTGTAACATGAAGGGAGTAAGAAATTTAATTTATTCATAAAAAATAAAATCCGTGGATTTAAAATATAAAGAGGGAATTAATTGTTTTATCTTTTTGAAAATTTAAAATATATTAATTTAATGATAAAGGGGAAAAGGGGCTAAATTCCACACCTGCCTTTTTGAGTTCTAATTAAAAAGGGGAAAGAGGAAAAATAATTTTTTTAGGAAAATAGGAAAAGAGGTAGCATAAAAAGGGAAAAAGGGGAACTTAAGGGAAAAAGCAGAAGGTCAAAACTTAGTAAAGCATCTACCATTTAAGAACCTTCTAATTTAAACTGAACTGACAATTTAATAAAAGGGAAAGCTATTAAAACCTGTAAGAGAATTTGGGGACACCTAGGAGTGATTCTAGGAGTAACTCTAAGTGGGTGAGGGAATTGAGATAATTAATTAATTAAAGAAATTAAATAATGGAGGAATGTAGGGGATGGGTGACACTTGTATGGAGAGGAATTTTTAGGAATTTATTTTTAAAACTTTAATTAAATGAGATTTTAGGAAAGAAAGGAAGTTCAAAACTCTATAAAATGAAGGAAGGAGAAGGATGAAGGATCACCTTTTGTTTGCATAACATTACGCTGCAGAAATATCTACTTGACTGATTTACTTGTGGGAGTTGGGATACCCATCTAGGAGAGGAGTGATAGCTCATCCTTGTGAGGTGAGCTGGGAGCTAATTGAAATCTTTGGATAGTGTGTGTGGCCCCTTTGCAGCTCAGGGGGCTAAGGGGGAAGAAGAGTACCCCTAGCATTGGCTGAGAGGTACAAGTGAAGTCTTGACAGTTGGCGAGCGGGAGTAGCACAGAGCGCGCGAGATGTCCACACAAAGCAGGTGATCAGGAAATGGTACGCTTTCTTTGTTGGTATGGTAGATTGTTGTAGGATTTATGATTTGGATAGACATGTTTATTTTGGGTAGGTAAACTGGTGGTCTAGATTCAAGACTAAAATTTTAGGGCCTAGCTGATTGATTGATTGGTTTCCCATGACCTTCGTTTCCCACATGTCCTGACCATCTACAGTGTTTTGATTGAGACCATCATGTTGTTTCCCTTTGTCCCTAGCTCACCAGTCCTCACCTGAGCAGTCGGCTAGGAGCTTGATCTACGACCATCACATTAGTGTTAAAATACCTATGGATCTCAATGCCCTGCTTTTCTGTGAAAGGATGGTGAAGGGAATGATGAACCCATTCGTCGTCTACCTTTGTTGTTGTCCTTGGTAGCTTGTTGTCTTTCACCCTCTAGCCAAGTACCTCTGCGTATGGAATTTCCGCGTCGTGTTGTTTTTCCCTGCGATCATCTCCATGACCTCTCCCATTGGACCCTTACTTTCCCTTACTATTGGCTACATGGATTTTTATCCTGGTAATGTAAAGAATTTCATTTCAGTCCACAATTTTAATAATATCCTAGTAATGAAAAGATTTAATCTCACTTTGTTTTTTTTTTGTACATATTGATATACTGGTAATGTAAGGAATTTCGTTCAGTTTGCAATTTCATTGATATACTGGAAATGAAAATATTTAATCTCAGTCTAGGATTTAATTCAGTCTGAAATTTTATTGGTACCCTGGGAATGAAAGGATTTAATATCAGTCTGCAAATTTTTCTCGTATCTAAATTAAATCTGCGTTGTTGGGCATCTTGGAAAATGAAGAAAAAACTTAAACTTCTAAGATGGTGTTTTATTTGGTACTCTGGATTGAAAAACACTGGAGTCAATTTTCATCCTTTGTTTTCTTCACACTTTCCAGCGATCTCTTTTCTTTATCTTTTAACCTGTCCCTGGAGGCTAATTGGGGGCCTATGATTCTTCTACCTAGACCAAGGATTCTTCCCTGCAATTTGGCCCTTGTTTATATTTATACAGACTGTGAATTGTCCTGTTACGAGCAATTTTTTTTGTTAAACCCAACCTTCCGTTATGATGACACAAGCGTTGAAGGGTCAACGTTCTTGGGATGTCTGGGCAATTTTGTAAAATGCATTCAGGGTGATCTATATTCCTCTTGGCAACAATGTATTCAACATTTAATGGCAGTGAATTTATGAGGTCAATTGACAACTGATTTCTTGAAGGATTGTGTTTTGTTGGACTTTAAAATCAACGAATTTATTCGTTGATTGGATGGTTGAATGAACGATTTATTATGGTACCATTATCGGGAAGCATCGAAGTTAATTGGTTGACAGTGCTTGGGTGGCGTTGTGATTGCGTCTAAAAATTGGATCAACAATAATCTAAACGATTATTAATTGAGATTACTCCATTTGTGACGACAGAATGTGGTCTTTTTACACAGTAGAGGATTTCTATGCACCTGACATCATGCACTGGCAAGCAAATATTTGTATATATACTCTAGCGACACGAATAAAATAAAATGGAAAATAATTTGGACGTCAAACAAAATGGATTCAAAACATAATTAACATAGATTCATCTGAAGCCTTAATTTATATAAAGATCCAGGGTTAGCATTGATCTGCTCTAATCCATGAAAGAGATGGAAACACCTTACATCTTCTAGGAATTTTCATGAAGAAATTACAACAGCCAGGCCAAATTCATAGGTTGAGGAATCGCACGCTAACAAGGAATGTCGGGCTTACAATAGAAACCCATTTGAGCCGATTCCCCATAGGTAAAGTTCTATTCAAAATCTTTTCTTTAGCAAGCGGAGAGATAATTCAAATAAGCAATAAATTCTGCTTGAGTTTGCTTAATCACAATGCGAATAACCTTTACAAAATATAAATCATTGCAATGAACTGGAATAGCAAAAGGGAGAATACCAATTTAAATGGAAAACTAACAGTATTTCTGCAACTTGTTGAATAATGACACGCAAACTGCGCAGAAGAATAAGAGAGAGAAAATGACGCATATCTTCGCCCATGCAAAAGAATGTAATAAAAAAAAAAAACCCAAAGATTTTACTATTCGTATTTTTTTAATTCATTTGAATTCAGAAGTGCTAATTATTTAAAGCGCTTGTGTCCGACACGCGCAACCGGCAACAACTGCTACTATTAAATGTATAGTTATATCCAGTATGATGAAACTACCACTATTAAATGTATATTAATATCCAGGCTACCAAAAGTGAAACACAAACACAGTAAATGGAGAGCGCACGTAAATATATTATTTAAGTTCTAATTATTTAAAGCATATGTGTTCGGCACACGCAATTGCCAGCAACTAGAATCTGAATCTAGTCCAAAATGGTTGATATCACCTTTCAGATTCTCTTCCATTAATAATATGAATATCCTT
Source organism: Picea engelmannii (assembly GCA_009831015.1). Taxonomy (NCBI): domain Eukaryota; kingdom Viridiplantae; phylum Streptophyta; class Pinopsida; order Pinales; family Pinaceae; genus Picea; species Picea engelmannii. The sequence goes on from ML777472.1 coordinate 1,490,254, forward strand.
GTTTCCATACCATGAATGGTTGTGCTTGAACCCACTTGGATGTGAATGACATATTTCTATATCATTAAATATCGTTACATTAACTTTAGCACTTATAAAGTTACATGATAAATATCATAAATTAGATTTGGTAAATATTATACTTAAGTTTTATTTTTTTATTTTTAATAATCATTAAAGAAGTTGATTCTCATAAATGAAATGGGATGTTAAATTTATAATAAGTATGTTATAATCAATTTCATCCTATAGATAATTACTTTTCATTCAATTATAAATATAATCCTTTAAATTTTAGATTTCTACACTTAAATTATATAAAGCTTATATTTGAATATGGTTGACTGAAACTAAAAATATGTTAATCTTATATTTGAATATGATTGACTGACTGAACGCAAATAATAAGAGTGATAGTAATAAGTGGAATGCGTGATCTGAGACATTTAAATGACACCTTGCGCCCGAGCTTAGGAAGATGCTTGTCGATTGTGGTTTAGTTTTCCAGCACAGTCCCTATTGATGATTGAGGTAGATTAGGAGTTAGAGTTTCTGCACACGTAGTTAACACAAGAGATGTTGTCCTTTAGCTTCTAGGCATTGTCGCGTCTGTGTCGGGTGGGTAGTCGTCGCTTTTTTGTTTCTCATACTTTCGACCAATTGATGGATGTGCCAGTGTGTAGATTCGTTTTGTCGGTGGCATGATCTGTAGGCGTTGTTCATCGTCAGGTTGTGTGGTTCGACTGTGTGTCATCGTCGCTTCCCTACTTCAAACAAAAAAAAAATTGCACTCTCTATGTCACTGGTAGTCATAACGTTGGGGATGTTACATATGGTATCAGAGTGGGTTCAACCCTGCAACTGTGGATCACCATGGTTTCCACTGTAGTAAACCATTGAGTCTTAACGTAACACTATTTAAAGCTTTGACTTGCCCTTGCGATAATCACTGTTATATGACACCATAGAGATTCACGAGAAGGTATCGTGGATGGAAGTACGATGCCTCCAGAAGTTTAACACCCTCAGAGTCTGACCCCAAGGGGAGGAACAAGTCCTTGGGCTAGATTTGCTTGTAGTAAGGGATGATGGTGGTCTAACAAGGCCCTTCTAGGTAATTTCAAAGGCCTTGATTCACCATCAATACTGATTGTTGGAAATATGGCTACAACAGAGATGACGCAGATGATCAAGGCGCAGATGATCAAGGTTGTCATTGATGGCAATCGATTGTTTATGAAGAACAGATGCTGTTTATGAAGAACAGATGATGAAACATGCTGCAACACAAATGCAAACACAGACGCTGAAAAACAGTGCTGAAACAGCGTTGGAACACAGAAGCTAACGCAGATGGTTAAGGTTGTCATTGATGGCTATAACAGAAGAATGACGCAGATGATCAAGATTGTTTATACCAACACAGAGGCTGCAACATCAATGCGAACACAGATGCTGAAACACGACTGCTGCAACACGAATGCTGAAACACGACTGCTGCAACACGAATGCTGAAACACGACTGTTGGAAGC
>ML777472.1:1498839-1510244 GCA_009831015.1 Picea engelmannii
CTTTATGGTTACAACACTGGTTTTCACAGTAAAGACTTACTGCCACTAAGATTAATGATTCAAAGTAAAAATTGAGAGAAATTGTTAATAATTTACAATAACTGATTCACCCCCCCCCTCTCAGTTATTTCATACCTGTAACACTGATATGAGGCCAGGGAACCTATACCCCTGAGGGTCCATAGCGCGCCCTAGCTAGTACCATTAGCTTCCATCAAGAATTTGAGAGAGTTGAGTTCTCGAGTCCACGAGTGTCGCAGACGGCTGTGTCATCGAGGCTTGGTTGCAGAGAAAGGCATTGTGCTTCACGCTTCACGATCATGACCTCCACCATGAAGGTTTGCTCGATGGTCTTTCACTGAAGGGGAATGCTCTTCTATGGCGGAAGACGTTCCTACCACTTTGAACTTGGTCTTCGACGACGTGTCATGGGAACTATTCTAGGAATGGTTCCAGAAGAGGTATCTTTCTGAGGAATTCATTGAGTGTCATCTCAATGAGTTCGATGCCTTGCATCAGGGCAACCGTACGGTGCCGAGTACAAGGCCCATTTTTGGAGCTGCTTCGGTGTGCTCCGCACCCTCACCGAGAAAGGTAAGGTCAACATGTTTGTGATGTAATTTTCATAGGAATTCATCTTCTGCTTCGAGTACCGACATTACTGGACTGAAGAAAGTATGTTGGAATGTAGGGAGCCACATTTCCAGCGTGACTACCCAGTGAAGAGGGCTAGAGCATCTGGATCAATTGGACCCACTACACTGGGAGATTGGGCAAGGCCCATCGGAATCTTGCAATGGTGAATAACCATGAGGCAGAGCACCAATCAACTACACTCAAGATGTTTGGTACCATCATTGACCAGACCCTTTGTATTTTGATAGAAACCGGTGTTGCTGAGAGTTTCATTTCTGGTGCAATGCTAAAAAGGATTAAGGTAAAGGCAGTCGAACTTGATAAGTTTAGCTTTGTAGAGATGGCTTCGGGAGCCAAACAGAAGGTGGAGGAAGGGTTATGGGTCGTACCTTAACCTGGGAGAGTTTTTCACCAAGGCCAACCTATACGTCACGATCCTATGATCCTATGATGTTGTGATTGGTATGGACTGGTTGGAATCGCTTGAGGTGATACTCAACTGTAAGACAAAGTGGTTGAGCTTGATCGATGTGAGGGGACAGAGACGCATGATTGTAGCTCAGAACCATGGATTTTTCCCTGAGGTTCATCTCTTCCTTGCAGCTAAGAAAGAGCACGCACAAGGGATGTACGCTTTATGAAAAAGGAGTAACGGAAGGTCTAGAAAACCTACCGATGGTGAGAGAGTTTGCAAGCATCTTTTCGGAGGAGTTGTTGATAGTAGCACTTATACTAAAGGTCTCATACATGGACATGGACTTCTTGGTATGCACTGACACATCCAAGGAAGGATTAGGTGGAGTCTTGATGCAAGACGGATGAGTGATCACTTACATTTCAAGGAAACTGAGAAGGCATGAGGAGAACTAAGCGACACACGATTTGGAGTTTTTAGCCATCGTATATGCCTTGAAGGTTTGGGGACACTACCTGGTTGGAAGACAATTTGAACTAAAGACTGACCAATGTGGACTCCAACACATATTTATACAAGGTGACCTGAACACGCGACAACGACGTTGGTCAGAATTGCTTAGCGAGTACAACTTTGAGATTTCTTACATAAAAGGAACAATGAACGAAGTGGTGGATGCATTGAGTCGGAGACCATGCATATTTTCAATGTTTCCTCTTCAGACGAATCTACATGAAAAGATTTTAAATTTATAGCGTGACGATGACTGGTACAAAGAGGTCGAGGGTTTTATCGGACAAAACACAATGATGGTACTACGATTTGCAGGATTTTCATTTGATAGCGACGGATTATTGAGGTTTAAAAATCGGATCTACGTACCACCAAACGACGAGTTCAGGATATTGATCCTAAGCGAGGATCATAGAGAAGTTTACATGGCTCACCTAGTAGTCATGAGGATGAGGGCAGACCTTAAACCCTTATTCTTCCGGAAGGGAATGAATGTAGGCATAGTCAACTATGTGGCCAGATGTATAGAATGTCAGCAGGTAAAGGCTAAACATAGACACCCAGTAGGATTACTACAACCACATGCTATTCCAGAATCAAAATGGGAGGTTATTTCGATGCATTTATTGTTGGATTTCCACTAACGGCAAGGATACATGACTTGATTTTTGTAGTAGTAGACACTCTGACGAAGAGTGCTCACTTTATTCCTGTATGTATGACGTATCAGGCACCTGACATAGCTAGATTTTTCATCAGTGAGATTGTGAGGCTGCATGGTGTGCCTAAGAGGATTACGTCCAATCGAGGATCAATGTTTACTGGATGAGTTTCCAAGAGGCCTTGGGAACCCAACTTAACTTTAGTACTGCGTATCACCCGGAGACTGACAAGCAGGCCAAACGAACGAACCAGACCTTGGAGGACATGTTGCACATGTATGTGACGGACCAACAAAAGAGTTGGGAAGAATTTTTTCCACTAGTGGAGTCCCCTTACAACTACAGTTACCAGAACACCATTAAGATGGCACCTTTCAATTTTCTTTACGGGCAACCGTGTCAGACGCCTTGACTTGGGATTGAATTGTAGATAGGACCCAGGTGGGACTAGAAGCAATCAAAGAATTGGAAGCTTAAATGAGAACTTTAAGACAAAGGATCAAGGAAGCACGGGATCGACAAAAGAGTTACAATGATGCGCATCGTGTCGACCATAGTTATGTTGTGGTGATTGAGCCTTTTTGTGGTTAAATCCTCATAAGAGTTCGATCTAGTTGGAAAAAGGGGGGCTAAACTATATCCTAGGTTCATGGGATCCTATGATATTTTGGAAATGAGAGGGTTGTGGACTGATGACTAGCCTTGCCTGATTCTTGAGGCGTATGCATGATGTATTTCATGTCTCTGTTGAGACTTTATGATTAGTGATCCTTCACATGATTCGACTTGAGCACCTTGCGGGTATTGGACAAGGGAGCGCTCACGGCTGAGCCAGACCGCATTTTGGATCATTGCATTCAACAGCTACAACGTCAAACGATAGAGCAGGTCAAGGTCCAATGGGACAATTATAGTCCACACTCGGCCACTTGGGAGGATGCATATGATATGCGCCAGCGGTTCCCATTTTTATTTGATATATAGACATATGATACTGTGATACACTTTATTTTGGAATTTATACTGTGAAACTTTGGCATGAAGTTTAGACCAAGCGGGGGTGTATGTAACATCCTGCTCTGGTGCACTGAGTGAACTTATTCTTTGAGGACACTTGCTCGCAAGTGATCTGGATTATTATGCTATTAAAAACCTTTGATTTGATTATGAAGCGTTATGGGTTGATGACATGTTGTTTTACTGCATTGACATAGATAGGTGCTATTGACTTGGTTTACTGAGTGTGCAGGATTATGGACCTCATGGATGTAGAGGCATCAATGGAACCCCTTGGACTCTGGATCGAGTCAGGGAGTGTGCCATTGGGGTTTGATTGCTTTACTGTGATTTTAGTGCATCTGACTGGATGATATGATATGGATATGTTCTGACGTGATTTGTTGATGATGCAGGATGACGATAGCTTGCTGACCAGACTCACATATGGATTAAAGGGGTCACACATGAATACTAGAGATGTTGAGGGAGAGATGTGGACAGCAGCACTGCCACAACTTACTAGCACTCACGTCATGGCTCGAACCATAGGTTAACGATTACCTAGTTTGAGAGGACCCACGATGCCATGAGGGTAGACTGCGACAATCGCTCACTATTATTCTAAGGGGCGTGCAATAAGGTAGGGGCCTTATTCCTTAAAGGCCCTTAGTCTCCCATAAGTTCACCTAGTGGAGTGTTGACTCTAGCAGTTATTGATGTCTACCAAATCAGTCAAGAGGCAAGTGGCACCCTTGGAGCATGTAGTGCATCCTTAAGGCCACGTCACACAAGGGAACATATGAGGCAAGTGGCACCCTTGGAGCACCTAGTGCGTCCTGAAGGGCATGTCGCATTGTTAATGATAGAGGGATGAACCTAGATGGCCTTAAGAAAACCAATGTGTTAACTAATTTAAGAAAAAACAATTTTCCTAATTAAATGTCACCCTGTACGAAATTTAAGACCTAAGTATAAATTACGCTAGTGGTAAAAAAATTTCTTCAAATTTTTTTTAATATTAATAATAAAAATAAAAAAAACTTAATTAATAATTATGATCTTAGTTAAATCTTGTAACATGAAGGGAGTAAGAAATTTAATTTATTCATAAAAAATTAAATCTGTGGATATAAAATATAAAGAGGGAATTAATTGTTTTATCTTTTTGAAAATTTAAAATATATTAATTTAATGCTAAAAGGGAAAAGGGGTTAAATTCCACACCTTCCTTTTTGAGTGCTAATTAAAAAGGGGAAAGAGGGAAAATAATTTTTTTAGGAAACTAGGAAAAGAGGTAACATAAAATGGGAAAAAGGGGAACTTAAAGGAAAAAGAGGAACGTCAAAACTTAGTAAAGCATCTACCATTTAATAACCTTCTAATTTAAACTGAACTGACAATTTAATAAAAGGGAAAGCTATTAAAACCTATAAGAGAATTTCGGGACACCTAGGAGTGATTCTAGGAGTAACTCTAGGTGGGTGAGGGAATTGAGATAATTAATTAATTAAAGAAATTAAATAATGGAGGAATGTAGGGGATGGGTGACACTTGTACGAAGAGGATTTTTTATGAATTTATTTTTAAAACTTTAATTAAATGAGATTTTAGAAAAGAAAGGAAGTTCGAAACTCTATAAAATGAAGGAAGGAGAAGGATGAAGGATCACCTTCTATTTGCATAATGTTGCGCTGCAAAAATATTTACTTGAGTGATTTACTTGTGGGAGTTGGGATACCCAACTCGAAGAGGAGCAATAGCTTGGCCTTGCAAGGAGAGTTGGGAGCTAGACAAAACCTTTGGATACTGTGTGTGGCCCCTTTGCAGCTCGGGGGGGCTAAGGGGGAAGAAAAGTACCCCTAGCATTGGCTGGGAGGTACCAGTGAAGTCTCAATGGTCGGCGAGTGGGAGTAGTATGGAGCGCGCGGGAAATCCACTCAGAGAAAGCGATTAGGCAACGATACGCTTTCTTTGTTGGTATGGTAGATTGTTGTAGGATTTATGATTTGGATCCACATGTTTATTTTGGGTAGGTAAACTGGTGGTCTAGATTCAGGACTAAAATTTTATGGCCTAGCTAATTGATTGATTGGTTTCCCATGACCTTCGTTTCCCGCATGTCCTGACCATCTATGGTGTTTTGATTGAGATGATCATGTTGTTGCCCTTCGTCCCTAGCTCACCAATCCTTGCCTGAGTAGTCGACCAAGAGCTTGATCTATGGTCGTCACTTTAGCGTTAAAAGACCTATGGATCTCAATGCCCTGCTTTTATGTGCAGGGATGGTGAAGCGAAGGATGAACCCATCTGTCGTCTACCTTTGTTGTTGTACTTGGAAGCTTGTTGTTTGGCGCCCTCTCCCATTGGACCCTTACATTCCCTTACTATTGGTTGCATGCATTGTTATCCTGGTAATGTAAAGAATTTCATTTCAGTCCACAATTTTAATGATATCCTAGTAATGAAAAGATTTAATCTCACTCTGTTTTTTTCTTTTACATATTGATATACTGGTAATGTAAGGAATTTCGTTCAATTTGCAATTTCATTGATATCCTGGAAATGAAAAGATTTAATCTCAGTCTAGGATTTAATTCAGTCTAAAATTTTATTGGTACCCTGGGAATGAAAGTATTTAATATCATTCTGAAAATTTTTCTTGTATCTAAATTAAATCTGCGTTGTTGGGCATCTTGGAAAATGAAACAAAAACTTAAACTTCTAAGACGGTGTTTTATTTGGTACTCTGGATTGAATAATGTTGTAGTCAATTTTCATTATGTGTTTTCTTTACATCTGCCAACGATCTGTTTTATTTATCTTTTAACCTGTCTCTAGAGGCTAATTGGGGGCCTGCGATTCTTCTACCTAGACCCAGGATTCTTCCCTGCAATTTGGTCCTTGTTTATATTTATACAGACTGTGAATTGTCCTGTTACTAACAATTTTTTTTGTTAAACCCAACCTTCTGTTATGATGACACAAGCGTTGAAGGGTCGACGCACTTGTGATGTCTGGGCAATTTTGTAAAAGGCATTCAGGGTGATCTATATTCCTCTTGGAAACAATGTATTCAACATTTAATGGCAGGGAATTTTTGAGGTCAATCGACAACTGATTTCTTGAAGGACTGTGCTTTTGTTGGACTTTAAAATCAGTGAATTTATAAATAGTGGCCAGTGAATTTATTCATTGATTGGATGGCCGAATGAATGATTTATTGCGGTACCATTACTGGTAGGCAGCGAAGTTAATTAGTCGACGATGCTTGGGTGGCATTGTGACTGCATCTTAGTCGAGCCTTCGGGTAACTGTGTAAACATGGTGCTGTAAGGATTGATAATATCACCTTCATTGTTTGATCTGAGATACTTCAACCTCCAGTCGGGGTTTGGTCATGACTCAAGAGTGTAACAAGATCTTCATCAATTCTTTCATGGTGGTGTTTTACGGCTACCATTTCCTCCAATGTGACTCATGTTTCCAATTACAAATCAATAGCTCAAAGTCAAAAACCATTTGACATGTTTTTCATGATAATGCCAAAAAGAAACATCTGAAAATGTATAAAAATTGGATCAACAATAATCTAAATGATTATTAATTGAGATTACTCCATTTGCGACGACATAATGTGGTGTTTTTACATAGCAGATGACTTTTGTGTACCTGACATCGTTCCCTAGCAAGAAAATATTTGTATATATACTCTGGTGACACGAATAAAATAAAATGGAAAATAATTTGGATGTCGAAAAAAACAGATTCAAAACATAATTAACATAGATTCATCTGAAGCCTTAATTTATATAAAGATCCAGGGTTAGCATTGATTTTCTCTAATCCATGAAAGAGATGGAAACACCTTATGTCTTCTAGGAATTCTCATGAAGCAATTACAATGACCAAGCCAGATTGCGAGGTTAAGGAATCGCACGCTAACAAGGAATTTTAGGCTTACAATCGCAACCCATTTGAGTCGGTTCCCCATAGGTAAAGTTCTATTAAAAATATTTTCTTTAGTAAGGGGAGAGATAATTCAGATAAGCAATAAATTATGCTCGAGTTTTCTTAATCACAATGCGAATAACCTTTACAAACTATAAATCATTGCAACGAACTGGAATAGCAAAAGGGAGAATACCAATTTAAATGGAAAACTAACAGTATTTCTACAACTTGTTGAATAACAACAAGTAAACTGCGCAGAAGAATATGGGAGAGAATATGACTCATATCTTCACCCATGCAAAAGAATGTAATAAAAAAAAAAAAACCAAAGATTTTACTATTCGTCTTTTTTTAATTCATTTGAATTCAGAAGTGCTAATTATTTAAAGCGCTTGTGTCTGGCACGTCCAACCAGCAGCAACTGCTACTGTTAAATGTATAGTTATATCCAGTCTGACGAAACTGCCACTATTAAATGTATATTAATCTCCAGGCTACCGAAAGAGAAACACAAACACAGTAAATGGAGAGTGCACGTATATATATTGTTTAAATGGAGAGCACACATATATATGTGTTTGGCACACGCAATCACCAACAACTGGAATCTGAATCTAGTCCACAATGGTTGATATCACTTTTCAAATTCTCTTCCATTAATAATATGAATATCCTTGTTTCCATACCACGACTGGATGTGCTTGAACCCGCTTGGATGTGCATGACATATTTCTATATCGTTAAATATCGTTACATTAACTTTAGCACTTATAAAGTTGCAAGCTAAATATCATAAATTAGATTTGGTAAATATTATACTTAAGTTTAATTTTTTGTTTTTTTAATAATCATTAAAGAAGTTGATTCTCATAAATGAAATGGGATGTTAAATTTATAATAAGTATGTTATAATGACTTTCATCCTATAGATAATTACTTTTCATTCAATTATAAATATAATCCTTTAAATTTTAGATTTCTACACTTAAATTATATAAAGCTTATATTTGAATATGATTGTCTGAAACTAAAAATATGTTAAGCTTATATTTGAATATGATTGACTGATTGAATGCAAATAACAAGAGTGACAGTAATAAGTGGAATGCGTGATCCGAGTCATTGAATGACGCCTTGCGCTTGAGCTTAGGAGGATGCTTGTCGATTGTGGTTTAGTTTTATAACACAGTCCCTGTTGATGATTGAGGTAGATTAGGAGTTAGAGTTCCTGCACACGTAGTTAACGCAAGAGATGTTGTCCTTTATCTTCTAGGCGTCGTCACGTCTGTGTCGGGTGGGTAGTCATTCCTTTTTTATTTCTCATACTTTCGACCAATTGATGGATGTGCCAGGGTGTAGATTCGTTTAGTTGGTGGCCTGATCTGCAGGCGTTGTTCGTCGTCAGGTTGTGTTGTTCGACTATGTGTCGTCGTCACTTTCCTGCTTCAAACAAAAAAAAAATTTGCACTCTCTGTGTCACTGGTAATCATAATGTTGGGGACATTACACCTTGTTTGTCACCTCAAGAAATCTCTTTATGGTCTCAAGAAATCTCCCCGAGGTTGGTATACCAAAATGGATAGCTTTCTTATTGCCACTGGATTCTCTAGATTCTATTTTGATCCTAATGTATAAACCAAGAAAGTAGGAATCCATCTCATAATACTTTTCCTTTATGTTTATGACCTTATCCTTATTGGTAGTGACTCAAAAATTTTAACCATGTGAAAATCAACCTTAACAAGCAATTTGAAATAACAGACTTACGCTTTTTGCACTATTTCCTTAGCCTCCAAGTTTTGCAAACCAATGAAGGAATTTTTCTTTCCCAGTATAAGTATCCTTGTGACCTTCTTCATTTCTTTCACATGGACGATTGTAAACCAACCCCTTCTCCCTTCTAGTCTGGAGTCAAGCTCTTTGCCACTTATACTTCTCTTGAAGTTGATGCCACCCTGTACTGTCAGTTAGTTGGTAGCCTATTATACTTGACTCATACCCATCTTGATCTTTCCTTTGTTGTTGGTCTTGTTGCCTAATATATGCAAACACCCCATGAAATCCATTGGAAAGCATTTAAAAGGATACTTCGCTATGTTCGTGGTACAATTTAGTTCGTGATACATTATAGTTTAAGGGGGACTCCTTTATTGGTTGGTTTCACTGATTCAGATTGGGTCGGCGACCTTGATGATCATAAGTCTACTATAGGTTATGTTTTCAACCTTAGTTCAGGACCTGTCACTTGGGCCTATAAGAAACAACATGATATTGCACTTTATTTAGCATAAACAGAGTACTGAGCAGTGGTAAATGCAAGTCAGGAAGCCCTGTGGCTTCAACATATCCTTTCAGAGTTTGGATTCCAACACCAGCATCTGACTAGCCTTTGGTGTGGCAATCAAAGTGCCATCAAGCTTTCCAAAGACCTAGTTCAACATCAGCATATCAAACACATCGAGCTACACATGCACTTCATCAGAAATCCCATTCATGATCAAGTTATTGAAGTGCTCTTTTTCCCTACAGAAGATCAAGTTGCAGACATTTTCACAAAGTCTCTTATAGAAGTGATGTTTTCCAAACTTCGATCTATGTTAGGAGTTCAAGAAGTTTTCATTAAGGGAGGATAGGCTCTAATGCCTCCTTCCTTATCCTATTGTGTCACTATTGTAAATCCTTCAATCCTATCCCAAGTTGTTCTTAAGGGGTGATGTTAGGATATTTAAACACTTAGGAGTTAGTAAGATCTACTTGGTATATTGCGTCATCAGGTAAAAGTGTGTTTCTTTAGTATGCATTAGTATGCATTTGTAGTTAGGAAATCTGACATTCACGATATGTTCCCAGCATAGAGTGATCCGATGGTTCATACTCTTCTCGATCTTAACGGCCATTGATCTGTGGCTTAAGACCCGATTGTTCAATGATCTCTATTTAAAGAGCATGGAGGGTCATTCGCTGATGATCGATTGTGAGAAAATCTCTTGTAAAATCTCTTTGTAATATTTTTCTTTGCATTAATAAACTTCTCCAAGTGGTCATGTTGGTTGGGGCCATGGATGTTTCCCCGTAGGGGTTTTACCACGTGAAAACATCGGTGTGTTGATCTTTGATCTAGTTATGTGAGTGGTTATTGAAGGTGTATATCCTCTATTGGAATACCTGTGTTATCGAACACACTTCAATCTAGACAGAGGCTTGGTGAGAATGTTTTCTATCTTCTCATTCATGTATATGTATTGGAGCCATATAACTCCTCTCTGCACCATGTCTCGAATGTAATGATATTTGATCTCTATGTTATTTGAATTTTCATGAATTATAGGGTTCTCTGAAATCCTTGCACAACTTTGATTGTCACAATGTATTAAAGTTGGCTCCAATTCTAGATCAAATATCCTTGCAGGCAACTTCTGAAGCCACACTACTTCACGGCTTGCCACAATAGTTGTGATATACTCTACCTCTGTTGTACTGACTGCCACTGATGTTTTATTCCTGCTCAACCATGATATCGTACATGATCCCAGACTAAAGAAACTTCTAATCCACTGCACTCCCTACCCAGTCAGAGTTTGTGTATCCCTGCAGCTTCAATTCTCCACCCGATACATATCTCAATCAATATCCAATCATACCATGCAGGTACCTCAACATATCTTTTATTTCCATCCAATTTACATGTCTTGGTTCAACCATGTATTGACTCAAGGAATTCACTACAAAACATTTGTTCGGCTTCGTGTTAACCAGATATATCAAGGATCCAATCAGTTTTTTGTACATCGGGGGATCCACCAAATATGAATATGAACCACTCAGAAGATTCAGATTTATCGTCATGGGTGTGGCCATGGACTTTTAGTGCATCGTCCTAAATCTCTACAGGATCTTAATAGTATATTTTCCTTGGCTAAGGAAAATATCATCTGATCTCTTCCACACCTCTAATCCCAAGAAGTAATGCATCAGACCTAGATCTTTCATCTTGAACTCTAAAGCAAGCACCCTCTTGCACCCAACTATGATCTTATTATATCCTATTAGAAGCAATCCATCCACATATAGAACAAAGATCAATGGAAAACCATGCCCAACCTTATAGTAGAGGTTTGGATCTGCATCACTCTTGGTAAATCCAAAGCTCATTAGGTATCTATCTATCCTAGCATACCATGCTCTAGGTTCCTGCTTCAATCCATATGTAAGGTAGCTAGAGAGGTAGT